>CM077080.1:200728879-201209610 GCA_039513925.1 Platanthera zijinensis
TTGAAGGGTGTTCAATCAATGGTAAAAAAAATAGCAACAGCAAGCAGCAGGGAACAATCAGTCCATATCCATTTCAACTCCTTTCCTCAATTGAGCACCTGCAAACAGGCGCAATTTCGCATCCCAGAATCTGAATGAAAAACAAAGGAATAACGGTGAGCTCATTTTCTGAAGCTGATAACCAATTCGCCTAACAACAAACTGAACACCTTTCTACCGGGGCAATGGCATTCATATTCACTTGCTTCTTGTTCCTCAAAAGGCAAACCTTCCCAGTAGCAAATATTTGATCCTCTCTTAAATTATTTATAAATCTCCCTTGATCCCCTCAACTCTCCACATTCCAACAAAACAAGTAAGAACTCAACCACACCCAGAAGGCAATTGTAAGAAGAAAATAATTGCAAACAAGCATTGCAGAGTTGCTGTAGAGACAATTGTAAGAAGAAATAAATCCAAAAGCAATTACCAAGAGCTGGATGATGAGTGCGACTGAGAAGGTGAGTGATGACGCCAAACATCGCCGGAGAGATTCAGGTCATGGAGGAGCGGGGAGGGTTATTATCGCAGGTAAGAAGACCTACCGCGATTTTGCCAAAAAACTGCAGAGCTGAGGTCGTCGGAAGCAAGGAAGACTGGCGGAGCTGAGGTCGTCGGAACCCTAGGTGGACTCCGCGGCGGCGGCGAGGCAGGAGTAGGATAAATAAATTCGCCGGAGAGTGAGGAGAACCCTAGGCAGACTCCGGCATTTTCTGATCTCAGGAGAGAAGCACGCTCTGGCGAGTTGTTTGGAATCGGCAGAATCGCTCGTCGCGCCGCCGTCGTCGTCCCGTTGAAGAGATTAGGGCACAAAAATTGAATCACCTCCTCACACCTCGCCGACACCTGATGCCTGGAGGAGAACTGGAGAAGCAGTTATGGAAGAAGATGGCAGCGCCGAGATCGTGGCGGAAGAGATGGCGAGAAAAAGCCAGGATTTCTTTTCTTCTGATGAGGCAGGAGATTTCCGGAATAGGTAAAGTTCAGTCAAATTCAGTTAAACGAGTGAAACCGAAGTGAGGCCCGCGACCCGGGTTCTACTCTAGTATGAGGGGGGAAAAGGGCGAAGGGGGAGGGAAGAAAGAAAAAGAGGAGGAGAAAAAAGGTGGGAAGAGGGAGAAGAGAGGCGGGAAAGAAGAAAAAAGAAAGGAAGGAAGAGAGGAAAGAGAGGCTCATATCTCCCACGGGCAGCCATGAAAACAAAGTTTAAGAGTGAGAGAGAGGAAAGGAGAGAGATTGGTGTGCATTCAAAAAAATGGTGAGCAGGAGAACGTTAGAATTTGGCTATGTGCACATCAAAATAACTTGTATTTTGTTCTAAAATTTCTTACATAGAACAACAACCCACACTTAGCCCTGAGCCGCATGACAGATCTCTCGACATCGTATTTTGCACCATGTTATAAATCAAGACCTTCTTTGATTTCCTTTATTTTGCTCTGTTTTCTTGATTAGGATATGATATTGGTTTCTTGGAGTAATCCTCTATTTCCAATCAAGTTCTTTCTATAGAAAGCCCCAGAAGCAGAAACAAGCGGAGATCTGGTCGCCAGTTTGTCCTCGCAAACGTCAAACAAAAGGGTATCTAAAAGAGTCAAAACTGACCCTTCTGGCGATGTCCAAGATTATGGCGACATCCACAGGAAATTGGTCGCCATAATTGAAACTTTAAAGCTCAGGTTTCGTATTTTTAGTCATATTTGATCCCTCTCTTATCGTATGCAATCACTTTCTTATCATGTGCAATCACTTTTTTATAATGCGCACGCAATCGTATAATTGATCACACATGATAACTTGCTTAACAAAATGACATTGGAAACCAAATTACATAAAAGGGATGGAGCCACATTCATATCATCTTCAACATAGTTCACACAAAGGCAACACAGTACAAACATAAGCTTCTTGCATCATAGATGCAAGCTTGTAGCAACCATGCACACATTTTATTCTTCATAGGATCATAACACACACAAACACAAAAACATTATGCCAAGCTCCGTCTTCTTCCTTCAAGTTCATCTCACTTGCAGGTGCAGGGATCACAGGTGCAGTTGGATCCACACTAGCATCCATTCTCAGACCCCTCAGTCATCTCAAATCCCTTGTATCCTCTATAAAATTTCAAATTCAATGCAAATTCATCAGCTATCAGCAAAATTTAGATCTTATATGACATTTCCCAAGGGTATATCTGATTTGAGGTTGCATAAGCATAAGATAATAATTTCAATGAAAGAAAATATCAAAGGTTAAATTCAAACATAAAAGATTCATGTTTATGAAAAAAGGAGTGAATTTTATAGGATTAAAGATATTCTTTAAAAGTATAGTCCTACATCGAGAAACTCATATGACATAAACACACTACTACATAGATCCTGGGCCTCACCACCAATATATTTCATAAAGATTCTGGAGTATTTAAAATGTGTTGGTTTATATTCAAGAGTCGTGACGCCCAGGTCTACTATGGGTGCACTCACAAATCTGTACACTCCAACCCATCTCCACGGATCTGATTGCCCGCATCCGCTAATTCCAATGATGGGTTGCTGAGGTTGGGCTTGAACCCAAGACCTCCTCGATAAGAGAGCTCTAAATTGGTCCTCAACACCAACCGAGATGCTCTTTTCTATGTAGCGCCCGATCTACCGTGGGTGTGTTGTAGATCTGCAGACCAGTGAACCCAACCCCTTTTGACAAATCTGATTGGCCACAACCGCTAACTCCAATGGCGCGTTGTTGAGGCGGGAGCTTGGACCCCTAACTTCCTAGATAAGGGTGCTCTAAACTGGTCCACATCACCAATTGAGCACCCACAATAAATCGGGCGTCACAAAAGTTGCATAAAATATGTAGAATTTTTTGATGACTTTGATCAGTGATATTATGTATTCAAAAAGCATTTGCATACCTCATCCTATCATTATATAACATTTACTAAGATAAATATCTAATCTCATCATTCAACATAACAAAATCAATTTAATTAACATTTTATCTAATTATTAGAATATATTTAATTTAATCAAAGGATCAAATTCCCCTGGTTGGTGCCACTCCAAGAATCACAGTTTGGGTGGTGTTGAAACTCTCATCAGTCAAGTCAGGGTACATGTCGCACCTGCACAACAAAATCACAAGCAAGATGATTAAAGTGCCTAACATAGAAAATTTTAGCATCATAAAATGGATTGAAAAACTCGCGTTAAGCGCCATAGCTCTAAAAATAATTATAGAAGAAGATTAATTTCCACTTTCAATCAGCATGACTTGATTTCATCTTATTTTATGATATTTTAAGCATAATTTTACCTCGTTAATGGAAATAATTCGGGGTACACATTGTTTCAAATTTGAGGATGCTCGGGCGCAACTACCATGCGATGAGCCTGAACAAGTGCATTGGAAGATGAGTGGTTGATCTGTGGGGACAATAAAACAAAGTCAACATCATGATCTTGATTTTAAGTGCTAACAAACTTCAAATAAAGAATTTAATTGTTTAAAGATGGGAAGCAATGCGTATGCGACCACTTTGGTCCAATGAAGTACCGAATTGTATAGTTAAATCAATTTTCCCTCGCCCGTCTCAAATTCGACATTCAAGTCCCGAATTGATTCAAACTCCGTGTCTTATTTCAGTCTAATGCCATCAGCATATTAATGTTTTGACTAAGTAGATGAGGAAATCGTTAAATAGAACTACACCAAGCTCAGTAGATCTTTAGAGGAAAATTCCATATTGGACAAAGCAGCTTTAGAGAGGTGTTAGGATTACAATTATCGAGGTAATTACAAGCCGCACGGGTTGCCTTGTCCAAGGCCATCCTTAAGCATAGGAACATATATGAGAAGCCAGTACCTCAATTCACAACCTTTATCATAGGCACAAAATAGAGATATAATTAAAATTGGATAAGCCAATCACCCATTAAAATAACCCAACCAGAGCTCTCAGAAAACTCGCCATTAGCATAAAGGGATAATTAATTAGAAGCACACATACATAAGGATCTTTGAAGATGTTCAATAATGTTAATATTTTTTATTGTTGTTTTTAACCATTTGTCATGGACATCTGAAATGTCCTTTTGATACAATTTATGAAGCACATCTGATAAAAAAACAACCCGCATTTCGAAAGTGATATAATTCACGCCTAGTGTTTATGTTTAATAGATATCGAAAATTGCAAGCATACTTTAAGAGAGTGGCTATCCACAAGAAAACCATTATTTGCACACAAGTTTTTAAGCATGAGAAAAGCTATAATAGAAGATGATTAGCTCAATATATGAGTCGAACAAAAAATAGAAACAAAAGCAAGCCTTTGGACTTGAAAGTTTAGTAGATCAGATCATAAAGTTAGGATGAAAACTGCATGTTCACCAATAACACCTAGAGTCGACCAAGCAAACATAGTGCTTAATCTGGGGAATGATGTTATAGTCTATATTCTACAATTTTTCTTTATCTTCGTCTCCTAATCTGCCATAGCTGCAAGCCAAGAGCACGACGATGACGCTGACTCAACATCATAAAACTCATGATTATATAGCATGGAGCAGTACAAATATATTTTAGAAAGATAGTTATTGACATAAGGTAATTAGTTTTTGATATTTTATAAAGGTAGTTCTTGACATTTGCAGTAGACATAAGAAAACACATATTAGTACAATTATATTTTAGAAAGGTAGTTCTTGATATTTGAAGTTGAAATCAATTTGAAGACATTTAAAGCTTGAGCTCCCAATCATATGCAGTTTTAATCCAAGTGAAATATGTGGCAAATATAGTAGCAGTCAAAGAACAAGAGCAAAACTCCAAACATGAAGCCCTGTGATTCAAGATCCAATAAGTTCTAAAGAAAATGTGTGCACTGACACATTCAATGAAATTTCAATGGGTCCCAAATAAAAAAAAAAAAAGCAAATAAATATATTCTTTATCGAACATGAAGCCAAGGACATAGATTGGAGTATGTCGAGGATGAGTGTATGTGATTTATACACATAAACTCCCTTTAGATTAGTCAAAGTTTTCTGCTTGGAGGAAGGCATCCTGAGTGCGTCGACAATTATTGAAGCGAAAGGTGCGTCGTCATTGCAATGAGTAGTCAGTATCATATGTGATCGTTTGCTCTAGAGCTTAATTTAGACAAATATTAAGGTCTGTTTGGCATGGCGGTGCGCTCGTGAACGTGGTGGTCATGAATTATCAAACGTGAACGCCCTACCTCAACAAAGGAGCTTCATTCTCTTTTGTGTACAAAACTAGTTTTTTTTGATGGTGTGGCGGTCATAACTAGTGTCTTGCCAAACATGCATTCTATGATGGGTTTTTTTTTCAAACTCACCGGAGCAAAAAAGTCGCGCCAAATGGAGCCTAAAAGGATTCTATATATGAGGAACAAAGTTAGAATAATTAAACTTTATATCTATTGTGCCACTGCTCGGAGGAAAAATGTATAGATCCACCTTAGATTTGCATCATATATATAATAATTTGACACATTAACTTTGCAGAATGGAGATTCTTATAAAGCTGACCCCTAATCAGATGTTGATTTATGATTATTGTATAAGAAGCAGTGTACTCCTTGCAAAAGTTAGGCAGAAAACTATATAAAAATAAAGAAAAACATAGCAAAAAATTCAACAGAAGATTCATAGCAAACGATTCATCTAAAAACAGCTGAAAATTTTTGTATATTTCAAATTTCTAGAAATAAGGAATTCATGCTGTCAGATTCTCAGTTGCAACCTGAAAGAGAAATTTCAAAGAAATTTTGGACTAGGTTTGTGTACTGGACACTCACCACAATTTCGCCGGTCGAGTTCGGCGCTGAGCTCGTTGGGGGGTTGCAGGGGGGGCAACGCGCCCCATGTACAGGGGTTCGGGGCAAAGCCCCCGACCGAAATTTTTCCCAGGGAAAGTAGGTAAAATTTGGTTAGTTAATGCTGACCGTTGCTTTTGTTTGCCATCGTTGTGGTGAGATGATGCTTACAGATGCAGCAGAGTCAAGTGGCAAATAGCGGGTTGGAGCCCAGGATAGCTATTCCGATCCTCGAAGGCCAAAACAAATAACTAGAGATTACTTTTAGAACTCATGTGTGGCCGGCCTGCATGCCGATGTTTGGAAAACATTAACATTTGAGTAAACAATGTAAGGCCTTAAGGCCATGACTACTTTTGTGTATTTTTTGTAATCATTTTTTATTTCTACTGCTAGGATCGTTTTGAAATCCCTATCCAACTTTCAGGATCGTTTGTCGTCCTAAATTATTAGTTTTTTGTTGCTAATTAGGTTCAAAAAAGCCAGACCCAAATAGTTCACAAAAGGTTTAGGATGATGATTAATTTTGTTCTTCCAAGACCCGTGTCTTTGCATCAATGAAGTATTAATAATTCAATCATTGACTGGGTAAATATCTCAAATCAATGAAAGAAAATGAAAACAGCACAACAATGCAGTGCATAAACTCATTCAAAGGATCTCAATTTTAGCACAATAAAACAAAATCAGTTTAGAGATTAGCGCAAAGGATCTTCAGAAATACAAGAAATGAAAACTAAGCTCATTTTGCTTATCTACACTTCTGATGCATAACAACAAACAAATACACTACATGATCTATCCAGAAAAGGAAACCTGGTGCTAATAAATTGCATTTTTCTTGGCTTCTTGTTCACCCAGTAAGGCATGAAAACCTTCCCAAGTAGCAAATATTTGATCACTCTCTTAACTTAATTGCATAACCAAGCCTCGCCCAATCCCTTGATCCCCTCAACTCTCCACATTCCAACAAAACAAGTAAGAACTCAACCACACCCAGAAGGCAATTGTAAGAAGAAAATAATTGCAAACAAGCATTGCAGAGTTGCTGTAGAGACAATTGTAAGAAGAAATAAATCCAAAAGCAAATTACCAAGAGCTGGATGATGAGGAGCGACTGAGAAGGTTGAGTGATGACGCCAAACATCGCCGAAGAGATTCAGGTCGTGGAGGAGCGGGGAGGGTATTATCGCGGGTAAGAAGACCTACCGCGATTTTGCCAAAAAACTGCAGAGCTGAGGTCGTCGGAAGCAAGGAAACTGGCGGAGCTGAGGTCGTCGGAACCCTAGGTGGACTCCGGCGGCGGCGGCGAGGCAGGAGTAGGATAAATAAATTCGCCGGAGAGTGAGGAGAACCCTAGGCAGACTCCGCGTTTTCTGATCTCAGGAGAGAAGCACGCTCTGGCGAGTTGTTTGGAATCGGCAGAATCGCTCGTCGCCGCCGTCGTCGTCCCGTTGAAGAGATTAGGGCACAAAAATTGAATCACCTCCTCACACCTCGCCGACACCTGATGCCTGGAGGAGAACTGGAAAAGCAGTTAAGGAAGAAGATGACAGCGCGCGAGATCGTGGCGGAAGAGATGGCGAGAAAAAAGAGCCAGGATTTCTTTTCTTCTGATGAGGCAGGAGGGTATTTCCGGAATAGGTAAAGTTCAGTCAAATTCAGTTAAATCGAAGTGAGGCCCGACCGGGGGAGGGGGGCGTTAAGAATTTCCTTTTATTAAAATTTCTAAATTCAAGGCCTCGATCTATAATTATATATAGTTAGGGTATGCCCACCCAACCCAGCCGGGAAAAAAATAGTATCGAAGCATGGCCGAGGTAGAGGATGAGGTGGCGGCGCCACCTGAGTCCACACAGGAGGTTGAAGGCGGCAATGCGATCCGGCAACCACACAATCTGGAGAGGAAATGGACCTTTTGGTTCGATAACCCGTCGAAGTCAAAACAGGGCGCCGCTTGGGGCTCCTCACTTCGCCAGGTTTACACCTTCGACACCGTTGAAGAATTTTGGAGGTCTGTTTTCTTTCTTTTCATACCCTTACAGATTCAGTTGCCATGCCAAGCTGAATTCAATTGCTAAAATTTGACAAGGATTTCTTCTCCCCGTCTTTTCTAAAACTTGAACGACCTTGGAAGTGGAATCTCATTTCAGATTCATTGGATTGTAGATCTAAGTTGATTAGTTATGTTCGGCAGATTCCATAATTCATAATTTGTATCGGGGATTGTTTACCATGACATTGATACGGCTTTAGTATCCCAGTATCATTATTTATCGGCCTAATTCATCAGATGCGGGTATCATCTGATATACTATTTGGTCTGTTATGGGAACCTCTACTGTTAAGTTATTCTAGTGAAAATACAGCATATTTAGATACAATATTTATCCAAGGAGTCACTGGATAAGGAGGATGAATTACTATTTTTTTTTAAAAAATTTAATAGAGGGAGATTCCTTTGTAAAGATTAGAGAATGCAACCCCTTTATGTGTCATCAGTGTGGTCAAAAATTACAGTAGCAAGGTTGTTTGTAGTATGAATTTGGGTGGTTTGAATGTTGACTGATACAAGGGAGATATGCATTTGTTTAGTTTTCTTAAAATTTGGCTCTCCTTTGGTTTGAATTTTCTAGAATTGCTCGATGGGATCACTAAGTAGATGAATGTGCCACCACTTGGGTGGAGTATATGATACCTTATAACTATTATTCCCATCCCTCCTAGGACATATTGCCTATCCCACCCTCTTATTACAGTAGCAACGGGAGAAACTCCCTTCAAGTTGCCCTACGGGTCTGAGGCACTCATCCCAATGGAGTTTGAGGTTCGGAGCCCGAGAGTCATAGCCGCAGGAGATGGCAGCGAAGAGTGACGCTTGGAGAATGAAGATGTTCAGAGGATCTCGCTGGATTACGTGGAAGAAGTTCGTGACTTAGCCTCCGTCCGCCAGGAGGAAATCAAGCGGCGCATGGCAAAGCATTCGACAAAGACGTCCGCCTAAAACACTTCCTCGCAGGAGATTTGGTCATGAAAAAGGTGGACGCCGCGGGAAGGGGAGCAGCAGTTGGCAAGCTACATCCTAATTGGGAAGGTCCCTTCATCGTCCGAGAAGCCCTGGCTACTGGAGGCTATTATCTCCAAGATCAAGTCGGGGAGCAGCTGGGAGGTACTTGGAGTAGGGATGACCTGAAAAGGTTCTATCCCTAGCAGTAACGCTGTATTTTCCTTGTAAATCTTGATTATATATATATATACAGAGTGACAGCCCAATGGTTTCTTTTGCGCTATTTCATATCAAGATTTTCGTGCTCAATCCGAGAAGCCGCTCCCGACCTGTTCCTCGTAAATAACCCAGTGCGGACGATAGGACGATGCCTCGGGAAGCGCTCTTGTAAGACCGAGCCTCGACACTGACGACCGAGATCAGCTCCCCCTTCTGCACGCCGGCCTAGGTACCCCCGACTACTTCTCTCCTCCGACTGGAGGAACTATCAGGAACAGTCTGGACTCTGATCTCTCGGATTCGAGGAAGGGTCGACCTTGCCAAGCCTTCGTATGGGCAACAACCCTTCAATTATTTTTAAAGGCAGGATAACCGGCTAAAGGGCAGGGATGGGCCCAAGGGAAGATGTTAGTCACGCGTGCGTCCTGGAGGACCCTCGGAAGAACATTATCCCTCGCTCATACACTCGCGCTCGTAGCCTGATGGCAGAGCTAAAAACGGTCTCCACTGTTGGGTTGGGTAACGAGCCTTCGACCTGTTTCTCCTAGGAAGCCCAGGGCGGACGATGGGATGATGCCTCGGGATGTAAGCGTCCTTGTAAGACCGAGCCCCTGCATTGACGGCCGAGATCAGCTCCCCCCCTTGCATGTCGGCCTAGCTACTCCCGATTGCATCTCTCCTCCGACTGGAGGAACTATCATAAAACGGGTCTGGATGCCAACCTCCCAACTCGACGGAGGAAAGATCGTCGTTCTCTTTAGAATTTCTTCGTCCTCAAAAGATATTGATGCATTTGACTCAGTGGCAATCTCTTAAGCGGCATGACAAATTACTTCAGCAATAATTAAAGTCCTCGAGTGGCAGTGTCATCGTAAGTCCGAGTCCCTGCACGAGCTCCTCTCCTGCACATCGGCCAACGACCTCCTCGAGTGAGACCAAGTTCCTCATTGGAGTGATGCCGTAGTCCGTGAAATCTGTACGAGCTCCTCTCCTGTAGACCGACTACTTGCCTCCCCGAGTCGACTCACACCACTCTAGTTGAGCAAGGCTCCTGAGAGCTGTCGACTCCAACAATGATTAAAGTCCTCGAGTGACAGTGTCATCGTAAGTCCGAGTCCCTGCACGAGCTCCTCTCCTGCACATCGGCCAACGACCTCCTCGAGTGAGACCAAGTTCCTCGTTGGAGTGATGCCGTAGTCCGTGAACTCTGTACGAGCTCCTCTCCTACAGACCGACTACTTGCCTCCCCGAGTCGACTCACACCACTCTAGTTGAGCAAGGCTCCTGAGAGCTGTCGACTCCAACAATGATTAAAGTCTTCGAATGACAGTGTCATCGTAAGTCCGAGTCCCTGCACGAGCTCCTCTCCTGCACATCGGCCAACGACCTCCTCGAGTGAGACCAAGTTCCTCGTTGGAGTGATGCCGTAGTCCGTGAACTCTGTACGAGCTCCTCTCCTGCAGACCGACTACTTGCCTCCCCGAGTCGACTCACACCACTCTAGTTGAGCAAGGCTCCTGAGAGCTGTCGACTCCAACAATGATTAAAGTCCTCGAGTGACAGTGTCATCGTAAGTCCGAGTCCCTGCACGAGCTCCTCTCCTGCACATCAGCCAACGACCTCCTCGAGTGAGACCAAGTTCCTCGTTGGAGTGATGTCGTAGTCCGTGAAATCTGTACGAGCTCCTCTCCTGCAGACCGACTACTTGTCTCCCCGAGTCGACTCACACCACTCTAGTTGAGCAAGGCTCCTGAGAGCTGTCGACTCCAACAATGATTAAAGTCCTCGAGTGGCAGTGTCATCGTAAGTCCGAGTCCCTGCACGAGCTCCTCTCCTGCACATCGACCAACGACCTCCTCGAGTGAGACCAAGTTCCTCGTTGGAGTGATGTCGTAGTCCGTGAACTCTGTACGAGCTCCTCTCCTGCAGACCGACTACTTGCCTCCCCGAGTCGACTCACACCACTCTAGTTGAGCAAGGCTCCTGAGAGTTGTCGACTCCAACAATGATTAAAGTCCTCGAGTGGCAGTGTCATCGTAAGTCCGAGTCCCTGCACGAGCTCCTCTCTTGCACATCGGCTAACGACCTCCTCGAGTGAGACCAAGTTCCTCGTTGGAGTGATGTCATAGTCCGTGAACTCTGTACGAGCTCCTCTCCTGCAGACCGACTACTTGCCTCCCCGAGTCGACTCATGCCACTCTAGTTGAGCAAGGCTCCCGAAGAACTGTCGACTCCAACAATGATTAAAGTCCTCGAGTGGCAGTGTCATCGTAAGTCCGAGTCCCTGCACGAGCTCCTCTCCTGCAAATCGGCCAACGACCTCCTCGAGTGAGACCAAGTTTCTCGTTGGAGTGATGCTGTAGTCCGTGAACTCTGTACGAGCTTCCCCTTGCAGACCGACTATTATCCACCCGAGTCGACCGATTCCCACCCCTAGTTGAGCTTGACTCCTGCTGGGTGTCGACTACTTCCCACCACCAGTTGAGCTTGGCTCCTGATGGGTGTCGACTCCGAACTCCAAGCCGTTCGGGTTTAGCTCCGGCGAGAGAAGCGATTTTGCAGGTACGAGTATGTCTTGGCGAGAATGCGAGTATGTCTTGGCGAGAATGCGAGTACGCCTTGGCGAGCATGCGAGTATACTATGGCGAGTATACACGTATACATGGATGCGAGCATCGGGATGCGAATTGTTGGAGCGACTATGCTCGCGCGAGTACTACGCGACTACGCTCGATGTCAACGCGCGAGTAAGCATCACGAGCACTTATCCTCCCCGAGCCTATGAGCCTAGCGAGCGCCATCAACAAACAAGTATGCGAATAAAGGACAGAATGCGGTAACTAAAAACTTGTATAAATATATGTATCTCCAAAAATTACAAGTTACAAAAGTTTGTTAACATGCGAGCATGAGGAAAATCGGCGAGCAACTAGGACTCTTCGTCGCCAGTATCAGACTGATATTCGTCTTCTCCAATGTCGGCATCCTCCTCGCCGCCTTCATCGCTTCCCTTTCCATCATTCCTTTCGCCACTGCTACTGCCGCTGCCGCTGCCGCTGCCGCTGCCGCTGCCGCTGGAGCCCGTTGTCGAGGAAGAGACGCGAGCAGGCGAGGTAGGCTCCTCGGCGAGCAGTTCAGGAATGAGCTCGTCGACGGTGAGCTGCTTCTCCCCCTCAACGAGCTGACCGTTGATCCGCAACCGGGCGAGCATGATATTCCCCTCCGCTCGCACTATCTCGCGGTTGGCTGACGACCTCTCCTCCCAGAGAAGGCGGGACCGCTTAACAGCCCAATGTGGGTCGTCCTCCGGCCGCGGCGCATCAGGCAAGGGAGCTGAGGAGCTCGCGCGTCCCTCGGCGGCGACCAGACGAGTTTCCATCTCGACTACGTGAACCTGGGCCGCCTCCAGCTCCACCAAGGATTTGGCGAGTTTCTCCTCGCACTCGGAGAGTTTCTTCGCGGCCTCGATCTCGACAGCTTGCGATAAACGACAATCAGTCAGCAAAACAGATCCAAGTCCAGATCATCCATGTCGCACGGAGGAAGACGACTTACCTCATAGTCCCTCCAGCGGACCGACTGTATGTCGAGATCTATGGCCTTCTTGGTAACGATCTTCAGAGCCTCATTCGTCTCCAGCAGCTTCCTGGCCGAGTAGTGTCCCAGCTCGACAGTCCGCGCGAGCGAGCATGAGGTCTGTTGGGCGAGTACCTCCGGGCTGAGCTCCAACAACGATTCTGCATCAGCTCGCCCATATAAAGTGTGGAGGACGGTGAAGGCCTCCCCCTTATCTTCCTAATCCGCCGACCAAGAGGGGAGGTTTGTGCTCAGCGTCACCGAGTGCTCGTCTCCAGACCAAGTCACCAGCGGGCGACCATAAACATCCACCGCACCTCGCCCAAGATTGAAGTTTGGGTGGAAGTGAGGCGCCTGAGCGTCTAGCGGCGACTCCTGTTTTCGCCGGACTGAGGGGACGAGATCTTGACCCTCTTACTCGCGGGGCCCGACGATTTAACTTTCACCTTCCCTTTAGCGAGTTTCTTCTTCTCACCAACGTCAGCTGGAGGGTTGGACTCCGGGAAGGACGAGGCGACTTCCTTCGCCGGAGGAAGTGGCTTCTCTGGAAGCTCGCAAGCCACTGCGAATATCGAACAAAGGGTTAGTATCGAGTTCCAAGGAATACGGACGAGCATGCGACCAGTCTTAATTCTCGCTCAAGCTCCTTACCCTCGCAAGGATGAACTTCGGAGAGCACATTAACGTTGAGCCGCCAGTGGATGACGTCAAAACGGCGACCTCAGAAGGATTCGAACAGCTGCTCGCGAACACCTTCCAAGATCGGCGGGAGGAAGGCGACATCAGCGGGTTGGTGCGGCCTTCTCAAAATGCCCGCGAAATCGCCTTGGACGACAACCAGCTGCTCGCTCCACCGGTAGACCTTATTCGCCGTCCCCACCAAGGTGCAGACATGGGTGCTGAAGTAGACGACCCCCTCGGCGGTCGCGGCGAAGGGGAATATCTTACGGAAAACCGAGAGGTCGAAGGCGACCCTCTCTTCCCGCAGATAACAAAGAAACTCCATAATGATTGCCACTCCATTGGGGTTGATTTGCGCGGGGACGATGCCAAAATATCGAAGGATCTCGCGATATTCTGGCCAGAAGGGAAGTCGCAAGCCGGCATCGAAGTGGCGGAGCGGCAAGACCATCGCACCCTCGATGTAGGTGTTAAGTCGCTCGCCGCGAGTAGGAAGTCTCGCCGAATAACCATCCGGAAGAAGCCGCTCCCTGAGCGCTTCCAGATCTCGCTTCGACGTGATGGATTTCTTGAAAGCAGCATCAACAAAATTTGCGGCGTGGGCCTGCGGCGAGCGCTAGCATCGTCCCCGACCATCTTCCGCAAGTTGGATTGACGAGAAAAGAAGAGGGCGAGGAGAGAAAGAAGGCGAGAAGAGAAGAAAGACAGAAACGCGCGAGCAAGAAAAGATACTCGCGAATTGTGGTTAGAAAATCGCAGCAGCGTACTTATGTCCTACCTACCCCCTCTATTTATAGGCAAAGGAAAGGGGGAGAGGTATATATCTGTTTCGGCGAGTATCAGCCCCGATCGCGGCTTAGGCGAATAAACAGATCCCCGACATCAGCTCCATCTCGCACAACACAGCCAAAAATATCGCACAAAAGACAAGAGACAAACATCAAAGAGCGAGATACAAACTCGCCTATTACAAATATAATATTGTTTATTACAATAGTCGCCTACGACGAGCTCAAATAAAAAAGAAGAAAATCCTAAGTTCTAGGTGGCCGCTCTGGAGGATGTGGATGTCGCCCGACCCAACCCATCTCGCACGCCCGCCGATAATGCTCCGTGGCCACCGACATCGCGTCGTCTCCAAGCCGCAGCTGCTCCTCCATCCTCGTCAGTCACCCCACGGAGCCCATACTCGCCCGAACGCCGGTCAGCTCGTCGAGAACGAGCTGGAGGCAATGGTTGTTTATCGTCAGGTTGCGATCGTTCTCCTTGACCATATGGAAGCGGGCCTCGTAGCTCTCCAGGGTGGTTCGAAGCTCTTCTATTTTCGCCACCCGCACCTCCAGGGCTGAGATCCGGCGATGAGGCTCGCAAATCGCGAGCTGATCGAACTTGCTCTCCATCTCCAGATAGGCGCGAACAGCGGCGTGACGATACTCGCTTCCGGATAACCCGATGGCGTCGAGGAAGGCTGCCCCTGGAGTCGCCGGGCGATCTGTCAAAACAGATAAAAGATCAACAATGAACGCCTAACTCAGCAAGTGAAGCAACAGTAACGAAGGTTACCGCGACGAGGAGATCGTGATCGACGAGGAGAAGGGCCGCGACCTGAGGCATCTTGCCGACTTGAGGACGGACCGCCCGCATGCTCGACAGGTTTACCCCGCCCGCGACCTCCATGATCGGGGTCTCCGACTCTCGGTGGGAAGTAGCTCGGCTGCGACTTATCCGGTTTCTGGGCCAGAGTCTTCGACGGAGGCGGCAGAGGCTGCGATGAACTCGCCGGCTGATGCGAGGTCTTCAGCGGAGGAGGCGGGGGAGGTCGCTGTAGGTCAGCTTGTTGCCGATCAGTCAGAGGAGGCGGCGGCAAAGGAGCACTCGCCGTCTGCAGAGGAGCGACATTCTGAGGAGGAGGCGGCGGCGGCGGTAGGGAACTCGCCGTTGGCGGTGCAGAATCTTGCGCGGGAGCGTGAGCAACCCTACTCGCCGGAAGGTCCTTATTCGCCGGAAGGACCTTCTTCGCCGGTGGTTCCTTGCTCGCCGGGGGATCTTCCTTCGCCATAGGAGTCGAAGCTTCCGACGCTTTCTTGGCGCCGAGATTAATCCGGACCGTGTGCGCGGTCCGGAGTGGTTTGTCGGCTGCGAGAGCGAGCAGTGGTGCGGAGTTCAGGGGGGCGACATCCAGAGCCGCGTCAGCAACATCCGAGGGAGAGTCTGTGAGTAAAGGAAGCAAGTCAGCGAAAAACAGGCAGTGACTGACTACTTTATAAAAGCAGTTCGACAAAAGGACGACCTGGCAAGGAGACGACGTCAATCCGCGACGACACCGGCTATTTGGCGACTTCTGGAGGTGGGGTTTTCATCGGGCTGAGAAGACTGAAATCAGGAGCGGCTATGTTGGGGATGTCGTCTAAACCAAGGTCGCTGAGGAGCTTCAGAGTACTAACGGAGCGCGCGGGATTGCTGGTCGAAGCCGCGACTTGCTCAGGTGGTGGAGGCGGGTCTACCGTCTTGTAGGCGGGGATCTTCTTCGACTTCTTGGTCTTTTTTTTTTGTGAGGGGGGTAAGTCGGCGGCGACGTCTTCCTCCCGCGGCCTCTTAGACTTGGCGGTGCCGAGAAAGCCGGACAAAGCCGCAAGGCTATCCTGAAAAAGTCTCTCGTTGGCGTTCGACATAGTGTGCGAGATCAAGGGATCCGCCTCAAAAACCAGGCCCCCCTATTTATAGAGTTTGGCAGGCAGGCGTCAAGGGCGAGCAACTCAGTTACTCGGCATAACAACTCGCCAAATAAGTGTTGGATGATTCTTTCCAAGCTCCTACGTCGCTCAAAAAGAGCGGAGATTGTGTACAACCCGTATTCGTCGAAGATGGGTCCTACCACAGCCAGGTCAACAGAAGTCAAGGTCAGCAAGTCAAGACAGAAGTCAAAGTCAGCACGCAAGACCGCAGAAGGCCTGAGCGAGTATGACGAGCTCCCCTCGCATACTCGTCAGGTAGGCGACTAGGCGAGATACTCGCCCAGCTCGCGCGAGTTCCTTTGAAAGTCTCCTAGTCGCCAGGGGGCGGGGTATAAATATGACCCCCCTCCTTGGATTTGCCTATAAATAGGACCCCAGGGGTACGAGGAGGGACACTGAAAATCCCCTCCAGGATCTCGCGAGTTTTCCTTGGACACTAGCCGAGCCTTTGGATTCCTTTTCCTTAGAAGACCAGGTCGCGACCTTGCGACTTAGTCGTCATCTAGTCTCCCTCGTACCTAGCTCGACCACTTTTGGTTGAGAAGGGGTTGCTCCTTTCGAGCATCCGGGTACGTGGTGGGACCTTCCTGCCGTAGCATCTGGGGTCCTGTTTGTCTTCGTTCTTCATTCTAGTCACTCTAGCCGTCTGGTCTTACCTCTGAACCGGTAACCTTAGGTGGCCTTGATCCAATTTTTGAAGTCGGGATTTTCCTGGCTTCAACAATTATTATAATCAATAATAGCCAACATCCAATGTTTTATGCAAAACAAATGAAAAAATTAATAACTTAATTAGAATAAAAAATAGTAATAATCATTGATACAGAGATACTTCATACTTACAATTTATGATAGAACAAAATAATAAAGATTCAGATTGGAGTTGACCAAGCCTGATTTTTAGATCTTCAATTCGTGTCTTTGAATTAGCCTTGACATACTTATCATCAAAAAAAAACAAATGACTGTTGGATTATGAGAATATACACCTCTATTGTATGTAAATTTCTTTAATTGAGAATCTATGTATCTACAATAAAACATGTAAATTCAAAATCAATTTATATATTAATAAAAATTTTTAATTTTGTAATATTTGATACCCAGTAGTCAGTACTCACCCAATGCATGCTAATATGATGTTAACTCCAATTTTTTCCAAATTTAGAAAATCTTACAACTCTGAAATTTCAAAGTATGTACTTATTGATTTAACGCCCCCAAATACCGTTGAATTTAATACTAGAGTTATTATTTTATTTTCATTCCCTATCCTAATTATGAAACTGGGTAACATAACAATGAAGTCATTTGTAGTCTCAATAGCTCGTGTAAATAGAAAAATTTGTATTTTGGACATCAATATTGAATTCCTTGATTACATAAAAGTCAAAAATAATATTATAATACCGGAGAAGGTAAACGCTTTTGTGATATCTCAGCTTCATATGACCTGGTTTCATGCTCCGTTTCATGCTCCGATTGAAAAACAAAATATAAAAAAAATATTTATTACCCGCGCAACAAAAAGAGAGCATAACATTTCATAAAAGCATAAATATATAAACATAATAATTAATAATACCTGAGAAGCCTGAGATATGTATTAAGAAGTTCCAGTTCTAGCTCCAGCACTAAACATGCGCATAAGTTCTTCCATTTGATTCTTTATACTACTTATCTCAGCTTGATACGCTTGTTGTTGCTCTTGTTATTGTTAGCTCCATAATTGTTGTTGCTGACTCAATCTTTCTTTGACTATAGCTTCGACATCTTCAATACGAGCTACTGACGTCCTCTGGCTCCACCTATCATTCTTGAAAAAACTTGTAATGGTGGAAAACTTGCCGCCAACTCTAACTCTGCTTGGATGTTCTTGGCCTAAAACAGATGCAAGGATGTCATCTCTTCCCTGTGACACTATTTCAGCACTCTGGGACTCTTGGCTCGACAACTCATCCTAAACAAAAGTAATAAATATTAATGCAGAATTACAGATAAGAAATTATACTTCACAAGCAATATTACTATTGATAATTTACAAATGAATAAATGAAACATTTAAACTTACAATTTTAGATGTCAACTCAGCTGCATCTGTACTAATGTATTCACCGGTCTTTCTTTTATGACCGGCTTTCCATAACTCTGCACGTGAAATTGGTGCAGCTGCACCTTGTTCAACCTTGACAATAAAATAAAAATAAATTATCATTTAAATTATTGAGAAAACAAATATGTAAAATAAAAAATATGAGAGAGAAGTAGAGAACTAATACCATTCTTTTTTCTAATCCAAAATAACTCATTTTGCAAGTAGTATGAAAGGTTTTTTGTGGTTTTGCTATCTCTGTATTAACCTTATTTTTCTCTTACACAAATAAATATTTGTTAATACTTATATTGTTTATAAGTTATAAAGATAAATAATGATATAAAACATTGAATTTAATAAGAAGTTAAGAACACATACCATATATTCTATAGTGGTGTGATGGTCTGTGAGAAACGAACTAAAACAAGCCGGAAATGGTATAACTGAAATTTTATTATCAGAAAAAGGTAAGTATTACAAAGGTATAGCCTCCCTTATATAGAATGGAGGAGATGGGAGAGAATACAAATACCCAATGTGGGACTAAATACACAACAACATTATCTACAAAGCTAACCGCCCAAACCGCCCAGGAGACCGCCTAACCGTGCGGTTAGTAGACACTAACCGCCCAGTCACCACCAGAGAACACGTAGCCAACCACCGAGATCCCAGAGCATAACCGGCAGACCGCCCGGCTACCAAACCGCCAGACTTAGCCGCCTGTCCGCCAAGGCCTATACAGCAACACAGAGATTAGCCGGGCAGACCGCCCGGCTACCAACCCGCCAATCTTAGCCGCCTGTCCGCCCGGGTTTATACAGCAACACTCCCCCTCAAGCTGGAGCATAGATGTCAATCATGCCTAGCTTGCTGCAAATGTGGAAGAAGGAGGCGGACACAGGTTTTGTGAATATATCTGCCAGCTCTTTCTCCGAAGTAACAAACGGAGTGCAAATCTGGTTCTTTAACACTTCTTCTCGAATGAAGTGACAATCAACCTCTATGTGCTTTGTTCGCTCATGGAAGACCGGATTTTTAGAAATGTAGATCGCCGCTTTGTTGTCGCAGAACATGGGAAGAGGATAGTTGTAGACCTCTCCAAGATCCAGCATGAGAGCCCGCAACCATTTTAACTCACACGTGGTTGATGCCATGCTACGATATTCAGCTTCCGCACTAGACCTGGAGACGACTGACTGCTTCTTGCTTTTCCAGCTAACCAAGTTTCCTCCAACAAACGTGCAAAATCCGGAAGTCGACTTGCGATCCCCTTTGTCGTCCGCATAGCTAGCGTCGGAGTACGCTTCGACTCTTAGGTGACCATTTTTCTGAAAGAGAAGACCTTTCCCAGGTGCGGACTTCACATACTCCAATATCCTTAGAGCGGATTGAAGATGACATTCCCTAGGCGACTGCATAAACTGGCTGACCTTTCCCACTGCATAGGAGATGTCTGGTCTGGTCACCGTAAGGTAGATGAGTTTGCCAACAAGACGCCGATACCTCGTAGTATCCAATAGAGTTGGTGATTCGTCTGTCCATGTCTTGTCTTCTCCAGGAGACATGGGACACCGGGCAGGTTTAGCACCCGTCAATCCTGCCTCTTTCAACAAATCAAGAGCATACTTCCGTTGGGAGAGAACCAGGGAACCCGGTTTCCGAGAGATTTCAATTCCCAAGAAGTATTTTGGAGAACCCATATCCTTCGTGACCAGGTGTTGGCGGAGATGGACCTTTGTCAAGGCTATACCAGCCTGATCGTCGCCTGTAAGAAGAATATCGTCTACGTAAACAGCTAGAACAACCAGACCCGAAGATGTCTTGCGAGTGAACAAGGAGTGATCAGCCGAACTCCTGGTGAAACCGATAGCCCCAACGATGCTACTGAACTTATCGAACCACGCCCTGGGACTCTGCTTTAGGCCATAGATGGCCTTCTTCAAACGGCATACTTGAGTCTCCCCCTGAGCAACATACCCAGGAGGTTGCTCCATGTAGACGTCCTCGTGAAGGTCACCATAGAGAAAGGCATTCTTGACGTCCAACTGCGAAATAGGCCAATCCCTGTTGACCGCCACCGAGAAAAGGACCCGAATGGTGCTGAGGCGAGCAACCGGAGAGAACGTATCAAAGTAATCAACACCATAGGTCTGAGTAAACCCTTTTGCAACAAGACGGGCTTTGTACCGGTCCACACTGCCATCAGGACGGAACTTGACGACAAACACCCAGCGACAACCAACCACATCCGTGCCAAAAGGAGGAGGCACAAGGGTCCAAGTGCCCCGGTCAGAGAGAGTAGCAATCTCGTCATCCATGGCAGCCTTCCAGTGAGGAATAGCAAGGGCTTCCTGGTAGGTGCGAGGTGTGGTAGTCGCGGAGATGGCGAGGGCGAAGTCCCTGCGAGAAGGTGTTAGCCGATCATAAGAAATAACAGCCGCCAGCGAGTGCTGGGTGCACGTCCGAACCCCTTTGCGAAGGGCAATGGGCAGCTCCAGGTCCTCGAGTGCCTCAGGCGCCGGTGCATCCGTGGCGGAGATAGCTGGCCCGGGAGAAGAGAGATAACAGCGGCAATGCGAGCAGCAGTAGCGTCCAAGATAGGAGATTCAGCCTCGCCAAGAATTTGCTGCCGGATCATATCGTAGGAGTCCGGAAGCCGCAGAAGGTAACAGACCACGAGTAGTTCCTGGAAGTGCTTCAGCTGAGTGGCCACATCGGCCGAGAGAGGACGATTTTGAAGGATCTCCGCTCCAAGAGCTTGGACCTGTTGGTAAGCGGCAGGAGGGGACATGGACTGGCGAGCAAAGAGATCCGCATAGAGAGTATAGATGCGAGATGTTTGTCCCCCCTTGGAGTAGAGAGCAGCCAAGTGATTCCAAGCCTGTTTTACCGTCTCATCGTGACGGATGACAGGAAGACATTCATCGGATAGGCTGTTCGCCAGCCAAGTACGAACCAGCGCATCATTCGCATCCCAGTCAGTAAACTGGACAGAGTCCGCAGGCGGAGGGTCATCGGTAAGATGATGACGCTTGCGCTGAGAGCGGAGAAGAAAAGTGAATGAGACACTCCAGTCGGGATAATTTTGCCCCAGAAGCTTAGAGACGGTGCCAAGATTCCCGGAAACAGGAGGAGGAGGAGGTGGGGCAACGATAGTAGACGTGGTGGAGCCATCAGAAGTTGTCATCCCGGAAGAGAGGTCGCGCGGTTAAGAGAAGAGACCGGGCGAGCAAAGGAAGGAAGAGGACGCAGCGGCCACAAGGAGACCAGCGGAAGGCAATGCACAAGAAGAGAAGCCGCACGGTTAACCAAGGAAACCGGACGGGAAGAAGAAGCCGCGCGGATATAGAAGACCTTATTCACTCTGATGTTTGGGGACCCTCCCCTACCCTCACCATCGGGCGTGGCAGTTCCTATTTTGTAACCTTTATTGATGATTATTCTCGCTGTACGTGGGTGTATCTATTAAAGGATCGCTCCGAACTTTTTTCTGTATGGACATCATTTTATTATATGATTAAGAATCAATTTGATGCTTCTGTCAAAATTTTTCGCTCTGATAATGCAAAAGAGTATCTGAGTAGTGATTTCGCTTCTTTCTGTACGCAACACGGCATCATCCATCAAACTAGCTGCGTCTATACCTCCCAGCAAAATGGGGTGGCGGAACGTAAAAACCGCCACCTCCTCGATGTCGCTCGCACTCTCATGACGCAGATGCAGGTTCCTCGTAGCTATTGGGGCTACGCGGTCCTCATCTCCTGCTACCTCATCAATCGCATTCCTTCCACCGTCCTCAAAGGCAAAACACCGTTTTCCATCCTCTATCCCTCCAAAGACCCCTTTCCCTTACCACTTCGCGTTTTTGGGTGCACTGCCTTTGTTCATTGCCCTGCCGCGACTCGCGACAAATTGTCCCCTCGTGCTACGAAGTGTATCTTTTTGGGTTACTCCACAACTCAAAAAGGTTACTGCTGCTTTGACCCTGTTCATCGCAAGCAGTTCGTCTCGGCGGATGTGACATTCTTTGAGAATGCCGCCTACTTCTCTTCTGAACTCCCACAGGTTGATGGATCGAACCTCCCTCTGATACCATGTGAGAAACGAACTAAAACAAGCCGGAAATGGTATAACTGAAATTTTATTATCAGAAAAAGGTAAGTATTACAAAGGTATAGCCTCCCTTATATAGAATGGAGGAGATGGGAGAGAATACAAATACCCAATGTGGGACTAAATACACAACAACATTATCTACAAAGCTAACCGCCCAAACCGCCCAGGAGACCGCCTAACCGTGCGGTTAGTAGACACTAACCGCCCAGTCACCACCAGAGAACACGTAGCCAACCACCGAGATCCCAGAGCATAACCGGCAGACCGCCCGGCTACCAAACCGCCAGACTTAGCCGCCTGTCCGCCAAGGCCTATACAACAACACAGAGATTAGCCGGGCAGACCGCCCGGCTACCAACCCGCCAATCTTAGCCGCCTGTCCGCCCGGGTTTATACAGCAACATGGTCGACAAAAATTTTTCATTCTTCGACAGTAATAAAACTATACTTGACAGAAACATTGTATCGATGCTCTAAATCAACATTTTTTACATAAGTGATAAATAGTTTGGATTTCCAAGTTCTCCAACTTTCACCTATACTTTTCATTAATGCATTACGAAAACCATCAATATTATTAAAATAAATCTGAAAATAATAGACAATATCAATTAAAAATTAACTAAAACACCACAGTTATGTAATCACTATTCACTAATCATTGATAACAAAGTTACGTACATTTAATTCTTCCATATTTGATCTTTAATTTGTTTGTCAACTTCCTTCCATGCAATACATGTAATTGACACATAAGACCTCACAAGAGATCCCATAAAACTCATCAATTTATTTGTCTCAGGCCCGTGAATAATGCGGCCATCATCACTCATAGAAATAATAAGCTTCTTCCCCTCTAGCCTAAACTTATTCAATTCATTCATTTTCGTAAAACCTCTTGTTGACTTTGATGAAGATCCTTTATCATCTATTTTCCTGTAATAAGAAAACCCTAAAAAAAACCTAAACCATCTTAAAACCCTAAACAAAATTCATAAAGTAGCGCAATGATATTGAACTACTACCACAAAATCACACATATAAATAAATATGTTACTATGCTAGTGCTAAATACTAATATAGAACTATAGAGTCAACTGGTTTAGACATGTACAATAAGGGTTAAAATGCAATATTTAGGCTAATATATAGAGTTAGTGTGTTTTAGGCTATCTAAAACAAAAATGCACATTGTGTTGTTTATATACATTTAACATAGCTAATACATAAGATTGAAAGATTCAGTGGGTGCTTGTTATCCTGCTACACAATGTTTATACTACTATTAATAATAAAGACATTAGCACAGAGATCAAAACAGAGAAAGGTCTTAAGAAAAAATATACCTAAGTGAGAATATGAGATATGTCAAAGAAGAATCTTCAAATCGAAGCAAAGGAGAGCAAGGAGAGCAAAAATTTGAACAAAATCGCCTTTAGGGTTTTACGCAAGGAGCAGCGTCTGTAAGAACCAAAAAGTCGATGTAAAAAATGAGATTTTACGGCTCACGGTTTAAAATAGATAGTTTAGACTGCGCTTTCTATAACAATCGCAGTCTATTGTATGGTTCACGGTAGAATAGACTGCGGTTGTTCTACAACCGCAGTCTATTCTAAGTTATAATAGACTGCGATTTATATATAAACCACAGTCTATTCTGGGAATACACTGCGGTTTATATATAAACCGCAGTGTATTCCCAGACTAGACTGCGGTTTATATATATACCGCAGTCTATTCCCTGAGCAATAGAATAAACCGCGGTCTATTCTATGGCTCAGGGAATAGACCGCGGTTTATATATAAACCGCGATCTATTCTATGGCTCAGGGAATAGACTGCGGTTTATATATAAACCGCAGTCTATTCCCATATTTTTTTTAAAAAAAGGCGCCCATCGTCTTATTTACAATTGGGCGCCGGGACGCCTAGGCGACGCCATGACAAGAATGCTCTTCACCCTGGCCCTCCCGGGGTAAGGAGACCACAGGAGCCCGACCCAACACTGGAGTATTTCGATGCTTCAAGTGTATGGAGCCTGAGCACAAATCTTCTGGGTGCCTGCAACGCTAATTTGTCACAGTGATTGATTCCACCACTGAGCATGAATCTGAGTATGGAGTCTTCCTTAGTGACTCCCATCCCGAGCCCCTGCCTGAGGCTGATAGCATTATCGAGGTCGAGGGAGAGCAAGCAGAGCACTTAGTTTGTGTCCTTCACTTTAGCTTGGCTTTCCCTAGCGAGGCCACTGAGCATGATTCTCGAAGAAAGAAAATTTTTCGCACTACTGCGCGCATTCAAGGACATCTTGTTCCATTATTATTGATAGCAGTAGTATGAAAAACTTCTTTTCTCAGCGCATGGTAGAGACGTTAGGACTCATGACACGCCCCTTGGAGCAACCATACCACTTATCCGGGGTTAATAGTTCTTTGACTATACCCGTTACTCATCATTGTCTGGTGGAGTTCTCTATCTGGGACGTGTATCGTGATTATGTGTCGTGTGATGTCTCCCCCATTGATGTCTGTCGTATTTTACTAGGATGACCATGTCAGTATGACCGACATGTCCTGCATGATGATGTGAGGAGCTCACATTCATTTGATCACCATGGGCGCAAGATTATTCTTCTTTCCCAGAAGAATTGTCTTGTTCGCACCTGGGAGGACCTCGCCATCATCTGCTTCGACTTCCTTAGTCACCACTACATCACTCCTATTTAGTGCTACGCGTCGGCCTGGGCCCCCGCTCCAGGAAGTTGCGTCTGATTCTTGAGGGTCATCCATCTTAGGTGCTCTGGAAGCACCACTTTTTATCGACTTTGTATTCGCCGAGCACGCGATTAGTCCGCATAAGTTTTTCTTAGTTTTAGCCGAGCATATTGAGCCACCTCACCACTATTGTTTGATGTCTAAGATTTTTAGGTCCGGTAGTATTAGGAGAGTCGAGATGATTCGTAGTCTTTTTACACCTCATAGGGACACGTTTCCATGGTTTCGTATGAAAAATTTTACATGATAAAATTGAGATCTTTTTAAAATTTTGTGACACGAGTGGGACTTTAACGGGTGAAATTATGATGATAATCGATCCTGCTCTATCCGACGTTCGTATGTGTCTATTGAGCGAGCGTATGTTGCGTTATGAATTACTAATTCCACTGATTGATCTCAATTGTTTCCTGTTTTTCCCCCTACCATATGTTTGCCCTACACGCCATCTCCGTCATCTTTCTGAAGCTCTAATAATTACTGTTCATTTGTATGTTTGGCATTAAAATTTGACAAATGGATTGCGAGTTTTTTTTAGCCTTATAATCTCAGGGTTGATTTAGTTTCTTGTCTCTTTCAAGGATGAGAGGTTACCTCCAGGTTTTGAGTCGCTGCGACGGCATCCGCATGACAGTTTTGCAGCATTCCTCCGATCGAAGTCTTGGGCACTGTAGTGACTGGTTGCACTGCATTCTTGATGGGGTCGAGTTCTTTAACCCTGGGGAAATTGATGCAACCCGAGTCGCATCTTTTTATTTTTATGATTTTTATTATTGTACCTCATGTTTTTATTTGTAGCGCATGTTATGAGCGCCTCTGTGATATTTTGTATCGCGCATGTTGTTCGCGCACGTTTATTTGGCATGTTGTTGTGACCGGCCAACGAGACCCTGAATGCAAAGGTCTGTTAATTTAGGAGATAGGTTAATTAGGACAAGATTGATTAATTAACTATTTAAATATAATTTTCCCCTGTGCCTACAGCTGGTCCCCGTCTTTGGAATTCCCCTTCAAGTTCTTCTCAATTTGCAATTATCTAATATCTATCTTTATTTAAAAAAGAATTCACATGTTATTAAGTCTGTCAATATCAAAAGAAAACCTAAGCTTATGTTATAAAAGCCCCCCCCCCATCCTTGTTATCAGGCAGCTGGGAATAGAACTGAACGAATCAATTTTTGTTTCGTTTGGTTCCCTCCAGCGCCGCAACTACATCTCGCTGCTTTCTAGCCGGTCTCATTTGTCGGAACCTCCTGAAGCCCAGTCCTGCTCTGGCGCCGCCCCTGGAGCCACTTCCAAGTGCCGACGAGCACCTCCACTGTGTTCGACCCTCAACCCTCAGGCTTTCCGTCCAGATCCACCGCCGCCTTCCGCGACGCCTCCACGCCGGTGACCACTCCTGCGACTTCCTCCGACGACTCTGACGGGGACACACCTTCCCGCTCTTTCCATCCACCAACTCCATCTCTCCTAACCTCGCCACAACCGCCAGTGCCACTCTCAGTCCATGTTGACCCTTTCCCTGCCAGCCTCCAACATTTCCTGCAACCTTTAGGCAGTCCCGAGCCCCCCCTCCGCGAAGTTCCGAGCACAGTTGTTGTTATCTTGTCCCTGTTGGTATACCTCCGGCCTTTCCGACTCTCAAACCTATCATTTTTAAGCTTACAATATAAATGAATAGGTAATTATTAGAGCTTGCCCGAGTTAATCTTGTCCCCTTGATTTTCGTTAATTTCAAACCTAGGGAGCACCAATACAAGTACGGGTACCAGGTACGATACGTACTTGATACGACAGTATGACAATTTAAAAAACGATGATACAGCTACGACATGATACATTATAACAAATATTATATAGATATATATAGCACAAGTGCAATAAATAGTTCTCAAAACATCAAAACATAAATCATAACTTGAAGTACAAGTCCACAAATCAATGCAACTTAATATGAAGTTTTTGAAACATTAAGCATTCGTAAATATTACAAAATTTAACATCTTATATGTTGAACCATAAGATAGAAAATTCAACTTAAGTCTACTCATGAGTTTTTTTCTTCTTCATTTTTGAAGATCAACTTCATTGTTGGAGATCAATATCTTTATTCTCCGGTTAGTCTAGAGACAAGTTAGCCGTTTTGTTAATAACTTGCGTCGTATCAACACGTTCAATACATGTATTGTAACAAAAACGTACCAGTACTAGAAATATACCCGGTACATATACACAACTTAATTGGACGTACCAACGCTTCCTAGCATAGAGTCAACTTTTGTTTACTCAAAAAAAATGACTCATATATATCACAATATGTAGAATGATGTCCTAAGTTCAAGTGTGTCTACATAGGTGTATCCGTCGAGTGTTGGGTATGTACCGGTACCGAATACGTATCCGGTACGGGTACGCTGCCTTCGGGGAAGTATCCATGCTTCATAGTTTCAAACACGTGAATGCTACCACCCAATTTCTCCACCCGTGGAATTGAGATTCGTGACGTTGTTACGTTTGTACGGTAATCATACGTCTGTTTTTAGCGCCTATGTCGTCTTATTCGTTAAATTTCGTCTGTGGAGTTACTTCGTGCCATAATTATTTAAAGAGATCGCAAAAATTATCATTTAAAAACAACAACCCTAGTTTCAGTCTACATCAAAGGTGGACGGTAGCAGGAAATGGCACCGAAAATGGTGTCGGGAATATCACTGGAAGTCGAAAAAGGTTAATTTGCGTGAAATTGCAGACAATCAAGGAGGATGTTGATGAATATGGAATGGGAATGACTTTGGCGAAGTGGTCTTGCGACTGAAAGTAGGTTAGCGAGACTCGACAGGGAGACGACGATGAAAATGGGAAGTCCGGTGGTACCTGGATGAGGATCGTGGAGAGGAGAGCGTAGCTGAGGGATCGACGGGTTCGAGTAGAGGGGAAATCTTGAGGCGGGATACGTTCCCGTCGAGAGAGGAGCAGAACAGGGAGACAACGTGTGGAGAATTGTCAGATGAAGGGCTGCGATGCATGGGACGTGGGATTGAGGGGAAAACCCATCTCACGGGTAGAACAATAACTGAATTGTTAGTTAAAACCACCAAGGCTTCGCACATCGGGATCGTGGTATCGCATCACGAATGATTGCCGAAATCTAGTATCTCTCACAAACTATACAATGCCTGTAAACTGCAACGCCCACCCCTATTTATAGTAAGAGGGGGCGGTTTGGCACCTGGCGTGAACGGCTGCGATCGACTGTTATGCGCCCGGTGTCCTAAAAAAAATAAATACAACTCCAAAAAATATAAAAATACATATAGAATGAAACACAATGCTCCGAACGCGCTCGCAGTCTCAGATCGCCGATCCGATCAACGCATCTCCGGCAAATCAGCAAAAACGGGTCCCACCAAGTGGTGACCCGATCTCCTCCGATCACGAACACGCGGTCGATCCCTATCATGATGACAATGAAAATTTAGATGGTTGTGTTACCAAGCATCCGATTATGGACGCAGTTTCAAAGAAAAGAAAACTGCTCATGCAAGTTAAGAGAAAAAAGTATGAAGTTTAAGTTGCAGCTGGGAAGTATGTTATATTGCTCATGCAAAGTGATAGATGTGGACCCATAAGGCCGACCATAAATAGTCGGGATGACGCTATTGATGATGATGTGGATAATTAAGGGGTAGAAAATTAAAGAAAGCATTTGCAAATTCTTTATGTGCTGATTTTATTTTAGTATATGTTTGGTACCCAGATATGCAACCAACTAGTAGTACTGTTTTTTAGTATTTATATAATAGTTCAGTTGGACCATTACTCAAGTTAAGTTTACTTTTTGGTCACAATCATCGTCATCCATTTTATTTCCCTCTTCATTGTTTTCTTATTACTTTTTTTTTATCTCCAACAAATAGTTGTTCTCTCTTGAATCATGATTCTACCATGATATTCCACATTTATAAACTTTCCATGGTTTTGTAAGACAAGCTGCCAATTTGAAACAGGGCATAATATTCACAATGCATATATATATTTTTTCTAGTACATTACTATTTTTGCTCATTGAATAATCATGCCACAAAGGGCTTGTAACTTGGTATTTCTACATAGAATTTCTCATATATTTCTTTCACACAAAATTTGAACAATGTTATGCAGAACTCGATAAATGCTGCTAACTATCTTAAACGTGGAACTTGATTTACAATAACCTGACTTATTTGATATAAAAACAAACGTGACATACTTATATAGTTATATGCAAGAAGTACTTCATATTTATTACTGTGCAAAATACGTTTGCCCCCTTCCATTCCAGTTTTTATATTAAATATCCACTTACAAATTCTCTAAGGATCTATTCATTTGAACTTAATTGGATATTGGAATTGAGACCTGACCAATTTCTATTTCACTAGAAAGGAATTGAGAATACCTTAAAATGAGTTCCACAAAATTCGGTATAATTTCCAATTTCTTTATTTTGTCACCGAGTTCCGTATAATTTCCAATTCCTTTATTTTGTCACCGAGCAATAGAATTAGAATTAGTTCCTCCAATTCCAATTTCAATAGCTCTATTCCGTCCAAATGAACGGAGCCTAATAGAAAATTTACACTGGAAATAGGCTCTAAGTTTCCACATTTGGTTGTAGGTAACTTGTTTAGCATGATTGGAATCCATCTCAGGTCTAGATTTGAAATTAGATATCTACCTGCTCGGCATAATAGCACTTTATGTATTTTGTTATATATGCATAACTTGAAACATGTAGAAGTAAGAATCAATATTTGATGATTATAGTTAGGTTATAATTTTATCTACCAATTAGATAAGTTAAATTACAAATTCTAAATATGATTAGAAGTTTCAGTAAGTATCCTTTTTATTACATTCTTTAGTTCCAACCTGAGAGTTTAAAAGTGCATGGCTTCCAATTTTATCTAATTTTGAATCCTTATGGATTATTATAATTTCTTAAATTAATGATATCATTCAGGATATCTTTTTCCTGACGTTGGAAAGTGCTCTTGAAATCATATATGTTTGCTAGATATGGAGTTCAACAGCATGACAATATTAGATCATTATAATTGATTGAGTTAGGTCTCTTGATAGTACATCAGCTTGTCTTTTTCCACCATTCTTGCTTTATGAATCATGGCTTTATGAACGAAACTGTGATCCGCAGATGCGCAGATGCCACTGTTTGGCATATGTGGAAATTAACAAATTAACAGATGAAAGTATGAAGACTTGGGCCTATAGTCAAGAGAAGGATGCCCACCGGGGCCAAACTGAGCAGCAAGGGCAGAGCCCTTCGAGTCTGAGTCGGGATGTAACGTCTAGCAACGATCAAATTCTTGCTGAACAAGACTGTTGACTTCTGGTAGAGAAGGAAGAGGAGAACACCCAAGAATCCTGACACTAATATGATCAAAATCGCGGAGCAAACCATGGAGAAATTCAATGATCTGGTTGCGTTCCTCTCGAGCCTGGACAAACACTTCATTTTCAGGAGAGATAAGGGTAAGAGCATCAAAGTGATCATATTCTTGGTAGAGCTGAGTAAACTCCAGGTAATGGAGGAGGGGGAACAATCTCCTTGCCTCAAAAGGAATATACGCCAACAGAGTTGGGAAATCTGAGTGGCATTCCCATGAACAGGTAATTTCGAGCTATGCATTCTTGCATGGAATTCAACAACCATGACATCACCAGAGAGTTTTTAGACTCACATTGAGACCAATCACTAGAAGTCTGAACGGGGGCCTTTGTAGTGTCGGTAACATACCCAAACATACGACGACTTTTAAGGGTAAGAGTGATAGAGAGCCCACCCGAGATAATTGGTGTCATCAAGTTTCATTGTGGTAGTTTTAAGGGTCCCATGGTCATGGATAGAGCGGTCAGAGCCTAATGCCAACATCGGGGAGTACTCAACACGCACACCGGAGGACATATTTTGAGAATAAACACTCCCTTCCATAGCAACCCAAGGATAAAAACCACGGGAAAGAACAAATGGGAAGAAAGGGATGCATGCCTTATATCTTCTCATAGAAAGAGAAGACCCCAAGCGATCCTGACGAAGGAAACGAGCCAAAAACACATGTAGGAGATTAATTGAGGGTTCATCCCCACAAGTAGAAGAGATACTAGATGCCAGGAAGCAAAGCCTTACTGCTACATATTTTCAGCGTCCAAAAGAAGAGGTGGACTGATGAGAAGATACAAAAAAAAAACTACTGGGCTGAGGCGGAAGGCTCGGGAGAAGCAGCTGGGCGGAAGCAGAAGGAGCGGAGTCGACGACGACCGAACAAGAGGTTTCGGTGGGAGACGGGACGCTGCTCGAGCGAGAGAGTCGACCAAAGTAGTGAACGCGCTTGAAAGAGCAAGTAGGGTTGCCTCGGCTCCGATACCATGTTAAAAGTAATGAAAAAGTAATTGATTAACCAAGTATCACTCATTTATATATAAGAGTGGCAAAATACAGACCAATGAATACCAACAATACAAAAATAAAATAAACCGAAAACTCTAACAAATTCTAAGCAACATCTTTTTGTTGAGGATAGTCCAGCGAATTGGTTTTAGGTTGGATACTTGGATTCTAACACGATATCAGAGCAGCTAAGCCTAACATCCTATTTTACATCATCCTATTAAAAAAAGAAGCAGTCCACTTGTTGGAGGCCAAATGACACGACAAATCTATAGGATTCCGATGCAATGTCCTAATTCTAAATGAATGTTAGCAAGCACATGCGATAAGTAATGAAATAATGAACCGACTAAAATTAAGGTGAATAGATGCATACACGCAATCCAATGTGCATAATGCTCACTACATAAACCCTAACGTAATGCAATGCAAATGATTCAAACACGCGAATGATTCTGATACATAATTGATTAAATAACATGAATTTGCGACAAGAACAATTAGTCGCGTTTGATTACCAATATTCAAAATTCGACAAACTCATTGTAATTGTAGATTAGCTGAGGTTATACCGAAATTAAAAGCATGACAAATAAATTTCACACTTATAAAGTTAAATGAACCAAAGATAATTAGAGGAAAATAGTAATAGAAATAAACAAATACACCTATATAATGCTAGCAAAAAAAACTAAAATAGGAAGTTTAGGAAATCACGAGTAATTCGGTCTGATGAGAGGATAGCGTTGTGGTGGGCGTAGGATGGTCGTAGGAACATGTAAGTGTGACTCTGTGGTTTGCGGGGAGGAATGTTTGATTATGAGTGGGAGACAATTGGACTGGGATTTAGTTGGAGAACAGGGGACAGATAGGTAGAGGATGGACAAAGCGTAATGGAGGATTCACCAGAGGCTGTAAAGATGACGAGAGGCTGTGGCGTGGGCTCCTGGAATCGCATAAGGGTGGCAGAGAGCTCTGGGCTTTGTCCCCCCACACAAGAGGCAATTGACGGATCTTCTTAGAGCCAAACCATTGATAAAAAACTTCTGATTAAAACCGTGTAAAATATAAGGAAGGTAAAGTTTAGATTAAATTACCCGACACGAGATTTAACATAATTCCGAAACCATAAAAATATAAATGAATTTGTCGTTGATCTAAATCGATCAAATGGGCTTGATTGATCCCCATCACCGAAGACCTTACACATGAGAGGGTATGTTGATAATAATCTCACATCGGCGAACTTAACTAAATGAATGTTAGCAAGCACATGCGATAAGTAATGGAATAATAAACCGACTAAAATTAAGGTGAATAGATGCATATACATAATCCAGTGTGCATGATGCTCGCTACATAAACCCTAATGCTAATGCAATGCAAATGATTCAAACACGCAAATGATTCTGATACATAATTGATTAAATAACTTGAACTTGCGACTGACACAATTAGTCGCATTTGATTACCAATATTCAAAATTAGACAAACTCAACATAATTGCTGATTAGCCGAGGTTATACCAAAATTAAAAGCATGGTGAATAAATTTCACACTTATTAAAGTTAAATGAACCAAAGATAATTAGAGGAAAATAGTACTAGAAATAAACAAATACACCTATATAATGCCAACAAATAAAATATAAAGTAGGAAGTAGGAAATCACGAGTAATTCGGTCTGATGCAGGGATGGTGTTGTGGTGGGCGTAGGATGGGCGTAGGAACGACATGTAGGCATGCCTCTATGGTTTGCGGGGAGGAATGTATGATTATGAGTGGGAGACAATTGGACTGGGATGTAGTGGGAGAACAGGGGACAGGTAGGCAGGGGATGGACAAAGCGTAATGGAGGATTCACTAGAGGCTGTAGAGATGACGAGAGGCTGCGGCGTGGGCTCCTGAAATGTGTGGAATCTCATAAGGGTGGCAGAGAGCTCTGGGCTTTGCCCCCCCCACCCCACCCCACCCAAACACACACACACAAGAGGCAATTGACGGATCTTTTTAGAGCCAAACCATGGATAAAAAACTTCGGATTAAAACCGTGTAAAATATAGGGAGGGTAAAGTTTAGATTAAATTACCCGATGACGTGGATCGTTCGAGCACGTGATTTAACATAACTCCCAAACCATAAAAATATAAATGAAGATACATAGGATATTAAAAATCGGGTTGATCATGATTGCGATCTTAGATCATCAATTCGACGATGCAAAATTTGACGTTGATCTAAACCGATCAAATGGGCTTCCATCACCAAAGACCGTACACATGAGAGGGTATTGTAGAAAAGTGGTGTAAATTTTGTATATACTTCTTGAATCCAAAATTACAAGTATGAGTACAAATATATAAAGAGAGGAGAGAGAGAGAGAAATCTCTTTTTCAAGATGTAGGACTATTACATGAGGAAGAAGAAGGCCTATAAGGAGCCACAAAATGGGCCTTTACAAGATTATTTTCTAACACTCCCCCGCAAGCTGGAGCATACAAGTCATAAGCACTAAGTTTGGATAAGAACTGATAGTATAACGACCGAGAGAGAGCTTTAGTCAAGATGTCAGCAACTTGTCCTGTAGCGGGAACATGCTCCAATACGATCTTCTTTGATTAAATTTTTTCTCGAATGAAGTGACAGTCAACTTCAATATATTTTGTTCGTTGGAATACGAGATTCTTGACAATATGTATTGCTGCTTGACTGTCACAAAATAAGGTCGCCGAAGATCAGAGTTTGAGTCCCAAATCATTAAGAAGACTTTCTAGCTAGGTTAACTCAGATACAACAACAACCATAGCCTGATACTCGGCCTCGGCAGACGAGCGAGCAACAACAGTCTGCTTCTTGCTACGCCAGGTAATAAGGTGTCCACCGAAGTATGTACAAAAACCAGTTGTGGAATGCCTATCATCAAGAGATCCTGCGTAGCTTGCGTCGGAATACGCAACAAGAGATAGAGAGGTAGATGATTTGTAAACGATTCCTTGTCCCGGAGCAGTATTTAAATATATGAGAATGCGCTCAACACCTTGGAGATGAGATGTCTGAGGAGTATGCATAAAACGACTCAACCCCTACAACAAATGAGATATCAGGTCGAGTAACTGCAAGATAAATAAGCTTCCCTACCAAGCGTCGATAGTATTCTGGATTTGTAAGCAATGAGTCGGAATCAGAAGCATGTGCAGAAAGCTTGTGATTTACATCCATAGGGGTGTCCGCAGGTTTGCATTCTGAGTAGCCAGCATCTTGATGGTCAATACAGTACTTCCGTTGGGATAAGACGAGATCGTCAGTTCGTCTTGCTACCTCAAGCCCAAGGAAGTATCGAAGATTTCCTAGGTATTTCGTCTGAAAAGCTGAGTTCAAATGTTGCTTGATTTGTTGCATTCCTGTAGAGTCGTCGCCAGTAAATAGAATATCATCAACATACACAAGGAGAATCACAATGCCTTTGGTTGATGACGGGTGAAGAGGGAGAAGTCAACCGAGCTCCGAGTAAAACCAACGTCACGAACCACCTTACTGAAATTTTCAAACCAAGCACCCGGGGACTATTTGAGACCATATATAGAATTCCGGAGATGACATACATGAGACTCACCCATGGTCTCATACCCGGGAGGTTGGTGCATATAAACAGTTTCTTGGAGATCACCGTTGAGAAAGACGTTTTTAATATCCAACTAATGGAGGGGCTACTGACGATGGACAACCAAGGAGATCATGACCCGAACGGTATTCAACTTGGCAATCGGGGAGAAAGTTTCATCATAATCAAGGTCTTGCTGCTGAGTGAAACCCCGAGCCACGAGACGAGCTTTTAGGCGGTCAACAATCTCATTTGCAACATGTTTGATAACAAATACCCACTTTCAGCTGACACAAGACTGGCCGGGAGGAAGAGGAACCAGATCTCAGCTCTGGTTAGCCCAGAGGGCAGTCATTTCATCATCCATAGCCGCCCGCCACCCTGGGTGCTGAAGCGCTTCCTGCACAGAGCTAGGAATAAAAATAGAGGAAAGAGACACGACAAATTTGTGGAGTGGCGGAGAGAGACGATATAGAGATATATAATTCGCCAAGAAATGAGCCGTAGAGGTTGATGCTGGAGCAGCGGGCCGCGGGATGTCATCGGTAAAAGGGAGCTGCTGTAGGGAAGCATTCTTGGACTTGCGACCAGTATAGACACAGAGAGGTGGTGGAGGTAGAGGAGGTAGTGAAGATACCGGGAGTGGTGAGGGAAGAGGTGGGAGTGACAGATTCATGACCGAGACAGCAGGACGAGCGACAGTGAAAGGTGGAGACAGGGTGGAAGGAGAGCAGTGGAATGGCTGATCCTCGACAGAGGTTATATCAGTCGAAACAATCAGCTTGCCGTCGGTAGGAGAGTAATAGACATAACCTTCCTGAGTGCGGGAGTAGCCAACGAACATACTTTTGGTGGCGCGAGCAACGAGCTTGTCAGTAGGAGGACCAAGAAGGTGAACATAACATACACAACCAAAGACATGAGGTGTGAGAGGGAAATCGACTTGGAAGGAAAGAGGAGACTAAATAGAGAGGCGAAGTCGAGAACGGAGGAAGACATGCGGTTGATGAGATGGCAGACAGTAGAAACCACAAAGTTCTAGTAGTCCGTGGGCACCTGCATTTGAAACATGAGTGACCGCGCGACATCGAGGAGGTGATGATTTTTTCTCCCGGCCACACCATTTTGCTGGAGGGTATAAGCACCCGAGATTTAATGGATGATGTCAAACTCGGTGCATTAATTTGAGAAGGTGCGATCAGTATATTCGCGAGCATTGTCGGTGCGAATGATTTTAACGTAGTGGAGAACTCCGTATGCGTCTCAGTAAGAAAAGTATGAAAAACAAATGTCAGTTCAGTACGATCATGAAGTAGATATAACCAAGTGAGGCGCGAGTAATCATCAATAAAGCTAACAAGGGAGGCGCGAGTAATCATCAATAAAATACCGACATACAAATACACAAGGGACTTTATTGGGTCCCCAAATATCAGAATGAACTAAGAAGAATAGAGGATTACTCCGGGTACATGTAGGAGGGAAAGAAGTACGATGTTGTTTGCCGTAGATACATGATTCACAAGTAAACTCTCGCAATGAGACATCAACAAGAGCCTTCTTGAGAATCAGGTGCGGAGCATGCCCAAGGCGGCGATGCCAATCAACAGTGGAGACAACAGAGATAATGGTAGGGGGAACATTCAAGAGATACAGCTCATTCGACAACCGCCCTTTACTAATGGTATTCCGCATGCGACGATTCTGCACAACAAAAGAGGAAGGAGAAAATATTATACAACAGTCAAGATAGCAGATTGAAGGAGGATCTCGGAACATGAAGAACCAAGGATTGAGTGAGAGCGGGAGTAAGCCGAAGATCAGCCGCGCCAGAGACCGGAGTGGTGTCGCCATTTGCGACAGTGATGAACTTGGGATAGGCAGACTGTATATACTTTGGTGGTCTCTGGGATGTAATGTTGTGAGAGCACCCGAGTCCACGATCTAGTGGGGACAGGATATACTTTCAGTGGAGAAAGATACAACCGAGCCAGACGGACGACTGATAACGCCTTGGAGCTGTTGAAGCTGGGTACGAAGAACGTTGATATCTTGTCGGGTAGAAGAATCATAATCCCGTGTAGCGCCAGTGGGAGTAGGAGCAGCTGTAGTAGAAGCAGCGAGGTGTGGAGGCAGATCATGCTTGCGGTAGCAGGTAGCTTTAAGATGACCCTCTCGACCACAGTAAGTACATTTGAAGGCACAACGCCCAACACGTACTCGTCCCCGAGACGTATGGCGGCCTCCCTGAGCTGAAGAGCCACATGCTGGAGCAGGGGTAGGTAAGAGTGGCTGCTGAAGGAGAGCTGGAGAGAAATGTGTGGGTACCTCAGATGGAGGTGTAACCTTGAGCAACATAGAGCAGACATCGGACATCGAGGGCGCTGTAGAGGAGGAAAGAATCTGAGCCCGGACACCGTGAAGGTGGGGAGGAACACGGGCCATCATCATAGCATCCCAACAACTTTCTTTTGTGCTCGTTGTGTAGTAAGATCTGTGGAGGGAGGCTGATGTTGTATCCAGGCCTCTACCAGTGTTTTGACCTTTGCAACGAAGGAGGTCAAATCACTCGTTGTGCCGAGATCCAGAGTTTGAAGCACAGAGATGATATCAAATAGATGCAGCAAGCTGTCTTTGCCAGTGTAGAGAGAGTGAAACTCCTTCCACACCGCCTTAGCAGTTTCATGATACATGGCCATGCGATATGACTCGGTATCCATGGAATTGAGGATCCAAGATTGGACCCGACCGTCATCACAAAGCCACTTATCAGTGGGGACAGTGGGAGCATCTCAAATAAGATGATGAAGAAGACCTTTGGTTTGGAGAACGCGACGAACATAATGCACCCATTCCACAAAATTTTGTTTCCCGCTGAGGGAGATAGTGGTGATCCGAAGTTTATCACGAACTTCAGGAGAAGGAACAACGACACGAGCGGGAAGAAAAGAGGCAATCGTTAAGTCCATGGCGGCAAGAGAGTAGGCGGCCTTGCGAATAGACTCGGGCGGACTGGCGAACAGTAGCAGGAGGCAGGCGACCTGAGAATCCACATCTACTAGAGGAGAGGACGCCAACGACTAGCAAAGAAGGGCCGACAGCGGCTAGAGGAGAAGCCGTCGAATAGTAACGAGAGGTTGGTAGCGGCTTAGAGGAGAAGAGGCCGGCGGACAGCAAAGCCAGGCCAGCAACGACTTTGAAGAGAAGAGGCCGGCGGACAGCAAAGCAAGGTCTGCAGCGGCTAGAGAAGGCTGCAACCAGAGAAGCCGCAAACAGAGAAATAGGAGCAGAGACGCGGTTAGAGAGAACAACCACGACGGCAAGAGTAAAGGCGCAGTAAGCTGCAACGGGTGAGCACGCCGTTTGATAGGATGAGACCGCGACAAGCAGCAAAAAACAAAGAGCCAAACCATACAACGCAGGGAGGAGACCGCTGTGGATAGAAGTGCGAACATACCGCAGCCGAGCTAAGCAAAATGTGGCGAGCAAAGTGCAGACCGCGCGACCAAACCGCGCGAGTAGGAAAGGGGAAGCTGAACCGGGTAGACCGCAGCAAGCAAGGAAGACCGCGGATGACAGGACAGTGGGACCCAACCACCAAAACTATAAAACCAAGAGGAGATACAAAGAAAGCGAAGAGAAGTAGCGAGCCTAGTAACCCGCAGACTAAAGCGAGCAGTCCGCTTGAAATGCAAGGAGTCCGCAAAAGGAGATGCGGGCAGCAAAAAGCTAACCGCCAAATCGCAGCAGACCGCAGAAGGGCGGGCGGCTAAAAACATCAGACCGCGTAGACGGATTGTTGCGCTCTGATACCATGTAGAAAAGTGGTGTAAACCTTGTATATACTTCTTGAATCCAAAATTACAAGTATGAGTACAAATATATGGGGAGAGGAGAGAGAAATAAATCCTTTTTTCAAGATGTAGGACTATTACATTAGGAAGAAGGCCTATAATGGGCCACAAAATGGGCCTTTACAAGATTATTTTCTAACAATTATGTTGATAATAATCTCACATTAGGGAACTTATATAGCCTTGTGCCCGTAGTGCACATACAGAGCCTCCTCACTTTCAACCAATTGGCTTTAAATTGGATGCTTGAATTATGTTTTTTTTTGGGCATTTCCCCAATGCATTTGAATATTGTAAGGCATATTCGCGTGATTCCAAAAATATCACATATTTGAGATGGTTTATAATTTCAGTTTGGATGTGAATCATTTAAACTTGCTTGGAAGGGATTGAATGCTAGGAAATATAAAAGGACGTACGTTAAGATAGTTAAGAAATTTAATTGAAAATAGTTTTCATCTATTCATTTGGTTCAAAAGAAACTAAATGATCATCATTTTTTGTTTAGTTGATACAAACAATCGTGCATATGGTTCTCCCGTGCCTCGGCGTGACAATACAACTGTCATTTGTTATTCCCATAAAATTATTTATCTTTTGAAATACAAAACATAATAAAATTTGAAGGCATAATGACATACTTTGTAGAACAAAATAAAAAATAAATTAATTAAACTCAATTATAAAAAACCGTATAAATTAAAATAAAGAAGGGATAAAATTTGAAAGAATATTTTTCCCTTATATAATAGTTTAAATGAAGTAGAGGTTTTGATTATTATGAAAGGTGTTAAAATAGCCCATGTAAAGGGCCCATTATTGGGCCCATTTATTGCTTTTATATTCTCTCCTCCTTTAGTCCCACATCTTGTATAGGATTTTTCTCCTCTTCTCTTCTCCCTATATATTTGTATTCTCTCCTTGTATTTACATACTCAAGTAATACATACAAGCTTTTGAGCATTCTTAACATGGTATCAGAGCCAGGTTACGATGCCAGCGGTTTCCAGTTTTTTCTAACCGCCCTGTGTCTTTTCTAACCGCTCAGCCCGCTCTTCCTCCTATCCGCTGCTTCTGCGGCCTGACGGTCTGTCAGCTCCTCTCTTATCCGCGCGGCTTCTGCGGACTGCAATCTGTATCCGCTTCTCTTCCTCTCTTCTTTCCTCTCCGTGGTTCCACCCTTCTCTGGCCCTTTTATAGCCTTCTTCTCCTCTGTGCGGTGGGCCCCCCCCCCCCCTCTACCCGCTGCGGACTCCCCTCTTGTCCGCTGAGCTCTTGCTGCTTGCGGTCTTCCTCGCGGACTCTTCCTATCCGCTGCAAGCTCGTCTTTCTCCTCTTCAGTCCGCTCGCACTTCTCTTCCCGCGGCCTCCTCCTTATCCGCTGCGGCTTCTTGCCTCTCCGCTGCGAGCTCCTCTATATCCGCTGCGAGCTCCGCTTCCCGCCTCTCTCTCCTCGCTTGCGACCTCGCGGTTTCCTTCGCAAGCTGACCGCTGCTAGTTTCACCTTGACCGGGGCGGTCTCCCGTTTGTACCCGCCCTCTGGTCGCGAACTGACTACTCGCTGGTGTCTGGCTTGACCGTGCGGACTGCTGCCTATCCGCATTCTGGTCGTGGTCTCCCTCAGTCTTTCTCGCGGCGGCCTCCCGTTCTTCTCGCGGACGGCTTGTTCTGTTCTCGCTGCGCCTTTTTTCTCTCTCGCGGCGGACTCCCTTTCTTCTCGCGGCGGCCTCCTTTCTTCTCGCGGCGACCTCCCGTTCTGCTCACCGCGGCCTCCTTCCCTTCTCGCATCTTCCTCGGCTGCCCGCCCGGTCTGTCCGCATGGGCTCTTCCGGCAACTCTTCTGGTTCGACGGCTAGCCCGCCTGCTGACCGCCCGGCCTGTCCGACTACCCTTCCCGAAGTCCGCAATGAGCTGCGCATCACTACCATATCTCTCTCTGGAAAGAAGAACTTCGTCCCTTGGGTGCATTCCGTTCGACGGGTTCTTCAGGCCAAGGGCCTTCTTCCTCACCTAACGCAGGCTCCTCCTACCCCTCCTACCGATGACTGGCTCCGTAATGATGGCCGAGTTCAGACGTGGCTCTTGAACTCTTTAGATGGTGAGCCGTATCAAATGGCTATGTATCATGAGACCGCGAGAGATATGTGGACTGAGCTACACTCCTTATATTCTGGACGGGACAGCCTCCAGCATCTCTACGACATCCTCACTGACCTGTTCTCTCTTGATGCTGGAGGGGCTTCGGATATGACCTCCTTTGTTGCTCGTGCGAAGACTCTTGCTGAAGCATGGATCCAGCATCAGCCGTTCACCAATGATGCTGCTGCTCAACGTGCTCAGAAGGAAGCTGCTTGTACTGCCATCCTTATGGCCCGTCTTCCTCCACACCTTCAGAGCGTTCGTGCTCAGGTCTTGGCCTCTTCTACCACGCCATCATTTTCTGATGTGTGTGCCATGCTTCTCCGTGTTCCAGCTCCTCCCGACACTACGGCTCCTCCGGCCCTTCTTCAACAAGCTCCTCCGCTTCTCCCTTCCCCCCCTCCCTCCACTCGGGGGGTCGCTCTGGTACTCGCGGACGTGGTCGTGGTGGCCGGGGTCGGCCGAGGTGTTCCTTCTGCGGGAAAGATGGTCATCTCGAGGTCACTTGTTACAAGAGAGTTGGCTATCCTCCACGCCCGACGGCTTCTGTTGCTACTGATGCTGGTCCTCCTGATCTTGAAAGTGTCCGCATTCAGCTCCAGCACCTCCAGGGCCTGCTCAACCCACCGTCTGCCTCCATTGCCTCCGTCTCTAACACAGGTACCGCTTGTCTCTCCACTGGCTTGGGTTGGATTGTGGACTCTGGCGCTACCCATCACATTACTCCACATCAACCGGCCCAGTACCTGAAGTCTTCGTATCCCCAGTCCATTACTGTGGCTAATGGGGCTACTGCCCCCGTCTCCGGCTCGGCAGATCTTTCTCTCACCTCCTCCCTCTCCCTCCGCTCGGCTCTTCATGTCCCGAGTTCCCCGTTCCATTTACTTTCTGTTGGTCGTCTTACTAATGATCTGGATTGTACAGTTTTATTCACTTCTTCTTCTTTTGTTATACAGGATCGGCGGACGCAGACTATCATTGGTAAAGGCCGGCTGCAGAACGGGCTCTACCGTCTCGACATTTCTCCCACCATCCTCTCATCCGTTTCTTCTACTGATTGGCATCGACGGCTTGGACATGCCCCTCTACCTATCCTCCAGCGGGCTCTCCCGGATGTTTCCTTTCTTCCTTTTCAGTGTGACTCATGTATCCTCGGAAAGCAAACTCGTTCATCTTTTTCTTCCCATTGTACTCGGAGCGCTGCTCCTTTTGATTTAGTGCATTCAGATATTTGGGGACCATTTAAAATTACCAGTATTTCTGGTTTCCGATATTTTATCACATTTATTGATGATCACTCTCGCACTACTTGGCTATACTTACTCCGTGACCGCTCCGAGCTTCCTCGTGTCTTTCGGGCATTTGTCCTCGAAACTCGTACTCAATTCCACCGGACCATCAAGGCTCTACGAACTGACAATGCCCGTGAGTACACTAGTCACGAATTTACTGCTCTCTGTTCTGAGTTTGGCATTCTTCATCAAACTTCCTGCGCTTACACACCACAACAAAATGGTGTTGCCGAACGCAAGAATCGCCACTTACTCGACGTTGCCCGCTCCCTCATGCTTCAAATGCATGTCCCTAAACCATATTGGAACTTTGCGGTCTCGACCGCTTGCTTTCTTATCAACCGTCTTCCCTCCTCGATTCTCAACTATGCTACTCCGTTTAGCATACTCTTTCCCTCCAATCCGGCCTTTCCTCTCCCACCTCGTGTGTTCGGTTCCACATGCTACGTCCACCGTTTGGGGCCTTCCTTGGATAAGCTAGACCCTCGCGCTACCAAGCATATCTTTGTTGGCTATTCCCGCACTCAAAAGGGCTACGTATGTTATTCTCCTACTACACGCAAGATCTCCGTTTCTGCGGATATCACTTTCCGCGAAGATCAACCGTTCTTTCCTGCTCCTTCCACCGAACACCTCCCACCCACACCTTCTCCTTCGTCCATCCCCCGTCCCGTGATTCCTACCATTCCTCCGACTGTCGTTCCCTCTGAACCAACTGCCGTTCCCTCCAAACCACCAGTTATCCGCGTCTACCACCGTCGCCCTTCCACTTCCGTTGCCCCTCTGCCGTCGGTCTCTCCTCTGGATACTCCGTGTCCCGCTGATCAGGTAATGCCCTCCACTGCTCATCCTCTGGCCAACTACGTCTCTCTCCATCGCCTCTCTCCCCATTTACACACTTTGGCTACTTCTCTCTCTTCGGTTGCTATTCCTAATTCTGTGCAGGAGGCGCTTCAACATCCAGGATGGCGAGCGGCCATGGAGGAAGAAATGTCTGCTCTCTGGTCTAACCAGACTTGGTCGGTTGTCTCCCTTCCCCCAGGCAACAAACCGGTTGGGTGCAAGTGGGTGTTTGTCATCAAACATGCTGCGGACGGGACGATTGACCGCCTAAAAGCTCGTCTTGTGGCTAGAGGTTTCACTCAACAGGAAGGGCTCGATTATGAAGAAACGTTCTCTCCGGTAGCGAAACTTAATAGTGTTCGCGTCCTTATCTCTGTGGCTGTTCATCGCCGGTGGCCTCTCTTTCAGCTGGATATTAAGAATGCGTTTTTGAACGGGGATCTCCAGGAAACTGTTTACATGCAACAACCACCCGGGTTTGAGACCACGGGGGAGTCTCAGGTCTGCCATCTTAGAAAGGCTTTATATGGTCTCAAACAATCTCCACGGGCATGGTTTGAGAAATTCAGTAAGGTTCTCCGTGAAATTGGCTTCACTCGGAGCTCGGCCGATTTTTCGCTCTTTACTCGTCACCGACCAACAGGAACGGTTATTCTGTTAGTTTATGTCGACGATATTATCATTACTGGAGATGACTCCCACGGGATACAGGCCGTCAAAATCCATCTGAACTCAGTTTTCCAGACAAAGGATTTGGGGTTTCTTCGCTATTTTCTGGGTCTTGAAATTGCTAGAAGGCCAGATGGGCTCACTCTCTCCCAACGGAAATACTGTCTTGACCTTCTTCATGATGCGGGTCAATCCGGATGCAAGCCAAGTGATACTCCTATGGATGTAAACCACAAACTATGTGCCCAGGCTTCTGACTCCGATCACCTTCTCCAGAACCCTGAATACTATCGACGCCTTGTTGGAAAACTGATATATCTCACAGTTACCAGACCTGATATATCCTTTGCTGTTGGTCTTGTCAGCAGATACATGCACTCTCCTCGAAATTCTCATCTTCAAGCAGTAGAACGAATCCTCAGGTATCTTAAAAACGCTCCTGGCCAGGGACTTGTCTACAAGACCTCCTCTTCTGCTCCTACACTTGTGGCATACTCTGATGCTGATTACGCTGGCTCTCTTGATGACCGGCGATCTACAAGTGGTTTTTGCACGTACCTTGGAGGACATCTTGTTACTTGGCGAAGTAAGAAACAAGCAGTCGTTGCTCGATCTTCAGCTGAGGCTGAGTACCGAGCAATGGCATCTGTTGTATCAGAATTGACATGGCTTGAAAGTCTTCTAACCGATCTGGGTGTAAAATTACCATCACCGGCTCGTCTCCTTTGTGACAGTCAAGCAGCCATACACATCGCAAAGAACCCGGTCTTTCATGAAAGAACGAAGCATATTGAGGTTGATTGTCACTTCATCCGGGAAAAGGTTCAAATGAAGAAAATTGACCTAAGCCATGTCCCAGGATCAGAACAAGTTGCGGATGTCTTCACGAAAGCTCTCTCCAAGACGCTCTTCTATCAATGCTTGTCCAAGCTTGGTGCATACGATTTGTACGCTCCAGCTTGCGGGGGAGTGTTAAAATAGCCCATGTAAAGGGCCCATTATTGGGCCCATTTATTGCTTTTATATTCTCTCCTCCTTTAGTCCCACATCTTGTATAGGATTTTTCTCCTCTTCTCTTCTCCCTATATATTTGTATTCTCTCCTTGTATTTACATACTCAAGTAATACATACAAGCTTTTGAGCATTCTTAACAAAAGGCATATGAGTTATATATATTGTTATTCCTTTTTTTCATTATGGTTGTACTAGGAATTGTCAATGGAAAAATGCATTTGTTAACATCTCTTAGGTTTTGGATGTATTTTTCTCTAGTGGAGGCTGCCGTATACCTGGTGATAATAATTGCATCTAATTTAGTTAAAATCTTGGGGAATTTCTGTTATATAAACTTATATCAACTTGGTATAATGGGGCATGATGTTGCCTTCAAGTGGTATCCTGGCCAGGGGAACGGGTCGAAGAAGCAGCTGCAGAGGCGCCTGATTGTTGCAAGTGTGATCAGTAGGTTGGTTAATAACGACCGGAATGATGGTTATCAAATCATTAAACTTGTTGCTGAGTGTGACCATGTCTTCCCAATGACGCGTTTCGGTGTCCCCAAGGCGTATTTCTATGGATGTCATTAATGTTTACATTAATTCTTTGATACTATTCATTAAAGCTGGCGAGTCTCCCCTATAGAGTGTATTACTGCCGACGATAAATTGGAAGTAGCACAAGATAAAGAGTGTGACTGGATGGCTGAATTCCTCTAATCTGGCTGGTTATGAATTGTCGCGAGAGCCGTGACGTTTCCTCATGGTGATTCCAAAAAGGAACACTCATACTTTTTTTAATATGTAAATTAGTGCAATTGAACAGTGCATGCCTACTCAAAAAAGTTGTGCAATTGAAAAAATAGGCAGACAAAATGTAATCATGGAGATACCAGGATGGCATGCATGCGGGAAAGTCTTGCAGAAATGCAATTACGATTGACTTTGGGAGGTTGTTTGGGCGTCAGATCCAGCGGTAGAAAAATTCGATTGAATCGACGGAGCCTATCAATCAATTCGAGCTCCCGGAAGCTCACGAGCGATGACACACGTTGGAGATGTGTCGATGGGTACGACACAGGTTGTACACGCAGTTGCTGGGTACGACGTAGGTTGGAGACACAGTCGACGTGTACGATGCAGGTTGGAAACGCAGGTTCCGAGAATGCAAGGCATGCGACGTTGAGTAAACAAAGGTCGGCTTTTGTTACGTTCCCGGGATTGCGATCATGTGAACGGCCGTCGGAGGGGAAAGTCTCGGAGGAGGGAGGATGATCCCTTCTTCGATCCCTTGGGAGCAATGGTGGAGAGGAGTTCCTCACGGTGGCTGCGAGCGGTGGCTGCATGTGGTGGAACGACGGCTGTAAGCGACGTGCTACCCGCGGCTAGGGTTAGGAGGAATCGGTTTGGGCTTGTGGAATGCGGACGAGAGAAATAAAGAGAGAGGAGAGAAGAAATTAAGAGAGAGAGAGAATTTGAAATAACTTCTTGCTTGCCATTTCCATCTCTCACACAACCATAAATAGCTCTTCAAAATAAATGGCCAAAGTGCCCCTCAAATAGGCTTAACACTATGAGGTTTAAAACATAATAAAAAAGCATGCAAAAAATATTGAAATAAGAAATAATAGATCAAGCACGCGCTGCTCGTGACTCGCGATGCTTGTAGGTGATCCCCAACGAGGATCTGTAACATCTCCGCCCTGCTCGACATCAAGCTTGTCCTGTTGTGGTGGGGGCAAAGGGACTAAGGGTGCTACGGGAGGGCCGCCCGCGAACAACTTCAGCTGCGACACGTGAAAGACACCATGGATCTGCGCGTCGTCGTCGAGTCAGAGACGGTAAGCCACGTCCCCGATGCGGTGAAGAATCTCGAAGGGTCCAAAGAATTTGGGCCCCAGCTTCTGGTATTCTTTCTTAGAGACGGTATCCTGACGGTAGGGCCGACGTTTGAGCCAAACCAATCCCCGGGGGAAAAGAATAACTCGCGGTAGCTACTGTTGTAGGTGATCTCCATCCGTGTTTGAGCTTGAAGTATATGGTCCCTGGCAAGGCGCAAGACCTCGTCACGCGTGCGGAGCTCGGTGTCGACGTCAGTTGAGCGAGCCGAGCCAGCAACATAAGTGAGGAGGCGAGGTCGATCCCGACCGTATATGAGGTGGAAAGGAGTGGTCTGGAGGGTGGTGTGGAGGAAGTATTGTCACAATACTCCACCCATGACAACCAGTGGGCCAAAATCCTTTGGGAGGTCCCCCATGAGGCAACACAAGTACATCTCGAGCGTCCTGTTGACCATCTCGGTCTGACCGTCTGACTGCATGTGGTTGGCTGAAGAGAATACCAGCTTCGTGCCACAAAGGTCAAACAACTCCTGCCAAAACTGAGATGTGAAAACCTTGTCTCTGTCAGAAACGATGTTCTTCGGTACCCGTGGTGACGAAACACTCGATCGAAGAAGACACGAGACACGACGGGTCCCGTGATGGGGCGGCTCATGGCAATGAAATGGGCCCCCCTTGGAGAAGCGGTCGACCATCACGAAAATGACAGAATAACCTCGGGAAGAAGGCAGTCCCTCGATTAAATCCATGGAGATATCGACCCATATCTGTGTTGACACTGAGAGAGGCTGTAGTAGACTGGCTGGAGAGAGAGACTCCGTCTTGCTGCGCTGACAGATGATGCTTGCTGCAATGTGAGACTGAACACTTCGCTTGACTGACTAGAAAAACTCGGTGCGCATGCGCAGAAGGGTCTTGTGGACTCCTTCATGAGTGCGGCCATGGGCGGCTGCAAGAATGTCAGCGATCAACGGAGAAGTGACCGACAAGTAAAAGCGCCCCCTGTAGAGAATGACGTCGTCACTAACTGTCCAACATGGTGGGAGTCTCCCCTCCTGAATGCGGCGTCGTAGCTCGCTGTGGGCGGGTGTGTCGTCAATCTCCTGAAAGAGGCAAGGAAGATTCAAGGAGGATGACTCAGACACTGCATAGAGAGAGGCATCCGGCGAGTCGCGGCGAGAAAGAGAATCGGCCGCACGATTCAAGTAGCCGACCTTTTATTCCACCCGGAAATCGTAGCCCAAAAGTCGGCTCACCCAGCGGTGCTGTGGCACCGCCGTCAATCGCTGCTCCAACAAGTACTTGAGGCTGAAGTAGTCGGTACGGATCAAGAAGGTACGACCCCATCAATAGGGATACCAGTGATGGACGACCTTCGCCATGCCGATAAGCTTCTGCTCGTAGGCGGGAAGCTTCCGATGGTGGAGAGCCGTCTTGCGGCTGAAATAAGCAATCGGGTGGCCGTCCCGCTGAAGTACCGCGCCGCAACCATGCTTAGAAACATCACATTCCACCTGAAATTCCTTCCCAAAATCTGGTAGCTGGAGGACCGGGGCTGAGACTAAAGCCTGCTGCAGTGCTCGAAACGCCTCCAAGGCGGCGTCGTCCCATGTAAAGCACTGGAGGGGGCGGCAATGACTGAGTATCCCTGGATGAAACGACGGTAGTAGCCAGTCAGGCCCAGGAAGCCTCGCAGTTCACACTGCGACTGAGGAACGGGCTAGTCGAGCCCCCCCCCCCCAGAATCTTAGCTGGATCTGCAGAAACGCCTGTGTGATCGACGATATGTCCCAAGTAGGCGACTTTGTTGGTGCCAAAAGAACACTTGGACTCCTTCAGGTAAAGCCGATGAGCCCGTACGAGTTGGAGAACCCGTATTAGATTGTCGAGGTGCGCCTCCCACATTTTGTTGTATACAAAGATATCATCGAAGAAAACAAGGACACAACGACGAGGAAGAGTGTGAAATATCTCATTCATGATGACCTGAAATGTAGACGGGGCGTTGGTGAGCCCGAAAGGCATCACAAGAAACTCGAAGTGGCCATGGTGTGTCCGGAGAGCGGTCTTCTCCACGTCCGCCGGGAACATTAGGATCTGGTGGTACCCCGAGCGAAGATCCAGCTTGGAGAAATAGTGTGCCTCATGCAACTCATCCAACAGCTCTTCAACAACTAGAATAGGAAACTTGTCTTTCACTGTCTACGCATTCAAGGCCCGGTAATCCACGAGAAGCGCCAAGAGCCGTCCTTATTGACCAACAGGACTGGCGAGGAGAAAGGGGAGACACTGTGGAGGATGATCCCTTGCCGAAGCATCTCGATACACTGTCGCTCAATCTCATCCTTCTGGAGGAAGGGATAGCAGTATGGGCGGACGATGATCCTGGCGTGCTTGGAAGGAGGCAAATACGGTGATCCTGGCGGCGCGGCCATGGTGTCGCTGTACTCCTGAAGAAGTGTAGAGAGGCCCGCCCGCTCAGAATAATCAGGCTGGAAGGAGAAGGCGTGATCAACATCCGCCTTCAGATGGTCGTGTCACACTGTCATAGAAGGCCACTGTCCGCAAGACATCGTCAGGGCGTCCAAATTCCACAGAATTGGCCCAAGAGTGCGCAACCATCGCGCCCCCAATACTGCCTGGAACCCCCGCAGGGCTATGACAAAGAAGTCCACCTGAGAGTGAATATCGGCCACAATGATCAGAATGTTTCGGTAAACCCCAATGCAGTCCATCGCGGCGCCATTCGACACGGCGACACACAGGCGATTGCGAGTAGTAACTTGTAGCTGAAGCTGCTGAGCGGTGAGGTCACTGATTAAATTGTATGTACTGTCGGTATCATGAGGGCAAGGAACTGGTGGCATCTGAACTGTGTCCCCCAAGTGTGGTCCCGACATGGCTTTGACAGAGATGGCGGGGTGCCCTGGCTCGTCATCCCTGACATCCTCGTCTGATTGGTCGTCAACCTCTAGCCAAAAGAGGCACTTACACTTATGCCCCTTAGTGTATGACTCATCACAATTGAAAAAGAGCCCCTTTGCACGACGTTTAGCCATCTCCTGATTGGACAAACGTCGGATATGTGTCAGACGCTCCCCTTCTTTAGTCCTGGCCGTGCCTCCCCCTGGTGGTGGCTGAGCATGACTGTGGTGCTGAAAAGAGGTATCGCTGGTTCGACGTCCCATGTGGGGACGATTCAGTAATATGCGCCTCTCGCAGATACGCGCGAGACTCATGGCGGTAGTGAGGTCCGACGGGTTCTGGAACTCCACGCCCATGCGGAGACGCTCATGTAGCCCCGCAGTGAAAAATGCCACCTGGTGCGCCGCTGGGACCGGCGCGACGCGGGCAAGGAGCACCTGAAACTGCTCCAAGTAATCGTCAATAGAACCTAACTGCTTTAGGGAAATCAAGTCACCTATGGGGTTGGAACGGAGTGGGGTCTCAAAGTGAAGGCTGCACTCAGTCTTGAAGTCATCCCAAGTGAGTAGGGGCTTCTCCCGATGAAGCTGGGAGAACCACAATTGTGTGGATCCCATCAAGTGGAAGGAGGCGACGCCCAACCAATCTTCTCACGGTGTACACTGTGCCGCAAAGAACTGCTCACAATGGGTCGACCAAGTAAGGGGATCTTCGCGGTCCTCAAAGATCGGAAAGTGCAATTTAACAAACCATGACACTGTAGAATAGTTAGAGCGACCTTGGAGCTCGGTCTGTAGAGGGTGATGTTGTTGTTCGGGGACCGATGGAGAGGAGGCGGAGGCCGTCCCACTAGGCGGCATCATGTCGGTTGGTCAGATCGCGGCGAGGAGAGTTTGGTGGTTGTCCGCCATCATTGTCTTGAACGATTCCAAAATTTGGGCCAAAGTTTGGCTGGCTTGGGTGTCATCAGCCATGGGGAGAGATAACCGGGGTGGAGAAAAATCTGGTAGGGGAAGTAATCCGGTGGAGGAGGCGAGTAGAGAACCTCCGCCAAGCGAAGATCCAAGGAGAATGGGCGGCGGACCGCTTGGAACAGCCGGGATTTGGCGGGGCGGAACAACTTCCATTCGGATCTGATGCGCAAGGCCCGGAGTGACGCGGATCGGGTTGCTGCAGCCCGGATCAGGGCGATGTCCGGTGTCGGGGTGGAGCGGTGGTGGAGAAACGTTGCGGTCGGCCGGTGGAAGGACCGGTGCCTCTGATACCAAGTTGTTACGTTTCCGGGATTGCGAGCGTGTGAACGACCGTCAGAGGGGAAAGTTCTGGAGGAGGGAGGAGTATCCCTTCTTCGATCCCTTAGGAGCAATGGTGGAGTGGAGGAGGAGAAGGAGTTCCTCACGGTGGCTGCGAGAGGTGGAACGACAATTGTGAGCGGCGTACAACCTGCGGCTAGGGTTAGGCAGAGTCGGTTCGGGCTTGCGGAATGCGGACCGGAGAAATAGAGAGAGAGGAGAGAAAAGAAATTAAGAGAGAGAGAGAGAGAATTTGAAATAACTTCTTGCTTGCCTTTTCCTTCTCCCACACAACCATAAATAGTTCTTCCAAATAAAAGACCAAAGTTCCTCCTCAAATATACTTAATACTATGAGGTTAAAAACATAATAAAAAAGCATGCAAAAAATATTGAAATAGGTAATAATAGATCAAGCGCGCGCTGCCCGTGACTCACGATGCTTGTAGGTGATCCCCCAACGCGGATCTGTAACAACTTCATGCCTTAATTGGGATAGGGGCGGCCCGCCGAACATGGATGCGCTGGAGTCGAGCTCATGTGGTTTCTGTTGCAGACCAGCGAGGCAGGTATGCGGTGGCTGCTGTGGACGGAGCTTTGATACCAAGTTGTTATGCTCTCCAGTATGGCCGGAGGCGGAGGATATGGTGAGCCCAAACCTTGTCTGCCTAAGTGGGGTGTGCTCGAGATGAGAGAGCCACCAAAATATCATAAACAAAGACAAGAAAAAAAGTCTAATTTTTTATTACATTACAAAACCCATGGGATCCTTTAAATACTAGAGATACAATGACATAATTGTAAATCCCGACACTAATATAAAAATATGATAAAAACCTAATGGTCTCAAAGTAAAACAACATAATAATTGGGCACGGAGCCTATAACAGAGTCTGAACATTTCTATACTAACTAATATTTTGGAACTTTCTGGAGATATATTTGTCTTTATACTCTTCTTCATATTTAAAATTTCAGAAACATCCACTTAGAGCAAGTAGATTTGGCTAGTACTAAATTGACAGGTGCCAATTTTCTTTGTGATTAATTAATAAGCAAAACGACAAGTGTGAAAGTGTCATGGGCGATTTGCTGGAATATATATGACAAGAGATCCTATGATAACCGAGCGTAGATACACCACACTTATTGATGCACGAAACGACAAGTGTGCCTATCGTTCAAGTAATATAAAACAGGGAGGTTTCCTCGTGTATCGATCTCTTGTGGAACACAATAAGGTGGAGTTTGCTTTTGAGGGAGGACTTGAGATTGAAGTTCAAATGGTCGGAAGGGTTGCAGGAGGTTGGTTTACAAAAACAAAATAAATGAAACTTAATTTAACAATGCGGGTCGCCGACACCGCTTCACAACGTAGGGGATTATTATGCAGGCCGCTATGCACTGCTTCGCTTGCCGGATGGAAGAGTAGGCTCACAGAATGAACAAGTGGGCAAGCGTAGTGGAAGAGTAGTCAAGCAGAATGGAAGAGTAGGCTTGCGTAGTGGAGTGGAAGGTGATGGCGGAATAGGCACACTTCAAGTACTATTAAACACAATAATATTTCATGAACATGAATTAAAATGAAGCACAAGTATGTTTATAACACAACATCATCAATAGATTGAAGAACACACTCAACTATATCAAATAAGTGGGAGAAAAATGTAAGAGATACAACCGAATCCGGAGGCTTGTTGTAGATTCACGGTAAGAATCGTCGGGTCGTCAATCCGCGTAAACTACAATCCGGCCACGCCCGATGCAAAAAACTTCTTGCTTAGCGATGAAGATGAGCGTAAAATGCTCTCCTTGAAGCTCTTGGATGATGTGAAGTGGCCTAGGGCAAAACCCTCACTGAAGATGGAAGGACAAGCCGAAGCTCTCCCCTAGGGTTTGCGGCGCGGAACTGGGTGGAAAAAAGTGTCTTCTTAATCGGGAGGAAAACCCGCGCTTAAATAGAAAATGTGATAAAAAATGGTCACGCATGGTCGAACGCACGACCGTGTGTGCAAAACGTGCAAAAATAATCGGGCAGAAATCCCAGCCAGGCCAACATTAGGCCCGTGCGATTTTGCTCACGCACAGGAAAAACCGACTGTGCGAGAGCATATCGCACGAGCCGCGACAGATCACATATTTTCAGGCCAAAAAGAGGAACTCGTGCGATTTCCTTCTCGCACAGTTGAATCCAATTGTGCGTGAAGGAAACACACGGGTGATAAAAACATAAGTTTTTTTAGACGAAAGAGGTTGCTCGTGCGATTTTACTCATGCACGGACGGAACCAACCGTGCGCGAACAAAACACACGAGCCGGGGCAGATCGCCATATTTGGGCATGAAATAACACGCACGACCGCAGAAATCGTGCGTCAAGGAATCGCACGATTATGCGATATACATATGTTTGAATAAAAAGGAATGAGATCTGCCCACCTGCAATCAGAACCAACAATCCGGGGCCAAAGGTCACTGACAACACAAAAATAACTACAAATAAGAAATAAAGCAATGGGTGAGCACCGTATGCTTACCCCCAGCGAAAGAGTGCACAATTGCACATCACAACAGGCTAAAATGTGCACTTCGTGCACAAATGAAGAACGAGTGTAAAATAAGTGATAATGAGCTAAATTTGAAGTGCATGTGCGTGAGATCGAGCCCAGATGAATCCGAAAAACCTCTCATTAAATTCGTACTCATCACACCCCCAGACTTAACCGTTTGCTCGTCCCGAACAAACCATCTCCCATGCGGACGAGAAAATAGTAGCTGACATATAAACTGAAAGGCCAGCGAAATGAATTTCTAATCACACAACAAATAAAATTTACCCGCAACACATCCACAGATAAGTGCGCACTCATGTGGGTGCTGTGGTGTGCGTGACAGAATGCAAACTATAAATAACTAAAAGTAAAATAGAATGGTGCTTCTGATATGCATATGAAATGGCGTACGTGGAGTGGGTAACGACCAAGATATCTCTCCCCCAGACTTAAACTAAGCAAAACTAAACATAATAATGCAATACAAATCAAAATAAAGTTTAGGGAAGAGATTACCCAATGCTCAACTAGTGAGCATACCAGAAGACGCTTGAAAATCAATCCAAAACCACAACATCCGCGATCCAGAAAAGGTACCTGTAGTGGTAAGCTCCGACAAAAACAAAGTAGACAAATAAAAACTGAATTAAAGAAAATCATATAAAAGTACGATAACTACTCCTCCCATCACGACTTATTCATGACTTATTCAAAACTTTAAGAGTTCTAGCTGATGAGAGTATGAAAGGAAAAGTGTACATGTAACTGACCTAATATCCGTGTCGGCAGCCGCATCGGGTACCGATACGGCGATAGAACAGTTATCCCTCTACCTGAATAATAATACCTACTCCTCCTAGGTAGCGGGAAGAGAATTGAAGAAGAGGAGTCCTTACTCATCTCACCAAAAATATCCTTGCTCAACAAAGTGTCGTCTTCAGAGAGGAGGCAGGAGAAGGCAATGAGCGAGGCTTCCTCTATGGAGGAGGGATCAACCTCTTCTCATAAGAGGATACACTCATCATTGACTTGAGCAAAATGCTCCAAGATCTCCTGGAGTATCTGTGAAAACTCAACCTGCACAGGCTCAGACAAAGAAGGGGGGTTAGGAAATAAAAGAAAAGAATGACATAAATAGCCCGAAATCGGGGAGTGGTCCCGGTGTCACTCCCATCAGATTTCACCAACGGATCATTGTTGGCAGGGAAAATATCACGGCAAGGAGAAACTAGGCAACATGGAGCTTCGATGGTGAGTTGGACTTTCTCCTCTAGTGATGTGGTAATAACCTTATCACTAAAGAGAATGTCCTCCTCAATGCAACTTGGCTTAGCATTGGGGATCACAAGCTCCTCCTGCATGTCAAAATAATCGACAAGATCTAAAGACACATGCGTAGTAAAAAAAATGGATGATGAGCAGGGCTCATGATAAAATCAGCTAGACAAGGGGAGCTATCCTCCGAAAATGAATCCAAAGTAGTGATAGTAGTGAAGAAGGGGGAAACTCCATGATGTCATCCAACACTGATCGACGCATTCATTGTGCTCCCAAGATGACCCGGGGGTCTAACATGTATGTCATCAGTGATGGAAGGAGCAGTGACACAAGAATGTAGTGGAATGGAGATAAGTGTTGGCACATCATCCTTCGCCATTTGCAATTTCCATTGCTCACAGGCCTTCAGTGCATGATCGAGACTCTGACAACACAAGCATCGCTTCCCGATAGGTTTAGACCATGATGGGGACAAGCCACCCGGTGAAGGAGATACTCCCACGGGAGATGTATTATGATAATAAGCAGGCTCACCATATGAAGGCCCACCACGCGCGGTGGAGGCACCATATGACGAGCCATACAAATTATTATTATGCAGCCCCCCGCCCCTTAAAACAATCTTTGCTACTATGACTACAAGAGTAACACCGTTTACAGGGTTGATGAAAATACATTTTGGTGCAGCAATGGATTCAAAAATAAGGCAAGTAAGACTAGGCCTTACTATGAAAAAAAAACTAACAGCGAAAATCTGATTTATAAAATTATAAAACAAATTAGGAAGAAATAAAATAAAATGGATGCTATTTACAACTGGAATAACGTCTACCTCTCGACTCCCTCTCCAGAAACTCACACAATTGTGTTCCCCTACAACAACGCCAAAAACTTGATGCACGAAACAATAAGTGTATTAGTCGTTCAAGTAATATAAAACAGAGAGGTTTCCTCGAGTATCGATCTCATGTGGAACACAGTAAGGTGGAGTTTACTTTCCATGGAGGACTTGAGATTGAAGTCCAAATATTCAGAAGGGTTACGAGAGGTTTGGTTTTGGTTTGCGAAAACAAAATAAAAGAAACTTAATTTAACAATGTGAGTCGCCGGCACCGCTTTAACGTGGAGGATTACTATGCAGACTGCTATGCATCACTTCGTTTGGCGGATGGAAGAGTAGGCTCACAGAATGGACGAGTGGGCAAGCATAATCAAGTGGAATGGAAGAGTAGGCTTGCGTAGTTGAGTGGAAGGTGATGGTGGAATAGGTGCACTTCAAGTACTAATAAACACAATAATATTTCATGAACATGAATTAAAATGAAGCACAAGTATGTTTGCAACACATCATCATCAGTGGATTGAAGAACACAATCAACTATATCAAACAAGTAGGAGAAAAATGCAAGAGACAACCGAATTAGGAGGCTTGTTGTAGATTCACGGTAGGAATCGCCAGGTCGTCAATCCGCGTCCTAGTTCGATCACAACTATCGTCCGAGGTAGAGGAGGGTTGTCACTTCCTCCCAATGGACCCATCTTCTCCGGTAAATTACAATCCGGCCACGCCCGATGCGAAGAACTTCTTGCTTGGCGATGAAGATGAGTGTAAAATCTTCTCCTTGAAGCTCTTGGATGATGTGAAGCGGCCTAGGGGCAAAGCCCTCATGGAAGATGGAAGGAGAAGCCAGAGCTCTCCCCTAGGGTTTGCGGCGTGGAACTGAGCAAAAAAAGTGTCTTCTTAATCGGGCGAAAAACCCGCGCTTAAATAGAACACGCAATAAAAAATGGTCACGCATGACCGTTTGTGCGAAACGTGCAAAAGTAATCGGGCAAAAATCCCAGCCGGGCCAACATTGGGCCCGTGCAATTTTGCTCATGCACAAGCAAAACCAACCATGCGAGAACATATCGCACGGGCCGCGACAGATCATGCATTTTCAGGCCAAAAAGAGGAACTCATGCGATTTCCTTCTCGCACGGTTGAATCCAAACGGGCGTGAAGGAAACACATGAGCAATAAAAACATAAAATTTTTAGACAAAAGAGATTGCTCGTGCGATTTTACTCACGCACGGACAAAACCGACCGTGCGCGAACAAAACGCACGAGCCGGGGCAGATCACCATATTTGGGCATGGAATAATACGCACGACCGCAAAAATCATGCGCCAAGGAATCGCATGATCGTGCGATATACACATGTTTGAATAAAAAAGAATGAGATTTACCCACCTGCAATAAGAACCAACAATCCGGGGCCAAAGGCCACCGACAACACAAAAATAGCTACAAATAAGAAATAAAGCAATGGAGAGCACCATGTGCTTACTCCCAGCGAAAGAGTGTGCAATTGCACACGATAACGGGATAATATGTGCACTTCGTGTACAAATGAAGAACAAGTGTAAAATAAGCGATAATGAGCTAAATGTGAAGCGCATGTGCGTGAAATCGAGCCCAGATTATTCCGAAAACCCTATAAAATTCGGATTCATCACTTATCTTATTATTTAATTCTTATTTTGACTGCCATTTTTGGTATTTCCTTATATCTTATGATTTTGTTTTATTTAATTTCTTTATTTATACATTGTAAACTTTTTTTCATTTCTACTTTAAGCATTCTAATATTTTATTTATACCCGAGATTTCTCATAAACCCGATATGGTTGATGGATGACTACATAGTTTATTTGGTCATCAAGAGACTTGAGGCTCCCTCATTCAACCTCCAATTCCCCATGCTCTCCTATCGTGCGGTTGCTGCTCTACGTATGTGCCCATCGCTAGCCAAACCTAGCCATCCAGATCTAGTGTTGGTGGCTCTCCCTTCCAACAACAAAGGTTTCAGTGCTCACACCGCCTCCCATCTATGGCTTTTTTCGATAGTCTGTGCAGGTGGACAACCACTCGCTCACGACCTCCCGCTGCGCGAGCAGCACACCCCCGATTACGAGTCTCCCAAGAAGCACCCTGTTCTGTCTGGCTTTATTATGTTGTTCTTCATTAGATTTTATTATTAAACGTTGTTTAGGTAAGTCCAAGTATTGGAGACTTATTTAGGTTTATGTCCCTTTTATCTTTTATTTAAAGGCCCATTCGGGCTAATGGAATGACAAGCATAAAGTTAATTCTCTTCCCTTTGTCTTCAAGTGATTGTGGTAGCTCTCTCTTCAATCACACCTCGCCTAGGCAGTCGCGGTTCCGACCTCACAATATCCTTCGCTACCGTCATCCCTTCCATCGGCCATCCTCCGTCAACTCTACCGACATTATAAGATGTGCCCGTATCAACTTGGTATCAGATCGTTTCTTTCTTCGACACCACATTTCCCCCAACATTCCGCTGCCACCAAAAGGGCTCCCCCTTTAACCTCTAATTTTCACAGGACGCCACCACCCACAGTCGGAAGAAACCGACGACGGAGCCTCGTTTTGAGCTCCGCGACTTATTAATATTTTGGAACCCTGTGCACGCCACGACATCAAGCCCGCTTCTGATTTTTTCATGCCATATTCTAAATATTTATCTCACGGGCCAATCAGATTTGTTTTTTAAATTAGCGTCACTATAGGGACGCGTCACGGTTCACGTGGCACATCCTTTTCAAGCATGTCAGTTCCGTCCGTTCCGCCGGAATCAAGCCAACCAACCCGTAACTCGCTCCATTGCTTGCTCCTCCCGCAACATGAAAGACTGGTCAAATATGCTGAGCCAACTTCTGACCATGAGTCAAACCCTCACGATAAATACATCTACCGCCGAGGCGTGTCATTAGGAGACCATGCCTTCCCTCTCCAAGCGCCCCGATGATCTCATATCCACTCTTCCGGTTTCCATCACTCCCGCACATGAGCAAACTTGTAGAAATCAGACATATCAACGTTGCTTCTTCGTCATGATGTCCTGATGATGGTACGAACTGAAGTCAACATCGTGCCTTGTTACACCAAGTTGACGTCCTCAACTTATGATCGGAAGGACGATCCCTTGACATGGCTCATCGGGTGTGAATAATTTTTTAGTCATTAGTAGTCGTCGATGACATAATGGATAAGTCTGGCCTTTTCCACATGCTTGATATGACTCAATTATGGTTCGCACGTTTACAGGCCGACAATCCTAGGATGGTCTGGCGTGACTTTAAATAGGCCCAAAACTTGCGACATTACGACATTACGTTAGACAGGGTCGATTGATGCATATCTATAACATTTTCAAAATCTTCTTGTTCACGTCATGATACCACCCAAAGGTGCAGGTCGCCATTTTTTTGGCTGGGCTTCACTATCGACGACATATGGACATAAAATTCGAGGCTTCTTGGGATTTTGGTGACTTCTATGAGTTTAAATAGATTGTGTGAACGTCGACTCAACTGGATCAGGATGCATACATACCCAAATTCACATGGACTTAGGAAGACCGAACCGAGGGTACCCAAACTCCATAGATCCGTTGACTGTCTCATGCATAAATGTCTGATTGACGCAAAAAGGGTTACACTATAGCTACAATGAGCAGTATAGTCGCGAACATCGATGAAAAAGGTTTTTTTAATCTGGACGTGGTGGACTTTGATGATGAGGGAATTTGGTGAAGTTGACACCCCTTCGATCTCCCTTGAGCTTGAGGACAAGCTCATTTTGTATGTGGGGAGAGATGTTATGGGCTTAGTGCCCTGTTATTATGTTATCTTTAATTGAGTCACCCGAACTTTATTATGTTGTCCTCCATTTGGTTTTATTATTATGTGTCGTTTAGGTAAGTCCAAGTGTTGGGGATTTATTTACGTTTATGTCTATTATCTCTTATTTAAAGGCCCCTTGGGCTAGTGGTATGAAAAGCAAGAAGTTAAGTCTATTTCCTTTATCTTCAAGAGATTGTGGTTGCTCTCTCTCCGAGCACATCCTGCCTAGGCAGTCGTAGTTCTGGCTTCATAGTATCATTTGCCACCGTCATCTCTTCCCTCAACCATCTTCCGTCAACTCTACCGATGTTATACAACGAGCCAGTATCACACCACATCGTCTTGCTCCGTGTTTCCTCTATCCACTTCCTTCCCAATGCCATTGCTTTGACAACCACGAAAAGAATCCAACACTTATTTCAACTTGGGTCGATACAGAGGATCACATGTAAACCACCATCTATAATTATCCCCACCGGATTCGTTCGTGACATCCCACCCTTTGACCCAATCTTACACACGAGACTGCGATAGAAGTAGCACGAACTTCAAGTCATGCTTCTTCACTATGACAAACTGATAAGGAATAGTTTTTGTGATTTGTTCCTCAACCACAAGTTGTGTATGTGTTTGTGATACGTTCTCGGGAGAGGAAACCAACAATGGGGAGGGCGGACAGCTATAAAGGAGAGAAGAGGGGAAGGGGGAATTTAGAAGAAGCTAGAGAACATCCCTAAATTTCATTCGTCCAAAATATAAAATCTTAATATAAGCATACAACACCCTTTATAACAGCGGGGTGCGAATAATAAAATAAGGTCCGCAAATAGTAAAAATCAAAACAACATCTAAATAAAAATAAACAAGTAGATCGAGTATCGACTACCTCTTCCATGACCGGTGAGCTAGTATCCTCCGCTTTCCTACGCATGTAGACTCCCTATAACGTCTCATTGGCGTGCGCACGTCTCGTTGGCGTGCACACGTCTCGTTGGCGTGCGCGACCATAACAATGTCTCTATCTGGAAAATGTGTCTTGTCCTCATGACAATTGTCTGCGGACTGGCGGCGAAAGTCATCCTGGGGCAGCCACATGGCTTCAGACTCCGGACGGTTAAGCCAAGCAACAAGGACCTCCTTCGAATTAGAGTTTCCCTAAAGGTGATAACGACGATCAAGTATCTTGGCTGGTTAATACGACGCTAACTACCGTCCTTCTTCCGGACCAGAAGGACTGGGCTAGAAAATGAGCTCGTATCGGGGCGGATAAGGCCCCATCAACATATCCTGCACCAGACGCTCGAGCTCATCCTTCTGCGCATAGTTAGAACAGTATGGCCGCGTCGAGACTACTGTGGTCATATGCTGAAGGGAATTGGGGTGGTCGGTCGGTCGGGTTTGTGGCAGTCTTGGTGGAGGCTGGACGACGCCGGTGAGCACAGTGGTAAGCGTTGGAAGGTTCGTCGGGGAAGGGGGAGGCACATCGGACTGTCCCGAGAGGGACCGCAACCCCGCAGAAAGATCGACGTCTGTGGTCCGCTGGATCGTGCAGAGGGAGAGCGAAGAGCGGAGTCACCGTTGAGGTGACACAATCGACCCCCCTGGAAGAACTGCATGGTCCTAGTCGCCCAATTGATGCGTACATCGCCTCGTGCGCAGAGCCATGTCATCCCCAAAATGACGTCGATACTACTGAGGCCGAATGCATAGAAGTCCACGGTCACGGAATAAGACCCCATGCAAATAGTCACGGTAGTGCAACGACCCTGAGTCGGTCGGCGTCGCTCATCGCCAAGGCAGACAGAAAAATCCGGGGAGGGAACCAAGGGAAGGAGCTGCTACACCAGACGCTCAGAGATGAGGTTGTGGCTCGCGCCGTTGTCCACCATGACGACAATCGGGCGATGATCACGAAGCATGCCCGAACGCTTTATGGTCTGCGGCCCAGAGATCCCACCCACCGAGACACATGATTACTCCAAGGAGTGGAACGCAGCCATGGTGCGGGGGAAGGGGGTACCTTTGCGGAAAGCTCCAGGGCCTCAAAGTCTGCCAGGGTAACCTCAGGATCGATGTCATCAACGATGGTGTTGAACTCCTTCACGGAGCACTCATGGTTGGGGGAGTAGGGTTGGCGGCACCGAAAACACCGGTCGTTGCTGTGGAGCTCATTATAATTATTGTTTGAGAGGCACTAAGGGGCTGAGGGGTGCCCTAAGCCGGGTCCCCCAAGCGAAGGTGGCAACCCGAGTCACATCTTTTTTATTATTATTGTACTTTTTCTCTTTTATTTGTGTAGCGCATGCCTTCACACTTATTTATATTGTTGTGTTGTATCACGCATGTTATTAGCGCTTCTGTGTTATTTTGTATCTTGCTTGTTATTCGCGCATGTTTGTTCGGCTTGTTGACGTGACCGACCTATGAGAGCATGAATACAAAGGTCTGTTAATTTAGAAGATAAGTTAATTAGGGAAAGCTTTGATAATTAATTACTTAAATAAATATTTTAAGTTCTGAATTTAAAATTTAGCTAATTTAAATGAGGAATGCCCAAAGCCATGCCCCTATGCCTACACCCGGCTCCACATTTGAATCCACCGACCCTCTTGAATGCCCAGTACAAATTATCTTTTAATACCTAAAATAAAACCCTAACCCAATCCTATAAAAGCAATCCCTACCTCCTATTAAGGAGGATGGAAAAGGGAATGAATAGAGAACTTGATTTCTCTGTCATTTCCTCTAGCGCCGCATCCCGCCCGAAGCCCATCACCTGCACGACCGCAACATCTAGCCGCTGGAATTCTTCGATCATTATCGTAGTTCCCTCCCCGTGTCGTTGCTCCACCCGTGAAGCCCTCGTCTGCCGCCAACACCGATGCCAAAGCTTATCTAGGGTTCCGGCGGCCACTCTTGCAACTCCCACCGACGTCTACATCGAAATTGTAGTCCTTCCACTCCTTCCAAATGCACGCATCCATCACTCCTGACCTCGCCACCTCCTCCGGTGCTATTTTCTGGCCTCGACGATCTCGCCTCTGCAACCCTCCAACCTTTCTGGCGACCTCCAGACTGACCCGATCCCTGACAGTCGCATCTTTGGCATCTCGAGCATTTCAAAGATCTGCAGCCATCCCCAACTCATGCTGTCGTTGCCTCTTCCTGTCGTATACCTATCCACTTCCTCACTCTCAAAACGTAGTCAGTTTGTGCTCAAATTACACAAAGATCCGTTAATTATTAAGAGCTTGCCAAAATTAATTTTATCTTCTGATTATCATCAATTTCATATTCGTGAATGTCAACCAGCTGATTTTCTGCCCATGGAACTTTGATTCATGACGTCTTATGTTCGAGCGGTAGCTTTATGCACGTATGCAACACCTTGATCGATCTTTCCATTTTAAAATAATCTGCAAAGTTTCCAATGATTTTAAGGGGATCACATAAATTATTGCTTAAATCTAAATCCCTAATTTTAGTTTACATCAGTTTGGTGTGGCTGTTGAGATATCTCACTCATATTGTGGGATAGCTGAGCGACATATTGATGCAACCTGCATAACATCTTTGTACATATTTATGTTATTATTATTTCCCGCATTTTTCTTTGTAGCGCATGTCGTCGCACACATTTATTTATTTAACATGCGTGTATTTCGTTTTATTTCACGCACATCGCCCGTGCTCATTATGACGGCTTATTGGGGTGATCGTCCAATAGATCCATGAATAAAAAGATTCGTCAAATTAGGAATAATAGCAATTATGACAAACAGTCAAAATGATTTAATAAAATTAAGCACATTTTATTTTAGGCAACATAGAAAATAAAATCAAAATCAAAATCCAATTTTGAAATTAATTAAGATGGAAAGAGTTTTTTTTTTGCCTTTTGGAAATCTCATTCCTTATTTCAAAGGATTTAAAAATTATCTCATCTTTAAGGCATTTATTGTATTTTCCTAAAAGAAGCCTAAAGGCACCCAACCCCATTTAAAGAATTAATATTTCTACTTTATCAAAGAAACCGTTATTCATTCTAATGGCAGCTTGGACACTATTTGGGAATAGAGAAATCAAATCTCTGTTTCCCCAAAAGTCTATCCCATCTCCTTCCTCTCTCGCGCGATGAGAGCTATAGTTCCAGTTCCAGCCACCGCCGTCGTGTCGTCTGGGCTCGCCACTGCCGCCGTCGGCTTCCCAGGATTCCGGCGACCCCTCCTTACTCGCCTTCTAAGAGGATCGACGCTGCTTCCCGTCAGATCTTCAGCCATCGCCAAGTCCTCCATCTGCCAGTTCCGCTGCTGTCGTCGTCAACCTCCTCGCCGCCAACCTCCGTGGGCTCCTGTGAATAGTCGTCTCCCACCTCCGTCCATTACGACCACTCCTAGGTTGACCTGACCCTCAATAGGCAGCCTCTACTGAACCCAAACTAATCTCCTGCCTCCACAAAGGTCGATCCCCTCCACCTCTCTCTTTGATCCATCCATATGCCATCTGAGACCCGTTAACTCCGACTTTTCACTCTTGGTCTAAAGGTATATCTCCGCCCCTCTCCGGCTTGTGAAGTGATAAAATAATAGTATGCTTATCTTATTTGATTGTTAAGATTCAAAGCATGCTTGTCTTAATTTTCTTGTTCCTGTTTGGCGCTAAATATGCCTGATTGTGCTAGGCTTATAGGCATGTTTATGAGACTGAGGTTGATTGTTACTTGAAATTTACTCGAGAAAGTCACACATGCGTTACATGTTTAAAATAGATCTCAACTCTATTTTATTTAAAATTGACTCGAGAATTTTTGTTTACGTCAGTTTGGTATCAGAGATAGGTTGGATTCACTCCTATCGTGAATCCGACGATTTGATAATTTTTTTTAAAAAAGTTATTCATGTTTTATGTGTTTTATGGTTTTAAAAATAGTTCGCTCTATTTTGCGTTGAAGAAAAAAAACTCTTTTTAAATAAAATTAGAGCATCTTTTAGTATTTTACCTTTTTTTTAAAATATATTTTAAAATCCTTAGTCTTAAAAGAACAAAAATGGAGGATATTGACGAGCACATTAAAATTTTATTGAAAAATGTTGAGTTCGTCACTGCAGACTTAAGGCAGAATCTGAGTGGGTTGAGCGCCGCTGTTCACAGCCTTGAAGTGACAAGGCGCAAACAATACGTATTTCCTGAATACTTCCCAACTACGTATCAATTAGTGGTAATCGAGTTTTGGACTACTAATTGTCCTCCTTCTAGCCTCATCATTTCCCCCACGAGCACCTTGACCCTACTTGTCTGCACTGTAGCGCTCCCTTCAGTCGATGAGTTTTTTCCCGAGCCCCAACCCCGTGAAGAATAGTTTCATTCTCATCCCCTCATCCCGATTGAAATTAATTATGATGGAAAAAGTTTTTTTGCCTTTTGGAAATCTTATTCCTTATTTCAAGGGATTTAAAATTATCTCATCTTTATGGCATTTATTATATTTTTCTAAAAAAAGCCTAAAGGCAGCAGACCCCCCCCCCCCCCCCCCCCCCCCCTAAAAAATTAATACTTCTGCTTTATAAAAGAAACCTTTTTTTCATTCTAAGGGCAGCATGCACACTATTTGGGAACAGAGAAATCAAATCTCTGATTCCCAAAAAGTCCATTCTGTCTCCTCCCTCCCTCACATGATGAGAGCTCTAGCCCCGGTTCCTGCCTCCGTTGTGTCGTTTGGGCTCGCCACTGCCGCCTCCGGCTCTCCAGGATTTTGACGACCCCTCCTCACCCGCCTTCTAAGAGAATTGACATTGCTTCCCGTCAGATCTTCATTTCCAGCCATCACGAAGTCCTTCACTTGCCAGTTCCGCCGCCGCCGCCGCCATCAGCCTCCTCGCCCCTAGCCTCTGTGGGCTCCGACGAACAATCTTCTACCACCTCCATCCATTACGACCACTCCCAGGTTGACCCGAGCCTCAACAGGAAACCCCTACTGAACCCGAACTATTCTCTTGCCTCCACAAAGGCCGATCCCCTCCACCTCTCTCTTTGATCCATCCATATGCCATCTGAGACCTGTTTCGACGTTCACTCTTGGTCTAAAGGTATATCTCCGCCCTCCTCCGGCTCGTTAGGTGCTAAAATAATAATATGCTTATCTTATTTGATTGTTAAAATTCAGAGCATGCTTGCCGTAATTATCTTGTTCCTATTTGTCATTAATTTCCACATTCTCACATTTCTTTTCGCTTGTATTTTTGTGGAATAATTACTTCATATTTGCTAAATATGCCTGATTGCTAGGCTCATAGAATCGTTTATGAGACTGAGGTCGCTTGTCACTTGAAATTGACTCGAGAACGTTGCACTTGCATTACTTGTTAAAAATAGATCTCAACCTTATTTTATTTAAAATTGACTCGAGCATTTCGGTTTACATCGCATACGCTCCATAATTTTACGTTTTAAGAGTTATCAAATTTAGTCCATGGAGTCAAGAGTCGAACACCTAGATGGGGGTTTAGATGACGTGGGCAAGTGTATTGAAGAACTCATGACCGCTGTCACCGCACTCACCGTCTCCATGAGAGATACAAATCAGGTTATGATAGGGATGCACACTTTTGTCAATAATCTAGAAGCCCAATTTCACTTGGGGGTTCTTCCTACACAAAAACCTACTCCTCCACTACAAGAACCCTGACCAGTGAATCAAGAGAATTAGATGTTGGGGATTTTGGGGGCACACTTGAGCCTAAGGTATATCTAGATTGATGTGATCGATTAGAGTGGTTCCTCAGCTGGAAGCGCACACCTACTCACTAGCAGGTGAAGTATGGTACCTTAAAGTTGAAGGGACCCGCACTTACATGGTGGGGACAGGTCGAGCGGATGCGTTACACTATGGGACAATCACCTATCACTACTTGTGCTGAGTTCAAAGCTCAACTTAAGAGGAGGTATGCCCCCGTCGATTTCATGCAGACGTTATATCGTAGATATCACAACCTATGACAAGAAAAACAGACCATCGATGAGTACACAAACAAATTTCTTGTACTCCAATCACGTTTATATCTGAGGGAGGAAGACCACATGGTCATGACCCACTATCTTTAATGGGCTAGAATATGCGATATAAGATTATTCAGAACTTCCTTATCTTTGGGACCTGAGAGAGGTCTCCAGTAAGGCACGTCGAGTGGAAGCCCTCCAGAAGAGGACATCTGACCAGAGGTCTACTGATAAACCTACTTCGAGCACCACCACTACTGCACCCACCTATAGTATTTTTGATCCCTCTTCTCATGTCACTACTGGGACCCCAACTCCTCACCCTGGCCCCTCCCAGGATAAGGAGGTCATGGGATCCAAGCCCAACACTGTAGTATTCCGATGCTTCAAGCGTATGGAGCCTGGACACAAATCTTCTGAGTGTCAGCGACGCCACTTCGTTGCAATTACTGATTCCACCGATGGGCATGCACAAGTATTCCGTAGTGACTCCAAGCCTGAGCCCCATCCCGAGTCTGATAGCGTTCTCAAGGTCGAAGAAGAGCAAGCAGAGCACTTGGTTTTGTCCTTCACTATAGCTTGGTTTCCCCTAGTGAGACCACTGAGCATGATTTTAGGAGAAACAAAATTTTCCGCACTACTGTGCGCATTCATGGATATTTTTGTTCCATTATTATTAATAGCGCTGGTATGGAGAACTTAGCTTCTCAGCGTATGATAGAGACGTTAGGACTTGAGACATACCCCTTGTAGCAGCCTACCACTTATCTGGGGTTAGTAGTCACTATGCCCGTTACTCATCATATTCTTGTGGAGTTCTCTTTCGGGGACATATATCAGGATTTTGTGTTATGTGATGTCGCCCCCATCGATGTCTGCCATATTTTACTGGGACAGCCATGGCAGTTTGACTGATGTGTCATGCATGATGGTGTGAGGAACTCACATTCCTTCGATCACTATGGGCACAAGATTGTTCTTCTTTCCCAGAAGAATGGTCTAGTTCCTAGGGAACCTGGGAGGACCTTGCCATAATCTGCTTCGTCTTCCCTAGTTACCACTACACCATTCCTATTTAGCGCTACACTTCGGCCTAGACCACTGCTTCAGGAGGAAGCATCTGACTCTGGAGAGTCATTCATCTTGAATGTTGTTGAAGCACCACCTCATATTGATTTTATATTCGGCGATCGCGCGTTTGGTTCGCATCACTTTCCTTTGGGTGTTGGCGAGCACGTTGAGCCTCCTCATTATCGTTTGATTTCTGAATTTTTTTGGTTTAGCTGTATTAAGAGAGCCGAGACAATCCTTAGACTTTTTACACCTAATCAATGGTTTTTATGGAAAATTTTAAATGATAAAATTGTATCTTTTAAAAATTGTGGCATGAGTGGAACTTCAACGGGTGAAATCATGGCGATAGTCCATCCTGGTCTAGCAGACATTCGTAGGTGTCTAACGAACATTCATATGATACATTATGAATTAATAATTTCATAGGTTGATCACACTTGCTTCCTATTTTTCTTACCACCTTATGTTTGCGCCCCGCATCTTCTCTATCATTTTTTTGAAGCTTTAATAATTACAGATCATTTGAATGTTTGACATACAATTTTGACTAATGTGTTGCGAGCTTATTTGGAACTTTATAATCTCATGTTTGATTTCATCAACAAAGATTATAATTTTCCAAAGGAGATTAGTTTCCTGTCTCTTTCAGGGATGAGAAGTTTCCTCCAGGTTTTGAGTCACAGCGACTACATCAGCAGGACAGTTATACCGCATTTCTTTGATCGACGTCTTGAACATTATAGTGATTGGTTACACCACATTCTCGACGGGGTTACTTTCAACCCCTGGGGAATTGATGTAACCCGAGTCGTATTTTTTATTATTATTGTACTTCTTATCTTTTATTGGTGTAGCACATGCTTTCACACTTATTTGTATCGTTGTGTTATATCGCACATGCTATTAGCGCTTCTATATTATTTTGTACCGCGCCTGTTATTCGTGCATGTTTGTTTGGCTTGTTGGCGTGGCCGACCAACGAGACCCTGAATATAAAAATATCCGTTAATTTAGGAGATAAGTTAATTAGAGCAAGCTTTGATAATTAATTACTTAAATAAATATTTTAAGTTCTGAATTTAAAAATTAGCTAATTATTTAAATCAGGAATGCCTACAACCGGCTCCACATTTGAATCCGCTGACCCTCTTGAAAGCCCAGTCCAAGTCAACCTTTAATACCTAAAATAAATCCCTAACTCGATCCTATAAAAGGAATTCCCTACCTCCTATCAAGGAGGATGAAAAAAGAAACGAACAAAGAGATTTCTTTGTTCGTTCCCTCCAGCGCCGTATCCCCTCGCGGCCCATCGCTTGCACTGACCGCAACATCCAGCCGTTGGAATTCCTCGATCCTTCATCGTAATTCCCTCCCAGTGCTGCTGCGCCTCCCGTGAAGCCCTCGTCTGCCGCTGACGCCAGAGCTTATCTAGGGTTCCGGCGGCCACTCCTGCAACTCCCACCGACGTCTCCAGTGAAATAGATATGCTTCCACTCCTTCCATCCGCACGACTCCACTCCTGATCGTTCCATCGCCACCGGTGTTTTTTCTGTCCCCGGCGATCTTGCCTCTGCTAGCCTCCAACCATTCCAGCGACCTCCAGATTGACCCGATACCTGGCAGTCGCGTCCTTGGCGTCTCGAGCATTTTGGAGATTTGCAGCCTTCTCTGCCTCCTGTTGTCACTGCCTCTTGCCCGTGGTATAATTCTTTACTTTCCTTGCTCTCAAAACGTAGTCAGTTTGTGCTCAAATTTCACAAAGATCAGTTAATTATTAAGAACTTGCCAAAATTAATTTTATCTTCTGATTATTGTTAATTTCATACTCGTGATTGTCAACCACTTGATTTTCTTGCCCGTGGAACTTTGATTTATGACGTCTTTTGTTTGTGCGGCAGCCTTAGGCACGTATGCAACGCTTAGATCAATTTTTTTGTTTTAAAATAATCCGTGGTGTTTCTTTGCGTCACAATGATTTTTGGGGATCGTAGGAGTTATTGTTTAAAATCTAAATCTCTAATTTTAGTTTACATCAAGAGGACATAGCAGAGGAGCCTGGGCTGGCGGTCGCCAAGGTAGCTTCGGAGGGGGTGGCCGGCCGGAGATGCATTAGGGCTAGGGGAGAGGTCAGCCTCCATCAAACTTGCCATGTTAAGGGTGTCAGAGGCCGTCCGAGGGTGGTGCGTTCAGAGACGAGAGCTGATGATTGCAGCAGGTCTTGCATGAAGAAGCCCAGGTAATGGTCGAGCGGATGGCCGGGAACCAGAGTGACAAAGGTTACAAACTTATTAATATAGTCGTCCAGGCCGGCTGTCTGACGGACACTGCAAAGTCACTCGATAGCTGAGGAGTCGGAGTAGCGGGTGTCGTACCGCTGAATCATCTCATGTTTGAGCTCGGGCCAGGAGAGTGATTAGTTAGATTGGCGGAGCCACCGAACCCAATGGAGCATAGAGCCATCAAGACCGACAAGAACAATGGACACCTTGTCCTGTTCTGGCGTGAAATTGAGGTCGAAGTACTGCTCCGCCTTCGCGATCCAACCCATCGGGTCGGTGCCGACGAAGGACAAAATGTCGAGGGAGAGAGCCGAGCAGCCCAGAGTTGGGTGGGATATCGGCTCGGTTGGTGGTCTCAGTGGCATGGCGCCAAGGAGGGAGACCTCGCCCGCGGGCTAGCCGGATTTGGAGGCGGCGGTCGGTGCTTGGAGGGAGTGAATCTTGGAGTGGAGGGTGAGGTGCGAGGCGTGCATGGAGGAGGTATCCGGATCGGGGTCACCAGAGAGCGAGCGGAGTTGGCGAGCGATGTTGGAGCCTGGAGGGCGATGTGAGATCGAAGGTGAGCGGTTTCACGGTAGCAGCGGACACAACGGTGCGGGATTTTGCCAAGCGCAACTCCCGCGGGTTGTTGGACTAGAGGAATGGCAGAACGGGAGCGGAGGACACAGGCGAGTGAAGCAAGGCGGAACCGACTGTGCTATGGGCGAGCAGATCTATCTACGGACAGGGATGATTGATGGAATTAATCGATAGGGCGGATCGAGCACAGGGACGATAGCAGACGCAAGACTTTTGCATATTGCGAAATCTGGGTGATCGACGCCTCAAGGAGCAAGATAAGGTCGAAGACCGGCGGCTTCAGCGGTCGGTCGGCAGGCAGGACAAAATTGATACATTCTTGGGAGAGGAAACCTACAAAGGGAAGGGACGATAGCTAGAAAGGAGAGAAGATGGGAAGAGGGAATTTAGAAGAAGCTAGGGAAAAACCCTAAATTTCATTCATCCAAAAGATAAATCCTAATACAAGCATACAACACCCTTTATAGCAGAGGGGTACGAATAACAAAATACGGTTTACAAATACTAAAAACCAAAGCAACATTGAAATAGAAATAACCAAGTAGATCGAGCATTGACTGTCTCTTTCATAACCGGTGGGCTAGTATCCATCGCCTTCCTATGCGTGTAGACTGGTCACGGTGTCTCGTTAGCGTGTGCGCGTCTCGTCGGCGTATGCGACCATAGCAATTTGTTTTAGCTTTACAGCTGCAACATTCTTTAGCATGAGATGCAGTTGCGATTTCATTGGCTATACAGAACTTCAAATCAAGATCATATTAGCGGTGTTGTACAATCAGTTCTAGTGTTAAATCAAAAGGCACTTAAATTGCAATGGCTCGTTGATCAGTAGCTAGATTAAGATGGAGGATAATATTCTGCTTGATTTGCTGAAATTACTATTAACTTTAAACTATAGCAAGCAACTGTGGAAGCTGAAGGGAAGTTATTATGACTTGCCTGTTTGGCTAGCAGTTCGCTGTTTGTTACGATTCCAATGGAGTGTGAACGACGACACCCAAACATCAGAGGCACACTTAAGACTAAATTTTTCTGTTTGGTGTATCATTCTTGGCTTGCCGCGGCGGTGCTAGTTGGAGGTCGGTTTTCACAGTGCTCTAGCCGGCATGGAACGGCTAACCAAACAGGTTCTTAGCCATTACACTTACTCCCAGTTACTGAGCTGGATCAATACGTTAAGTAATATAATAAATTTCAATACCTTGGAAGCACTATTCCCCAAAACGTGACAAACATACCTAAGCGTTGGTGAATTAGCACTCTCCTTTCTTTTCCTTATTTTCTGTAAACAAAAATTATTGTCATAATTTTTAAATTGACTTTGATTATTTAAAAAATGTTAACAAAACCATTATCTTACACTGATTAGTATTGCTCGTGCTGATCTCCATCATGTCTACGGTATCACAGTACTTCTTGGTATGTAAGCTTATGGAAATCTTTTTATGTATTCATGTGCATGGAATATGAGGAGAGCGTTGGCGCTCCGATTGAGGTGTTGCCATATGACATTGAGGTCACAGGTTCGAGTCCTGGAAGCAGCCTTTTGCAAAAATGCATGGTAAGGTTTGCCTACATTTTACCCTTGTGGTAGGATCCTTCCCCGGACCCTCGCTGCGCGGGGATGCCTTTGTGCACCAGGATGCCCTTTATTTTATGTGCATGGAATATGGCATGCTAGACATCTAATCTATGTGCATGGAATCATGTCTTTGTGGCCTTTAACCACTAATGTGTCTGAAAGGTTTCCCTTTTCTGAAATTTTGGCATGGGATCTCCCCTTTTCAAATTAAATGCCAAGCTCCCGAGGGTTGAATTCCTCAAAGAGTCCTCTCCGGGGATAGATTCCTAGCCTGTGCTCGAAAAGATTCTCTCTAAGATTGAGAGAGTACAATTAATTACTAAAATGCTACTAGCGGATTTAGGTCTTCCTTCTTCCTGAGCTCTATTTTGTTTCCTCGGATTGAGAGCCTACCGACCATACAATGATACTAGAAGCTCTGGAATTGTCGTGACTGGATCTCCACTTGCTGAGTGGGATGCATCAGGTCCCCTAATTGATTTTTACACCATTTTATTTTCCCACCATGTTCCCTAGAATTATCTAAACATGACCACTACGTAAACATTCCGGTTAAACTTTTAACGTGTCATGGGAAAGTATGCATTTCCTTGTGTCATGGCAGTTACTTCTATCCTTGTCATATACCTCACATGAGCTTTTTTCAGTGATTTTTGACCATTGGAGTAATGGTCACGTTTGGACAAGTGTAGGGATCATATCAGGGAAAAGGAAGTTTGATGTTAACGTGTTCTAAAATTCGGGGGATTATTTTGATCACTTCCTCTTAAACCAATAATTTTTCTTTTCAAATTTCTCCAATTACTGATAGGCCTGTATAATAAAAGTGTCTTCTTCGATATTCATTTCCTTTGCAAACTCTTACTTTTTTCCTGCTTATTTTTGAATATCCAGAACACTGGCAATATTGATTTTGTTATGAGTTCACTTGCAGTTATATGCACTATATTCTTGCTTTCCAGATATTAATCAGTGGAAGCTACCTATAGCACCAAATTACATTTGGCTGATATTTATACTTTTCTAATGCAGTTTATATGATCATATATTTCGTCCTAGTAAGTTGCCAGCAAGTGCTGATTTCCATTGCTTTAGAACTGGGATAGAACCTAAATGGGAGGATCCTGAATGTGCAAATGGAGGGAAGTGGTCTGTTTCAAGTAGCAGAAAGTCAAATCTTGACGCTATGTGGCTAGAAACGGTAATAATTTACCTCCTATATGGCAGTTACTTAAAGTTCATCTTCTTAGGGTTCGTTTGGCGTGATAGTGGCGGTCGTGAATGTAGTGGTCATTAATTATCGTTCATGCACACCTAACCTCATTTTTGGAACCACGTCTGCATTTAAGTCCAGCATGATATTTTTCTACAGCAGCTGTCACAATTGTTGTTGTTCCAAATGGAAGTTTTATGGTGGCGACGTTTTAGTCAGTGCACTCCGGAACAAAAACACCATGCCAAACGGGCCCTAAATTTAACATTATTTTGCTGTCTGATCTACTTAGGAGTTGGGATCAAGGGTCCATCTTAATTTAAATGTTTGCTTATGATCATTTGTGTAGTTGTTGGCACTTATCGGTGAGCAGTTTGATGACAACGAGGAGATTTGTGGTGTTGTTGCGAGTGCACGCCTGAGGCAAGATAAACTTGCTCTCTGGACGAAGACTGCTAGCAATGAAGCTGTTCAGGTTTAATACTGCTATAGATAATATTTTAATTTTCTTCTTAATACTCATTAACTTATTTTCTGCTTGTTTTATGTAAACCTGTCCTCGATTGCTGGTTGTTGTTAATTCTGACTGGTTACATATATTGATCAGTCATTTGAATTTCTGTCTTTCATTGAACACTAATTTTATATTACAGAGAAATATTTAGTGTCATAGCTGGTGATTAATGTATAACTGTGAATCATGCAATAGGTAAAGAAATCCAGTAAACTTGACGATGGTAGCTGGTGATTAAAGTGTATTTGCTCAATTTGCAACTTTTGTTATTCGGGAGTCTCTAGGATCAGTGTGGAATTAGGAAAATTATCAATTCCTCTGACATGGCTGGTTCTGTATCCACATTACTGATACACCGGGGCATATGTGCCATATGGACCAGTTAGTAACTTAGTGCCCAATTGGCATGTTTATGTTACCATCTTATATGGAACATCTAGGTGCCAATTGGAACCTTGGCTGCATATTTATCTGATTATTGCAGCTCTATCTATATGCATACTCAGTTACTGGCTGATTGTCCATGTATTATGCAAGGACTGAAGGGAGATAAAGATGTTGCATGAGATGGATCTAGTCATCAGCCTCGATAGAGATGGATGAAAGTTTGGGAAAGAGAACTTCTTTCCACAGTTTCCTTTTTGACCCCAGTAATGCTGACCACAGAAGATCGAACAACGAGGGGTAGGAGAAGGGAGCTTGGCCCTTGGTGCCGATATGTTGCACGAAATGAGAGGGAGAGAGAGAGAGGTGGAGGCTTGGGCAAAAGCTTGCATTATTTTTTCATTTCCCTCCAACTATTAATAATCTCATACAGAACCCCCAAATTTGAAAGTAAGAATTTAATGAAAATAAACTAGGAAATTTACTGAAATTAAAATAACAATGTTTTTAAAATTGAATCACACTAATTTCAAATATTGAAGCATCCCTCTTCGCTCCCATTGCACATTGTTGCCGGTACTGTGATGGTTGTGCACGCGCCTCCAAAATGTATCCACAACATCACCTCCCTCTTCCATAGAGGCCTTTCCTCCAAGCTCTCACTCTTCTCGAATTGCTCAATTTTTTCTTCTTCTTGATATTGTCTCAGAGCAGGGTGAGTATATCCGGCCCGTCGATCTATGCCTATAGGATGACAATGTAATTATAGGGCTGGAGATAACACATACTTGACTCACCTTTTCTTCCCGTGTTGAAAGAGCATCAATGAACTTATTAAGTGTGCTGGTCCGGTATGCTGTATAGAAACCATAGCCTAGCAACTTGCTCACCCAATGATGCTGCGAGTGGGTATGGGTTTCTATTCCAACAAGTATTTTCAGCTAAAGTGGTCAGAGTGGGTCTTGAAGTGTCGCACCCTGAAGTGAAGACACCAATGTTGAACTGTCTTGGCTAAATTGATCGACTTACTGTTCACAGACTGGTAGCTTGTGGTAGTGTTGAGCAAGCTTAAGGCTAAAATACACGATAACAGGCCCTTCCTGATGCAATCCGATCTCGATGTCGATCTTGACACATCGCCGTCAACTTGGAGCTCCTTGGTGAAATTTGGTAACTGCAAGATCGTGGTTGCTAATAAGAGGCTTGGAATGTGTGAAACACTGCTTATGTACTATCCATCCACTGAACTGATTGTCGCTTGAGCTGGATGGTCAGTGGCGCGGCTACCTTGCCGTGATCCGATTGAACCAACAATAAAGTCCCAGGAAACTTCAAAGGGCTCGTGGAGTTTCTGGACATGCCCACTTTGTGATAGTACCGATATTACTGGGAGCCACCGACATGCCCTCTCTATGCACAATGTGGCCTAGATAGTGCATTGCTCCATGCCAAGTGCAATTTCTCACCTTTTAAGGTAAGATGTGTTTCTTGTTAAGAGTTAGAATGATGCACACGTGTTGGGACATGTTCCATAAGTCTTGATATAGATTGCGATATCATTGAAAAAATCGAAATATATTTGCGGAGATAGGGGCGGAATGCCTTTGTGTGATTACATGAAAGATGGACTGTGAATTAGTTATCCCGAAGGACTGACTAGGAATTTGAAGTCACCATGGTGCGTGTTAAACTTTGTTTTGTCCACATCTTCTGATGCCATTCAGATTTGGTGATAGCTGAATCGTATGTCCATCTTTGAAAACATCTTGGCTCCATGACGCTCAAGTAACCGTTCTTCCACCATTAGGATATGAAATTTGTTCTTCACTGTTTTGTCATTTAGGGTCCTGAAATTCACACAGAACTCACAAATGCCATCCTTCTTTGCGACCAAGGGAATGGGTTATGAAAAGGGTGATTGGCTAGGTTGAATGTCCCCTGTTGAATCATCAGCTCATATTGTCACTCAGTTTCAACCTCTTACAAAAAAAGGTAGTCGTAGGGCCGTACCACCACAAGCGTGATTCATGGTATCATACATTTATCATGGTCATATACCCACGCAGGAGGTAATCCTTTGGGATCCTCAAATTCATTGTCGTATTCTTGTAATATATTCTCTAACGGATTGTGGGGCGTGGTGGCCCCCCTGCAAAAAGTGCATTTGAGAATTTTGTGCGTCAGTAATGCTCTCCCCTTTGAAGGCCTTCTTTCCTGGATGGAAATCCATAATGTGCTCCATGAAGTCCATATGTCCCTCGGCTGGCTCAACCATTTAACTCCTAATACCACTTCAAACCTTTCAAATGGAATCACATTAAGTTAGTGGAGAAAAATTTGTGATCACTTAGAGGTGCATCCCCATACAGATCCCTAGGCTCTAAACTTTTTTACGGTTATCCATTGTCACCTGCATGCCTGTAAACTGTCTGATGGCAGCCCCAATCACCTCATAGTGTCTTTGTTGATTATTTATGTGAGGTGCTCGTCTCTACCAATAATTTCATTGGTTGTCCATGGATGGTGGTCTTAAGCTGCATAATGCAGGGAGTTTGCACTCTTGTGATGAAATTTAGTGATATTTTCTAGGTCCTCCCCTGCTAGCTCCTCCGGAGTTTCTTCTTCCCCTCTGTCTTCCAACTACAACTAAAAGAATTTCTTACACAAATGTATTGGTGTGTAGGGCTTGTCACACTTGAAATACAATCCTTTTTCATGACAATCTATGGTGTCCTTAGAAAGGTGTTTGATGAATGTCAATTGGCCATTTCTTGTTTTCTGATTCCGCTGCCTCTAGTGTCGTGGAGAGTACCCTTTTGGTTGGTGATCCTCTCTGTTAGTTTCTACGTGTGTCGATCTTCGAGTGTTTGGTCGATCTGAACTCTTCAATCACATATGCTAGCTAAACTCATGGTTGTAATTAGATTTGGTGGGTTTTCAAAGTCTGCGTCCAACCATAGTCACTATTGAAGTCCGACAGTGAAGATTGGAACTTGTTGTTCAGGCCGCACTGTGGTCGTCTATGCTAGAAGCCCCTTAAACTATGCCTCTCTTATTCCTATCTGCTGATGTTGGATGTCAGGTTAATATCAGTTTGAATTTGAATTATCTGATGTCGTGAGATATATCAGACGTATTGTACAATATCAGATTTTAATACAACTACAGTAAAGCCTTTATCCCACTATAGTGGGGTCGGCTATATGGATCATTTGTCGCCATTGCGCCCTATCTGTAGTCATAATCTCACTAATGCCTAAGTACATCCCTAGTAGCTAAACTCACACAATGCCTAACAAGTGTCTCTCACATCTTCTCTACAATTGGCGCCACTCCCATCCTCTCTCTGATATATTCATTCCTAATTTTATCCAGTCTTGTGTGTCTACACATCCACCTAAGCATACTCATCTTTGGAATTCCCATTTTTGCTTATATACACCGCCCAACTCTCAGAACCGTAGAGCATCACTTGTTTAATTGCAGTATAGCAAAACTTGTCTTTAAGTTTAAATGGTACTTTACGATCACATAAGATCCCAGATGCACCTTTCCACTTCAACTAACCTACTTGGAATATATATATATATATATATCATATTTTCATCTTCACGTCCATCTATGTTGTTAAAGGCGCGACTAAGGCTCCGGGCTCATCAGTTTCAGAGGTTTGCGCCTTCGTGCGGCTTTTTTGCGCCTTTGGACATTAAAGGCGCGCCTGAATGTGATTTTTGTTGTAATTTTTTTCTTCAAAAAAAATGAAAAAAAATGCAATAACTAAATAATTTTTATATGATTTATTTTTGAAACATAATCGATCGTTGAGACTTAGATATGATGCAAACGACCATATTGATTTTATTTTTTTAAGATATATGAATGATAGTAATGAATGATTAAACTATATGAAGAATCTGTTTAAGAAGATGAACTGAGGTTTTATATTGATTATTTAAAATTAATGTGGTTGCACCTTGCCTTCTTCAGGCACGCACTTGCACCTTTAGCCTTGTGCCTAGGTTCCAAGGCCCCTTTGCGGCTTGGTGCGCATTGCGCCTTTAATAACTAATACCTCTATTCTTTTGAACTATCAATCCTAGATATTTAAAGCACTCACAACGAGAAATATCTTGGTCACCCAAATTAACGGCGAAGTCATCCGTCTTTCTTGCACTACTAAATTTAAGCTCCATATACTCCATTTTTATCCTGCCCAACCTAAAACCCTTCTTTTCTAAAGCGTCTTCCCAAGATTCAAATTTTGTGTTTACACCCTTGCTCGTCTCATCAGCCAAAACAATATCATTTGTTAGATATATCCGGCGACCTCAACTAAGACAAGAGTAAAGTGATAAGGGCTTAAAGCTGACCTTTGATGTAAGCCAATACTGATAGGAAATTTTTGTGTTAATCCTCTAGATGTCCTCACCCTCGTCACTGAATTTGTATACATATCTTTAATTATGTCAATATATTACACATTTAATCCTTTATTTCTGTTGAGAGAGCTCAAAAACCTGTATGTATTGCTTGTGTATGTAAATACAAGGAGAGAATTCAAATATATAGGAGGAAGAAGAGAGAAGATAATCCTATACAAGGTGTGGGACTAAAGGAGGAGAGAAGATAAAACAATAAAAGAGGGCCCAATAATGGGCCCTTTACATGGGCTATTTTAACACTCCCCCGCAAGCTGGAGCATACAAATGGTATGCGCCAAGCTTGGACAAGCATTGATAGAAGAGTGTCTTGGAGAGAGCCTTCGCGAGGACATCCGCAACTTGTTCCGATCCTGGTACATGCTTTAGGTCAAGCTTCTTCATCTGAACCTTTTCCCGAATGAAGTGACAATCGACCTCAATATGCTTCGTTCTTTCGTGAAAGACCGGGTTCTTGGCGATGTGTATGGCGGCTTGACTGTCACAAAGGAGAAGAGCCGGTGATGGTAATTTTACACCCAGATCAGTAAGAAGACTCTCAAGGCATGTCAATTCTTATACAACTGATGCCATTGCCTGGTACTCTGCCTCGGCTGAAGATCGAGCAACGACCGCTTGTTTCTTGCTTCGCCAAGTGATAAGATGTCCTCCAAGGTAAGTGCAAAAACCACTCGTAGATCGCCGGTCATCGAGAGAGCCAGCATAATCGGCATCTAAATATGCCACCAATGTTGGAGCAGAAGAGGAGGTCCTGTAGACAAGTCCCTGACCAGGAGCGGTTTTAAGGTACCTGAGAATTCGTTCCACCGCTTGAAGATGAGATTTTCGAGGAGAGTGCATGTATCTGCTGACAAGTCCAATAACAAAAGAAATATCCGGTCTGGTAACCGTGAGATATATCAGTTTTCCAACAAGACGGCGATAATATTCAGGATTCTGGAGAAGAAGATCCGAGTCAGATGCCTGGGCACACAGTTTGTGGTTCACATCCATAGGAGTATCACTTGGCTTGCAGCCGGACTGACCCGCATCATGAAGAAGGTCAAGACAATATTTCCGTTGAGAGAGAGTGAGTCCATCCGGCCTTCTGGCAATCTCAAGACCCAAAAAATAGCGAAGAGGTCCCAAATCCTTTGTCTGAAAGACTGATTTTAGATGGACTTTAACTGTCTGTATCCCTTGAGAGTCATCTCCAGTAATGATAATATCGTCGACGTATACTAACAAAATAACCGTTCCTGTTGGTTGGTGACGAGTAAAGAGCGAGAAGTCGGCCGAGCTCCGAGTAAAGCCAATCTCACGGAGGACCTTGCTGAATTTTTCAAACCATGCCCGTGGAGATTGTTTGAGACCATATAGAGCCTTTTTAAGATGGCAGACCTGAGACTCCCCCGTGGTCTCAAACCCGAGTGGTTGTTGCATGTAGTCAGTTTCCTGGAGATCCTCATTCAAGAAAGCGTTCTTGATATCCAGCTGAAAAAGAGGCCACCGACGATGGACAACAACAGAGATGAGGACGCGAACACTATTAAGCTTCGCTATCGGAGAGAACGTTTCTTCATAATCTAGCCCCTCCTGTTGAGTGAAATCTCTAGCCACAAGACGGGCCTTTAGACGGTCAATTGTCCCATCGGCAACATGTTTGATGACAAAGACCCACTTGCACCCAACTGGTTTCTGACCCGGTGGAAGGGGAACAACAGACCATGTCTGGTTAGACCAGAGAGCAAACATTTCTTCCTCCATGGCTGCTCGCCATCCTGGATGTTGAAGTGCCTCCTGCACAGAATTAGGAATAGCAACCGAAGAGAGAGAGGTAGCCAAAGTGTGTAAATGGGGAGAGAGGCGATGAAGAGAGATGTAGTTTGCCAGAGGATGAGCAGTGGAAGGCGATACCTTATCATTTGGACGCGGAGTATCCATGGTAGAGACCGACGACAGAGGGGCAATGGAAGTGGTAGAGCGACGAGTGTAGATTCGGATAACAGGTGGTTTGGAGGGAACGCCAGTCGGTTCAGAGGTAACCGACAGAGGTGGAGTAATGTGATGAGTGACGCCAGAGTCCACAATCCAGCCCAAGCCGGTGGAGAGACAAGCAGTACCTGTGTTCGAGACGGAGGCAATGGAGGCAGATGGTGGGTTGAGCAAACCCTGGAGATGCTGGAGCTGAAGACGGACAGTTTTAAGATCAGGAGGACCTGCGTCGGTAGCAACAGAAGCCGTCGGGCGAGGAGGATAGCCAATTTTCTTGTAACATGTAGCCTCAAGATGACCATCTTTCCCGCAGAAGGAACACTTCGGCCGACCCCGGCCACCACGACCACGGCCGCGAGTTCCCGAACGACCCCCCCGAAGAGAGGGAGGGAATGGTAGAAGTGGAGGTGCCTGCTGAAGAAGGGCCGGAGGAGAAGGAGCCGTAGTATCTGGAGGTGAAACACGGAGCATCATGAAGCACACATCAAAAAAAGATGGTGTGGTAGAGGAAGCCAGGACCTGAGCACGAATGCTCTGAAGGTGAGGGGGGAGACGGTCCATGATGATGGCAGTACAGGCGGCTTCCTTCTGAACGCGCTGAGCAGCAACGTCATTGGTGAATGACTGATGCTAGATCCATGCTTCAACAAGTGTCTTCGCACGAGCAACAAATGAGGTCATATCTGAAGCCCCTCCAGTGTCAAGAGCAAAGAGGTCAGTGAGGATGTCGTAAAGATGCTGGAGGCTGTCCCGTCCAGAATTTAAGGAGTGTATTTCAGTCCACATATCTTTGGCAGTCTCATGATACATAACCATTTGATATGGCTCACCATCTAAAGAATTCAAAATCCAGGTTTGAACTCGGCCATCATTGCGGAGCCAATCATCGGTAGGAGGGGTGGGAGGAGCCTGAGTCAGGTGATAGAGAAGGCCCTTTGCCTGAAGAACCCGTCGAACCGAATGTACCCAAGGAACGAAGTTCTTCTTTCTTGAAAGAGAGATGGTAGTGATGCGCAGCTCGTCACGAACTTCTCGAGGGTAAACCGGGCGGTCAGGCGGAGAAGCCGGGCGGTCAGCAGCCGGGATGGCCGCCAAGCCAGAGGAGGTACCGGACGAGCCCATAAGGGCAGACCGCCGAGGTCGCCGCGAGATTGACTGAGGAAGACCGCGACCAAAATGCGGATAAGCAGCAGTCCGCACGGTCAAGCCGGACACCAGCGAGTAGTCAGTTCGCGACTAGAGGGAAAAAACACAACAGAGAAACCGCCAGGTCAAGGTGAAGCCAACAGCAGTCAGAGAGCGAATACAAGCAGTCCGCAAGAATCCGCAGCGAGAGAGAAGCAGTCCGCGCAGATAGAAAAACTGCGGCGTGAGATAGAGACCGCGCGGATACGAGCAGTCCGCACAGTTGGACAGAGAGAATCCACAGCGGTTTGACAGAGACCGCGCGGCAAGCAAAGAGAGGAAGATGTTGCGCGAAGCAGGGATGCTCGAGCGGACAGAAGAGAAGACGAGGAGGGCAGAGGAAGCAAGCAATAGAGGAGTGGAGCTCGCATCGGACAAGACGAATCCGCAGTTGATAGAAAAGAGGTGGACCCCACGAGGTAGAGAGAATGGTGGCTATAAGAAGCCTGAAGAGGGTGGAACCACGGAGAGAGAGGAGAAGCGATATGCAGAGTTGCAAACCGCAGAGCCCGCGGATAGGAGACCGGAGCGGATAAGCCACGCAAAGAAGGGGGGGGGGCGGGCTGGGCGGTTAAGAGGAATGAGACCGCAGAGGAGAGACCGCTCCCTCTGATACCATGTTGAGAGAGCTCAAAAACTTATATGTATTGCTTGTGTATGTAAATACAAGGAGAGAATACAAATATATAGGAGGAAGAAGAGAGAAGATAATCCTATACAAGGTGTGGGACTAAAGGAGGAGAGAAGATAAAACAATAAAAGAGGACCCAATAATGGGCCCTTTACATGGGCTATTTTAACAATTTCCAAGACTTCATAAGACCTTTCTCAGAACGCTATCATACGCCTGCTCGCCATAGCACATGAGTTTTGTTTGTAGACCAGGTGTTATTGTTGTGGTTGAACTTTCACCTCATCAACAAATTTTGCCCGCTCACCGGTTGCACCCCAAGCCGAGCGTTTGTTATTAATGGTTCATTTCAGATCATCAAAAACATGGGCCTGATTTCTTATTGGATAAAACACCCTGTTGGAAGTGGAATCCACCCGTCTTTCTTGAAGAGTACTTGTTCTGGTATATAAATGTGTGGCCTTAGTGGACAAGAAGACGGTACTTATCAATGAACGCCCACCGAGCAAGTATTGATTAAATAATGACAAGGCTTCCCCACCAACGAGGTTACCTGGATCCACGCATCTGAACTCAAGGAACAGTTCCTGGACTTCGAGCTTGAGAAAATTTTGTCCTTCTGAGTCTACTCATGCCGCAAGAAGTGGTCTGGGGAGGTCCCGAGCCGAACTCGACTGTGCGTAAGGCCCACTCAGCCACCATCATTATGATATTTCCGCTTTATGCTATTTTCCTTTAATGCCGCTTCCTTTTATGTATTTGCCTATTTTTAAAACTCTGATATAAAGGAGAGTAAGGTGAAGAACTGGGACATCAAGATAGAAGGCCTTGATCTTGAAGGGAACCAAGTCAACAACAACCCCTTGGATCCACCTGTGCATCACATTTACTGATTTTTTCTAGAAATATTTGAGTACTTTTGATATTTCCAAACCCAAGTTCCATCATTTGTTCCCCATGACTCTTAGTTGTCTGGCTCTATAAAAGATACTACATCTGAAAGATTAGTGTCTGTTTAAAAGTAGAGAACATTAACGCTCTGTTTGGTGCAGCGTTTTTTGCTTTGATGAGTCGGGACGAAAACACCACTGTCATGTTTGGCATGTCAATGGTTATGACCAACATCAAGAAAATTAAACTATTTTTGAACATAAAAATGGATGAAGTTCTTTGGGTGAGGTCGGACAGTCACGAATGGTGGTTTATAATCACCAAATTCATGACCACCACTGCCGTTCCAAACGGAGCTTAAGTAAACTTAACCTCCTAATTGTAGTCCATAATTGAATTTTATTGCCATTTGAATATATACTATTTACTATGATAATAAAGACTTAGTGCATGACAGTATGACACTAAAGTATTAAGTCTCAACCTTTTAGTTTGAAGCATTCTATATGCACATTTATATATTATTTATTTATTATTATAAAGAATGCTCTTATTATATTGTCATATTATTTTTTATCATGCAATATATTTTATATTTTAATTACATATGAATAATCATATAAATATATAAATTTTAATAAATTATTATAATAAAGCAAAATAAAATAAGCCAAAAAATAGGAAAATATTTAAGGAAAGAAAAATCGATAATATAATAAAAAGTAAAAAAATAAAATAAATGAAGAGAAATTTTTGCAGCGGTTAAATATATTTTCGCGGTCAAACATTGTGCGAGTACTTGCGCTCAAAGTTGTAAATATTGAATGTTGGTGACATGTCAGATTGAGTATTTAAATGTCGGAAGTTAGATATATGTCAGGATATTTTAAAATATCGGATTTCCATATTTTATAAATAAAAGTTTTTTACTTTTATGTATATTAAGTATAATGATATGTTTTAAAAGTACAAAATTAACATAACATAAATGAATAATCAGTCGTGTTAATCCCAAAATAAATTTGAAGAATATTGTAAATAAAACATTATTAACAAGTATAAATCGATACATTGTAAAAATTATTTAATATTATATAATAATTTTATTTTGATGACACTAAATATTATAGCTAATAAAGAAGATTTAAAAGCTATGTATCTTTAGTTGATTACATGTCTTTCAGATCTTAACAAATTCATATTAAAATCATAAAACTAATCAACTACTAAAAATGTGTTCACTTTTTTCACATTTTTGTAATATGAAATAAAAAAATATAGTGTGAAATAATTAGACAAAATTGATTGTATACTATAAAAACGAAATAATAATTCTTTGGTTTGAACATACGTAATAATACTATTATGTTTTGTTCAAATGATATGTTGGTCGATATATCAGAAAAAATTGAATATGCCGGTCTATACTGTATGAAAGAGCAATCTATTTTTGTAGAGAATAATATCTTAAAACCTAAAAATGACACATTGTCATATATGCAAGTAGATAGTGTGCATGGGTACGTTATGCTTGCATTGTTATATTATATTAAATTAGTTTCATTGGATATCTTCTGCCAGGACTGCTATTGACTTGTTGGATTATTTATGGTTTTAGGCTTTGTTGGGATCTCCAGCAGGCTTTTTGTGAGGCAGTCAATGCCACCAGCAGTCGCCACCAGTGGGAGGGAGCCGGGTTCGGAGATGGGGAGTTTTCTCCGTTTCACACGGAAAATCGTAAACAAACGCCACTGGTGACGGCAAAGCAAATGCCCCAAGGCGCGTCGCCGGTGGATTAGCTCCCGCTCCCACACCGGAAGCCCACTGGAGAGTCAAACAGAGCCTTAGGCTCTGTTTGGGAGGACTTATTTTCACCGGTCAAGCGGTTGCGACCGCATGAACCGGACCTTGATTATGGTCCGGTTCATGCGGTCACAACCGCTTGACCGGTGAAAATAAGTCCCCCCAAACGAGCCTTTAATCTACATATTTCCACTTCGTAGTTGCTATTGCTCATGCCATTGAGAGCATAGCTTATGAAGACTTTCTTGATCCAGGCCCTAATGACAGAAGACAGTGGGTATAACATCTGTGTCATATTCTATGGTTATGAAATCTTCATCAAATTTATATTTTCTGTAGATGAGCATCGGGAGAAAGTGGAAAGAGATTATAGACACCATGGAGAAGATTGTTTACAGTTACCATGTACGCCAGCGGCCCTTCATCATTTGAGAGTCAATAAAATGTTGTTACTGATTCTGCACTTTTTTCGTCCAAAGCTCATATTGTCTGTGTTGTTTTCCAGGATGATTCCAGAAGAGACAAATCCAACAGGGGCGGCCGCTACAGTGTGTAGAAAGTTCGAGAACAATCTTGCATTCGAATTTATATATTGGCTTGGGTGTTTGGAATTTTCACGTTCTTGTTTCTTTATTTATAAGTAATGTGATCTTTTAAACAGGGATGAATGAAGCTCCCTTCAGTTGTCTCTCTGTTGTCATCTTTATAGATGTTGTGTTTGGATTACAAGTGTTTGAGATTCTCAACGGTATGCAAGTCTTAAATATTTATTTCCAAGTATAGTGCTTAATGATTGTCATTTATGGTTCGTCTGATGCGGCGTAATTGCACTAGTGAGTTTGGATAAAAATGTCATTGTCATGAAATATGTTTGACATGACAATGGTCTGTCATCAAGAAATAAAAAATAAATAAATTTTAAACAAAAAAATGGATGCAGTTTCTCAGGTGAGTTGAGGTGAGGAAATTGATCCTTAGCGTACTTTATCATATGTGATTCTTCGGCTGTGTCCGTGTTTTGTTTGGTCATCTAGCTATTGTGTGGAGTTTTAGAGAAGCGGATTGACTTATTTGTTTAACCTTTAGGGTCCGTTTGTTTGAATGATTTTGATATTCAAAAATTGGCATTGAAAATACTAAAATTAGTACTGCTGTTTGGATGAAGGGTTTTAGGGCGGAATTGATTTTTTAGTCCAAAGTTATCAATATTAAAATAAACTTAGAAATTCATGAATTGAAAGTTTAGGTTTTGCTGTAAATTTTGAGATTGAGCATTCTACAATTGTGAACTCACTTGAGTGCACGTTTTCGCCAACACACATTTTCTCTAGGGGTTTGTTTTCTCCTGGGTGTGCAATTTTGTTGGGATCGAAATTTTTGCTTGGGCACATATTTTTCGCCCGGGCGATCATTTTTTGTTTGGACACGTATTTTTCAACATGACACGTTTTTTTGCCAGTATGAAAATTTTTCGCCCGGGCGAGTATTTTTTTGTCAAAGTGCGCATTTTTTTACCTTGGCGCGTATTTTTTGTTCGAACATGTATTTTTTTTCGCTCCAACACTTATTTTCTGTCTGGGCACGCATTTTTTGCCCAGACATAAATTTTTTGCTCGGACGCACTTTTTTTCCCCTGTAGTCCCACTCAATATAAAATTTGGGATATTACATAGTATTGGACAAGATTTCTCACACCCTTAGCTCCTTTATCATGTATGGTGCACTGAGTAGAGCCTCATACCCAACCTGATTGCTGGTGACCTTGAAATGTAGCTCCGCTGCTTTCTCAATCTTGGTACCGTTCGTATCGACTAAGATTGTTTCTATCCCCACCAAAATTTTCTATTAGGCTACATCAACAAATATGTCCCACACAATGGCGGTGTTATATCTTCTCGATTGAAATTCACTGTGAATCTCATTCAAAATTTAGGCTACTGATGTGACTTAGATTGTAATATAAGGAACTATAAGGAACTTACACTGTCGAACCGCCCCAAGCTACATTAATCATTTGGCCAACCTTCTGAATGTTATGTTCTTTGATAGTACAATATTTATTTATATTTTATTATAATATTTAAATATTATATAATCATGTTTTATATTATTTTATCTTAATTATAGTCTAATTTGCTTCCTTTTGCATTTTCAGGTAATTTGGGTCTGCTGATAGCAATTTGGAGCTCATGACAACGTTCTGGATATTTTCTGGAGCATTTTAGAAAAAAGTTCAGTACTACTCGCCCTGGAACACGCCCATGTATCAGGCCGTGTACCCTTTCATACCTCTGGGTCGATTTCAACAAGACAAGAATCGTTTTCAACTAAATTAAAATTACACACCCATAGTCACGACGTGACCAAGGGGCGTGATTCAGCATCACGCCCATAACCCTTTCGACGAACCAAAATTGCATGCAAGTTCATTTTAAGATTACACACTTTCACGCCACTTAGAGTCGTTGTGGGAGAGGATGTAAAGTCACATAGTCTTTATGACTAACGATTGTTACACCACCCTTTTTAGGAGCACACCTCGCAGGAGCAACAACAACAACACCCGGAGCAGGAAGACACCCAGGTTTGGGAGACGCCCGACGCGGCGATACACTCGTTACCATCTGTGATAGATGTGAGTTTGAGCGCTTGATGCATCCTATACGAATTTTGTACTCTAATGTATTCAGGAGCCTGGTTGCTTCATGTTTTATATATTATGTGAACTTTATGCTTATGTGAATTATGAACATATTATGTTTTCTTTCATTGATGGATTTACAATGCGATGTTTGGTATTTTGCCGATAGAATAGTCATCTTGTGGTACATGTTAGCAAGAGTGCTAACGCTATCGCAAGACGGATGTTCTACACATAAGACCTCCCTTGGTCGTATCTTGTGTTCCGGGATGGGGGTTTTACCTGCTTGTAATGATTCTGAGATAGAAAAGTCCATCAACCACTCGACCCCCTCCGCTCGATCAATCAGTTTGAGGGCAAACTAACGCAGTTGAGGATGTGGTGCGTAAGACCCCCCTCCCAGAACATAAGACACAGTCGAGTGGAGTCTTATGCTCAGAACAGCCGCCTTGCGGTAGCGCTAGCACACGGGCTGATCTGTACTACAAGACGCCTATCCTGCCGGCCAAACCAATATCATTCATGTCAACCCAACATAAAGAATTTAAAATAGAAGTCAAAACCACACAAGTATATAGTCCAAACAGAGTACAATAATAAAAAGAAGCAACAGCGACTTCTACAATATCAGAGTACACAAAATTTCCCCAAGGGCTACAATATGAGTCGCTCAAAAACTCACATTCGTAACTGACGACAACGATGGTAACGTCGTATCAGGCCCTATCACCCCGGCATGGCTGCCCTCCTGCACAACCTTCTGCTGCTCTATCTGCGGTGTTTCTTCCTAAAAAGGAAGACGTAACAACCGTTAGTAATAAATACTAAGTGACTATGACATCCGCTCTCCCGGCGACTCTTAGGCACCGGGCGGAGAAAAGAAAGGGGTACAACATATATTAGTAAGCAGTAGTACAAGAAGGTGAAGAATCTATATATTATGAGTAGTAAAAGCAAAAATGTATAGTAACATTATAAACATTCTACTCCAGCAGTTCTACACAAGCAATATCCATCCATCAAAGTAAATAGGTCTATAATAGGAAAGTAACTTAACTTATAAAAATGTCCATACAGATTTATAAGTTAAGGATTGTCTTAACAGTAATGTAACTAATCATATAAGAGTGCTCATACAAACTTATATGATAATGATCTTGTGTATGTAATGCAATGCAATGTTATGAATGCAATGCAATGACTCACCCATGTACATACACGTGGCTATGTCGACACAGACTTATTGTTCCCACTTTTTGTGCAGGTAGCTAACCTCTCAGGCTTCATTCGTCGTGGCTAGATAGTGACAGTGAAATGGGCTTTCCACTACTAGGCTGGTCTCCACACTGCCTGGACTAGGCCTCCGTACGCCTCAATGCTAAGAACACAACAACAGAGCTCCTTGCATACTACGGCTCAGAAGGAGTCTCAGGTAGATGTGCACCGAGAACCAAGCCCAACTAGCCTATCATCGTGGCATGGAAGGATCCTATGGGAGCATATCACCATAGTACCAAGTCCAATCATCCACTTGGCATGGAAGGAGCCCCGGGAATGAGCACAGACGACCAAGCCCAACCGCCCAAAGTCTATCTGTCAACTCCCGTCGGTGTGACGACTGGCGAGCCCGTAGAGCTGCCACACTATCCTTAACACAGGATTATAACACCGCGTGTCAACTCACACCACATGCAATTTCACATGGCCTTACCATCAACCATCCAGTGCTCAACAACACTCAAGGGCTCCACACCGAGTCCCTTATAATCACATCAATCTAGTGCGGTCAAATACTCACACACTTACACCCTTTTCACATTTTCGTGCTCCAAAGCACTTAAGGGTTCACAATCAACACAGGTGGTAAGCCACCTCATACGATATACCAATCCCACACTGCTACCCGTAGAGAGACACAACTCTAAGCAGTGGACTATACTAACCATCCCATCGAACCCTTGAGATTACCATTCCACATATTCTGTGACAATGAGGTTTACCTCATCCGATTCCTTCCTTATGATCAAGCATTCACAAACCATTATGCTTCCACATGATAATCACAACCATATAATGATACTCCACATAATCATCAAGCATGATAACCTAGCTATAGATTACACATTCAATTATCGGGCATCACACTCTCTTTCAAAACTTGTTTTATTCTCCGGATTATAATCACGCACATCCTTACCAGATTTCACAAGCGCATGATTTGTATAACCAAATCTTATCAAATCATTCATTCACTAATTTCCCAAACCATTTGTTTATTAAACTCCTCCAAAGCATTTGTTCATCTTGGATACACATAACTGGCCCAACCAGGTCTCAACATCATCTTGCTACGTTTCTTCTACTTGAGCCAAATCCGGTTATACATTAACCCGAGACAACATGCACCTACGGCGTTACTGTGTAGCAAATTCAACTAGACATCCCCGAGGCTACAGGACTCGTATGAAAATGTGCAACCATCCGCTGGAAAGGTCTTTCCAAGGACTACAACTTTCGTCCTCGGCCCAAGACCCAGATCCGACAGTATCACACTCGAAAACGGCCTCGAAGTTCGCTGCAAATAGAAAACTGATTTCTGCACGCATCTTAAGGCAAAATGAACAACATCGATTCGTCTTCTTCCTTTAGCCATTTATTCAAAACCAAATACAGCACTTCCTCCTCCCTTATTCATCCTCAATAGACCATCATTCTTCACGAAACCAAGTCCACCATCTTCACAATGAAGATAGGAGAGGTTGAAGACAACTAATCTCTAGGACAAGGTCCTAACATGGTCTCTTCTTAGGAGATCTTCATCTCGCACAAGTACAACTCTTTTGAGTCGACATCTCTCCTACATTATAACTAAAGATCTAGCACCAAGGGAGATGGTAGGAAGCTCACCTCGATTCCGGCCGTGGATGTTGTCACTCTCCTTGGAGGCATGCTTCTTCTCCTTCGATATCGTTCCGTATGGATGGAAAGATCTTCCCAGAAATCCAACTTCGACGACTTTTCTCTCTCGTCGGGTTCGACACAGGTAATTGCTCGGTAAGAAATGGAAGTGATGGCTAGCGTTTCTTGTTTCTTACTTTTTATAAGAGGGATTAGGGTTGCTTTGCCACATGTCACCTTGCCATTGGACCGCCTACTATTACTTTAAATAAGTCTTGTTAAAAGGAACCGGTCCAGATGGTCAGTCAACACATATCCCGAAATCCGGTTCAGCCCGTACATTCAAGCCAGTGAATCCAGCCAGACCGCAAAATGCAACAAGTAAAATTCATTGAGTATCCTCCTGTATACTCGACGAATAGTCGAATGTACACGTATAAACTCGACGAACCCTTCACTAATCTCGATGAACTGCTTCTAAGTTATTTTCGTTGTGTATACTATACACACTCGACGAATCGTCGAAATGCACCGTGATCACTCGACGCCTCGTCGAGTCATGTACTTTTCTAAGTCAAAGCGTTGAGTTCGTCGAGTATCACTCGACGCTTCGTCGAATGGTGTCGAGTTCACTCAGCGCACTAGATGCTTCTTGAATCCAGAATTATTCTAAGTGAAAATTCGTCTTATCTACTCGACGCTTCATCGAATGACGTCGAGTTTACTCAGCGCACTCAACGCTTCTCGAATATAGAATTATTCTAAGTGAAATTCGTCTTATCTACTCGACGCTTCGTCGAATTGCATCGAGTTTACTCAGCGCCCTCGACGCTTCCCGAATCCAGAATTATTCTAAGTGAAATTCGTCTTATATACTCGATGAATTCGTCGGGTATTCGTGACAATATTCAACCTAATAGTACTGTCCTCAATTCGCAAGTCATACTCGAAGAATTCGTCAGATATCCGTGACGATATCCGACGAATTTTGCTTATCGAATCCGGCGCACCCCGAGCCCTAGTCAGGTCTCTTGACTCAAAACGCGTGCTAGGGATCTAGCGCGAAATGGGACATTACAAATCTTATATATAAAATAAAAGATTTCGTCCCCGAAATCTGGCTAAGTTTATGGGGAAGATAAAGCATGAAAAATATACTTATGCTTATAAGGGTATCTTGGGGAAACAACTCTGGGTAGCGCTTCCACATCAAGTCCACCGACTCCTAAGTGTATTCTTATTTCCCATGATTAGACCACAAGACTTTCACCAAGGGAACGCTTTTTCCTAAGTGTCCATTATCTGTACCGGCTCTAGTCGGACAGATCTATCAGTTGCCATTATTCCACTTGTAGCGAGGACATGCTGATCGGGTCGTAGTAGTGCTTTCCGAAGCGACGACACATGGAAGACGTCATGCAAATTTTCCAGCTCTGGGGGTAGATCCAGCCGATAGGCCATCATGCCAACCCTCTCCAACATAGCATAAGGCCTCATATATCTTGGGTTGAGCTTCTTACTCGTGCCACACACACGTGACAGTCCATGCATTAGCCGGATATTCAAGAACACTTTGTCTCCCACTTGAAACTCCACCATCCCGTGTTTCGCATTATAGTACTGTGCCTGTCGACTCTGAGCCTCAATCATACGGTCTCGTATCAATCTAACAACAACATCGGTATCATCAATATACTCATTCCCAAAATCTTCGGGTCTTCATCCTGCACCCATGATAAAGGTGTTCTACACCTCCTTCCATAAAGCGCTTCGTGGGGCGCCGTCCCGATGCTAGCTTGATAACTGTTGTTATTTGAAAATTCCACCAGTGGTAAGAGCCTTTCCCACGACTCCCCTCTATCCAATACACACACCCTCAACAGATCTTCCATAGTTCTGATGGTCCTCTCAGACTGACAATCCGTCTGAGGATGAAAGGCTGTGCTAAAGGTAAGGCGAGAACCCAAACACGCTTGAACCACCTTCCATTCCTTGGAGGTAAAGCGACAATTACGGTCGGAGACTATCATCTTAGGCACTACATGGTATCGCACAAATTGTTCCACGAAGAGACGTACCAATACATCCACATGCGCCTCCTTTCTCATTGGGATAAACCTAGCAACCTTAGTCAAGCGATCTACTATCACCCAAATCGAGTCATCGTGATCGGGGAATGTCGTGAACAAAATCCATTGATATATCTTCAAATTTCCACTCGGGAATGGGAAAAGATTGTAACAACCCTCCAGGGCTCTTGTGTTGGGGTCCAGCAATGCCCCCGGTGTTGGGAGGTACGACGCATGGCGCTATGGCCCGCACTAGTTGATACAGAAGGGTGTGTCCCCTGGGGCCTAACTGGCCGCCCCATGGATCCTGCTGCTGCAGCTCTATAAAGGAGTGGTAGCGCCGTCCTCAAACAGTCCGGGCTTTTGGGAGAGTTGGTTGCGCCATTCCCTACAAGTGGTATTAGAGGGAGGTTACTCATCAAAAAGGTTAACACCTTGAGCAAGTTCTTGCCACTAGTGTCAAGAAGAAAGCAGATATCTACTATGGACGGACTCAAGTACTCAGGCAAGATCCCAGTGTGCACCAGGCTAAACTTTCCTATCTGGAAGGAAAGGATTAGATTTTACATGGAAGCTGTCGACCCTCGACTCTTCATGATCGTGGAGGAGGGACCTTATATTCTCACTAAGGCCTCCACCATTGATCCTACAAAAATGGTGCCAAAGAAGCTTTCTGAAATGGACAAGGACGAGATGGTGCTGGTCGGACTTAACAAGAAGGCACAGAACATACTAATCAGTGCAGTCGATGACTCCATGATGCAGAACTTCTGCAACTACAAGACAGCCAAGGATATCTGTCACAGCCTAATTATTCTGATGGAGGGAACAGATGAAGTGAGGGATGATCGGAGATCCCTCCTGAACCAGAAATATGAGGCCTTCAGGCAGGGGCCCAAGGAAGAGATCGGAGTTACCTTCGAGAATTTCCTCAAGATCGTCAATGCTCTCAAGGGATATGGAAGAGTGTTCACTGATGGTGAACTTAATGATAAATTCCTTAGGTCCCTTACTAAGGAATGGGACACGAAGATCTGCGCCATCCGAGAGTTTGGCAGATTAGCAGAAACTGATCCTCAGATACTCTTTGGGAAGCTCATGTCCTATGAGCTCCAGTTGAACACGAGGAAAGCAGAAGAAGCAGAGAAAGCCGCTGCCAAGGAAAAGACTGTGGCCCTAAAAGCCATTCACTCCAGGAAGGGCAAGGGTGCGACTTCATCCCATGCGGGGAAAAAGGATGAGGAGGAAGACTCCGAGCCATGCTCCTCCGGCTCAGAGTTGTCTGAAGAAGACTTCTCCCTCATCACCCGAGAATTCAAGAAGTTCCTCAAGATGAGGAATCAAAGAAAGAGAGACGGCTCCTCCTCCAGAAACCAGAAGAAGAATTATTCTTCTGACAGGTATGAATCAAAACCGAACAAACATCGTCATACTGACATCATTTGTTTTGGGTGCAATAAGCCAGGACACGTCGTGGCTGACTGTGTTGGTACCCTAGTTTTGATTTGAGTTCAGTCCTTCTTTTAGTCTCTTGACCAAAGGTCAGTTGGTTAGTTAGTTTGCTCTAGTTTTAGAGTTGTCACTTTTCTAGATGAAAATTTGGTTAAGTTATTTTTTGTTCGACTATGGTCGAACGTCGCTCGACTATCGTCTATCGACTGGTCGACGATCGTCTATCAGTTGTTCGACGTTCGTCTGTCAGCAGATCGTCTATCTCTGAGTTAGTTCAACTCTTGGTAGCTCGACGTTCTGTGGAATCTGCCTCGCCGATCGTCGAACCCCGCTCGACTTCTTTTGTCCAGACAGATTTCTTGATAGTTCGACTATCTGCTTGGATAGTTCAACTGTCTGATAGTTCGACTATCTGTTTGATAGGTCGACTATCTGTTTTCTTTGATAGTTCGACTATCTGTGTGATAGGTCGACTATCTGTGTTGCTTGATAGTTCGACTATCTGTTTGGATAATTCAACTATCTGATAGTTCGACTATCTGTTTGATAGGTCGACTATCCGCTTTCTTTGATAGTTCGACTATCTGTTTGATAGGTCGACTATCTGCTTTCTTTGATAGTTCGACTATCTGTCTTGATAGATCGACTATCTGATAGCTCGACTATCTGTTCTGATAGCTCGACTATCTGCTGTGGTAGTTCGACTATCTGCTTGGGTAGTTCGACTATCTGTATCGTTCGACTATCTGTCTGATAGGTCGACGATCTCTGTGCTTCGTTCGACGATCTCCGAGGGTCGTTCGACGTTTTGCTGTATGTCTTTAATAATTTTGTCCTCTTCTATTTTATGATTTATTTCATATTTATTTGGCATATTATTTCTGTAAAGTTGTGATATTATTTCCATGCAATTTCTGCTCCATTCCTTATGCATGAGCTAATCTTTATCTAACAAAGTGTTTTGTCTTATTAGTTGAAATGTATTTTCTGCTTTATCTGCCAGGCTGTCCTTTATAGCCGTTAGACTCAGAAAGTCTTTTCTGGCTGTAAAGAGTTCTTTCTGATGTGACTTTTTCTAGCCCCTTCTTATCTGATTGGTTATGCAGCTTCTTAGAAAGCTTTATCCTCTTATAGTATGTCTGTCTGCAGGATTTGTTTTTTGCTTTATGCTTTTTGCAGCCTAGTTTGCTGATGCCAGAAGAAGACAAAGATTCAAACTCAAATTAAAGCTGCTGCAAAGGCTCATATAAAAGAGCTTCTTTTGAAAGAAGAGAGACATACACACACTCAGACAATAGAACATATACAAAGAAGATAAACACTCAGCAGCATAGAAAAAGAGAGAAAGCAAGAAAGTTCTACAGCTCTCAGGATTTTCATATTCAACTGAGAAGATCAAAGATCTTCTGATTTCTTCTTCATCCTGAGTTCATCCTGCTTACAGGAAGACTTTCACTCAGAGGCCTTTAGAAGAAGAAGAAGAAGAAAGGAAGCTGTTTTGAAGAAGAACACCTATTCCATATCAAGAATCTTCTCCAGCTTCTCCTTCAGAACTTCAAGACAATTCTTTGTCTTAGTTTAGAAGTGTTCCTGCACCCTGAAGCAAGACTCTTTCCTAGATATTCTCTAAGCCAGGGGGAGCCTTGATTCTTTAGAGCTATCTAGCTCTGTGCAATCCACTAGCTTCTCTAATTTGTTTAACAATAGAGAAGAAGCCTTAACTCTCTCAACCTCCTGTACAAAGGGTTATTACTCCCTTCAAAAGTGAACCATTGGTGGCAGGGCACCTGATCAAAAACCTGTGTTGGATATTGAGCTCCTGATCAAAAGCTCAAAGGGTCTACTTGATCAACCTGAAGCAGATCAGTTGGTGGCAGGGCACCTGAACAAAAACCTGTAGTGGATTCCTACCAGGGTGGTAGAAGAGTGGACGTACCTATTTAGAGGGAACCACTATAAAATTCCTTGTGTCGTCTGTACTGTTTATTTAATTCATTGTACTGTGGCTGTGAGTAGAATTAACTAGGATTGCTAGTTGCTGTGATAGGACTTCAAGCTTAACTGTAATTACAGTTAGCTCTCTCTTGTGTACTACACTTTGTGTTAGACTCTAGGGTTATCAATATCTATAAACTAATTCCGCAAATTAACTCTAAGGGAGTTGAGTTGGGTGTTCTAATTTTTGAATACTCTATTCACCCCCCCTCTAGAGTTGTATCTATCATCATTTTCAATTGGTATCAGAGGGAGGTTGACTGACTGTATAGGCTAACACCTAAGTCACAAGATCCTGATAGATACCAAGCTTATAGATATTCACTTCATGACCCAGTCCAAGGATTACTCAAGCACCAGACCTCCAGCATGTAACTTAGCTAAGTTTAGCATATGGAAGGCAAGGATTAAGTTATATATGAACTCTATTGATGAGAGTATTTTTGCTTCTATTTTGACAGGACCACCAAGAGCACCTGCTGCAGCTACTGCTTCATCATCAACTGATATGAGTGCAGTGCCTCCTCCAGATTACAACGATGAATACAAAAAGGCAAAGATAGCAGATGCCAAAACAATGAATATTCTGCCTCAGACAATGTCTGATGAAGTATTCCAGAAAGTTGCTGACTGTCCCTCAGCAAAAGCAATGTGGGATACACTGAATCAGATTGTAGCTGGTTCAGCTGATGAAAGGAAGGACAGAAGGTCCAACCTTATCTCTCAGTATGAAAACTTCAAGAAAACTGATGCTGAATCAGTTGAAGCAATGTACACCCGGCTCAGCTCAATCATCAATGAGCTGAGGACTCTTGACAAGGATATATCATTGACAGAGGTCAATGATAAGATTCTGATGTGCTTCCCCAGCACATGGGATCTGAGGATCTGGCCTATCAAGGAGGCCAGAAGTACAACTGAAATTTCAACAGAAGCTCTCCTTGGCAAGCTCAAGTCTTTTGAGCAAGTGTTGAAGACCAGGGAAGCTGAGGCTGAAGCAAAGAATCCAACTCCAACAAGAAAAGAGCAATCTCTTGCTCTCAAAGCTGCTGAAGCTTCTGAAGGAAGCCAATCCAATGAGGAACTAATGACATTATTTTCCAAGAGGTTTCTCAAGATGGGAAGGAAAGACTTCAGAAAGAAATCTTCACGATATGAAGATAAACCAAGGTATGATCGTTCTCCTGCTAAAGAAATAATTTGCTATGGTTGCAGGAAGCCTGAACATATTCTACCAGAGTGTCCAGAGGAAAAGAATAAAGAGAAAAGGAAGGAAAAAGAACAGCACAGGAAGCATTCCAAGCCCTCCTCCTACAAAAACAAAAAGAAGGAGAGAAGTTTCGTTGCTGAAACCTGGAGCGATTCTGATGAGGAATCTTCCTCCTCAAGCTCCAGTGAGGATGAGGAAGAGAAGAAGGCAAAGGAAATTTGATTGATGCCTGCAGCAATCACTCAGCTATAGAGAGTTCAGATTCTGATGAAGAAATGCCAACAGAAGATGAGGTATTGTCTTCTTACGATTTTACATCTGCTGAATTTAAATCAGATTTTAAATCTTTGTGTTTAGATTTAATTAGTTCTGAAAAGGAAATTAAGGACCTTAGAAATAAGCTTGCTGAATCTGAATTTATCTCTAATGAAAACATTAGGTTAATAGCAGAACTTACTAATTCTAGTGAAGAAATAAAATTCCTTAAGAATGAATTAGCTAAGTCCAAAAGGTTAGAAGAATCTCTGAATGGTAGAAGCCTTAAGTTGCTTGAAATAACCAGCATGTCAAATACTAGGTCAGGCAACAATAAGCTAGGCCTAGGAGCTTCATCTTGTGAACCCCCAATTATCCTTAAAAATCATCTTTCAACTCCAGTGAACTTTATCTCAGCTGATGGGATAAAGAAGACTGAGCAAGTAAGACAAGTTAATCAAGCCTTAAACAAAGCTAAGAGAGAGAAAAGGAAACAAAAATTTAAGGAAATACAAAAAGCGTCGAACGCTGCTCGACGATCGCATGCTCAGTGGTCGAACGAAGCTCGACGATCTGTGCATCCATCGTCGAACGCCGGTCGACGTTTTCAACATGAATTTCAAAATTATAATCAGAACCCTAGAAACCTGAATATGAATAGAAACCCTAGGTTTGTGGACCCATTAACTGCATGGAGCATCCCACCTAGGAGATCTTACCCTTTAGGTTATAAACCCCAACCTGCTTATTCTTTCATTTCAAGTTTTCATTTTGTAAAGAATAATGGACCCAAGGTTACCTGGGTCCACAATGTTTAACTTAACTCACTGCAGGTGAAGACCTATCCTATCACTCAGGACAAGTGGTATTTGGATAGAGGTTGCTCCAAACATATGACAGGGAATAGAGAAAATCTGTCAAAGTTCAAGGCCAAGCTTGGACCAAAGGTGATCTTTGGGGATTCTAGCTGTAGTCAAACTGAAGGATATGGTAGGATTACCATTGGAGCAGTATCTTTCAAAAGGGTTGCATATGTAACTGGACTGAAGCATAATCTTATCTCAGTAAGTCAGTTATATGATGCAGGATACCAGGTATCATTCATTAACACTCTTTGTAATATTACTTTAAATAATAATGTTGTGTTAGTAGGTATTAGACTAGGCAATATTTATTTAGTAGATTTTAATTCAACCCATTCTGAAATCTGCTTATTTAATGAAGTAACTAATAACAACACCTTATGGCATAAAAGGCTTAGCCATGTTAACCTCAAGAACATATCTAGGTTATCTAAATACAACCTTGTTAGAGGTTTACCTTCTTGCCCCTACAAGAAGGAGAGCCTATGCAAGGCTTGTCAATTAGGTAAGCAAACCAAAAATTCATTTAAATCTGTAAATAAAAGTGATTCACCTAGAATCCTGTATTTATTACATTTGGACCTCTTTGGCCCAATAAATGTACAGAGTCTAGGAGGGAAGTATTACACTTTAGTAATTATAGACAACTTCTCTAGGTTCACTTGAGTGTTCTTTTTGAGAACTAAGGCTGATAACTTCAAAGCCCTTACAGATTTTCTATTATGTGTGCAGACTGAGTACTCTACTCATGTGGCCTTGATCAGAAGTGATCATGGTACTGAGTTTGACTCTCTTCTCATGCAAGAATTTTGTGAGAGAGAAGGTATCAAACATAGCTTCTCAGCTCCTAGAACTCCCCAACAAAATGGGGTAGTTGAAATGAAGAATCGAACCCTGATTGAAGCTGCTGGTACATTATTGGCAGATACTAACATGCCTCTTTCCTATTGGGCAGAAGCTGTTAGCACAGCTAATTATGCGCTGAACAGAAGTCTTATACACAAGCTTAAGTGTAAAACTCCTTATGAGTTGCTTAAAGGAAAGAAACCTAAAATAAATTATTTTAGAGTATTTGACTGTGTAGTTTACATTCATAACAATAATAAAGAATACCTTAGAAATTTTGAAGCAAAAGCTTCAATGAGAATTTTTCTTGGATATTCCCAAGTAAGCAAAGCTTATAGGGTATTTAATAAATCATCTTCTAAAATTGAGGAATCTGTGCATGTGTCTTTTGATGAATCTCAGATGTTTTACAAGGAGAAGAAAACTTCCCCTTCCTCAAGTTCATTGCAGGTACCAGAATCTAGTAAAGATGTCACTCAAGAGATTCTCCATCTATCAACTCTTCATATCACTGAATCAGATAGTGATGAAGACCTTGCAGAAGCTGTTGTTGTTCCACCAATAGTAGATCAAATTCCTCCTGAGGAATTAATCCCAACTATTGCTGAAGATCACATCCCACCTGCTGATGTTGTCACACTTAGAGATCATCCTACATCTCAAGTGATAGGAGACATATCAGCTGGTGTTCAAACAAGACATCAATTAAGACAGGATGTGATGCATGCTTGTTTCCTTTCACAGATTGAGCCCCTCACCATTAAAGATGCTGAGCTAGATCCCCACTGGATCATTGCTATGCAAGAGGAACTCAATCAGTTTGAAAGATGTAAAGTATGGACTTTGGTTTCAAGACCTAAAGGCCAACTGATCATAGGCACCAAGTGGGTGTTTAGAAACAAGTTGGATGCAAATGGAATCATTGTAAGGAACAAAGCTAGGCTTGTAGCTCAGGGCTACAGACAAGAGGAAGGTATAGATTATGACCAAACCTTTGCTCCTGTTGCAAGGCTAGAAGCAATAAGGATCTTTCTAGCCTATGCAGCCTATATGAAGTTTAAAGTCTTTCATATGGATGTCAAAAGTGCCTTTCTAAATGGTGAGCTAAAGGAAGAGGTATTTGTTGAACAACCACCTGGGTTTGTTTCTTTAACTCAGCCCTCACATGTTTTCAAGTTGCAAAAAGCTCTTTATGGACTCAAACAAGCACCCAGAGCCTGGTATGAGACTCTAGCTAGTTTCCTGTTAGAGCACAACTTTATTAGGGGAGTAGTTGATAGAACCCTTTTCGTCAAGCACCACAAGGACACAATCCTGTTAGTTCAAGTGTATGTGGATGACATTATTTTTGGTTCCACTGATCCCAAACTGTGCAAAAAGTTCTCTGACTTGATGCATTCTAAGTTTGAGATGAGTAGTATGGGTGAGCTGTCTTACTTTCTTGGTCTCCAAGTAAAGCAAGATGTTGATGGCATCTTCATCTCCCAATCCAAATATACCAAGGAATTGGTAAAGAAGTTTGGGATGGCTGATGCTTCAGCAATGCATACACCTATGACTACTATTGTAGTTATAGATTTTGATGATCAGGGAAAGCCTGTTGATCAAAAGAATTATAGGGCCATTGTTGGTTCCCTATTGTATTTAACTGCAAGTAGGCCAGATATAATGTTTGCTACATGCCTGTGTGCTAGATTCCAGGTCAACCCCAAGGAATCTCATCTGATTCTTCTCAAGAGAATCTTGAGATACCTGAAGGGATGTCCAAATCTAGGACTATGGTACCCAGCTGAATTGGAATTTGAATTAATTGGATACTTTGATTCTGATTATGCTGGTTGTAGAGTTGACAGGAAAAGTACCTCAGGAACTTGTCAGTTCCTGGGAGAGAGATTGGTCTCTTGGTTCTGTAAGAAGCAGGCTTCTGTCTCAACTTCAACTACAGAGGCTGAATATATAGCAGCTGCTAGTTGTTGTTCACAGATCCTGTGGATTCAAAACCAGCTTTTGGATTATGGGTACACACACAAGAACACAAAAATCATGTGTGATAGTACCAGTGCTATCTCAATTGCACAAAATCCTGTGCACCACTCTAGAACCAAGCACATTGAGATTAGACACCATTTCCTGAGAGATTGTGTAGAAAAGAACAAGATCAGCCTTGAGTTCATATCCACTGACCTTCAGAGAGGTGATATTTTCACCAAGCCCTTAGATGAACAAAAGCATCTGTTCTTTTTGGTTCAACTAGGCATGATCAATGGAAAAGACTAAGTGTGACGTCTGCCTTTGTTGAAACCTGTTTGAAGATCGTCAAACGACGTTCGAAGATAGTCGATCAGATGGAGCCTATCGTCGACCTATGGTTGATGATGGCTTATCTGCTTGAAGATCGTCGATCGACGTTCAAATATCGTCGAACAGGTCGAGCTTATCGTCGATCTATGGTTGACGATAGCTTGTTGTTTGTGAATACAGAAATAGTCGAACGATTGATCGACTACTCTGCTTCAGGAACGATCGTCGAACGACCGTTCGACCATCGTCTCCAGTATCTTTTAAAATAGATCGACTATTGCTGTTTTAATATAAAACCGATGGTCGACCTAGGTTAAGAGATCGTTCTTTTTATCGTCGACGAAGAGCGTCTTCTCACATTCCGTCTTTCTGCTTTCTCCCTGTCTCGCGATTTCTGCCGTTTTGCCTTCGCCGACTCTCCCGCCTTCTCCAACCCCCTTCGATGGCGATTGCTCCAGCCCTCCTGTCTGTAGTGTAATATCCCAAACTTCAAATAACTTAGATTTGGGTTAGGCATGTGATGGATGCTAGGGTTTAGCTAGGTTTGACCCTAGGAGGAGGATTTAGACCATGTGGGGCCCACTATGGGGCCCAAGTCAACCTAGGTCAAACTAGGCTAAATACAAACCCTAGCCACACCATGACCCCACCACATTGCCCTAACCCTAAATACAATCTAAGTGGACCCTAGGGTAGGCCATGGGGTCAACTAGTTGACCCATATTGGGTCAAGTCAACATGTTGACCTAAATAGTGAAAATGGTGCCCTAGCCCATTTCACTAGGTTGGGTCCACCCAAACCAACTCAAATTCATCATGTGGGCCTAAAGTGACCTTATAAACCCTAGGGGAGAGAAAAATAGGGTCTTGCAATAGTACTTTTGGGAGAACACTTAGGAGAGAGAAAAGAGGAGTAGGAGAGAGAAGATGCTAAGAAATGGGTTTGGACCATTTGGGCTCATCCCACCAACCCATGATGGGTTGGCTGACCATGCATGGGTATTAGGAGGTGTAGGACCCCCACCATGCAGCCTTGGGTCAAGCCTAAACCCAACCCAAGCCCAAGATAGCCTATTCCACTTATGAGAGCCAAACCCCCTCTCTCCACTCACCAACTCAGCCCCTAACCTTGGAACCCGACCCATTAGGGTCTATTTAACCCAGCTGGAGTAGTGGGGCCCACTCCCAAGCAACCTAGCCGGCCACACACACCAACCCGAGCCTCCCCCACCTTGGTGAAATCGTCACCTTGGTGAAATCGCCAAGCATTGGTGAAATCGCCCCCCCTCTCTTAACTCAGCCCAAACCGAGCTCACCCCTCTTTTCCCACTTCATCCCTACCCCAGAGATAGAGAGGAAGAGAGACCAGCTGCTGCCATGGCTACCCAAAGAGGAGATCGCCGGAATTTTCATGCCATGGGAAACCGCCGCCACCCTCGGCCTCAGCCGCCACCACAGGTCCGTATCCCCTCCCCTCCAAGTGTACTAGAATCCTAGATCCACTAGGCTAGAGGTCGAGCTTAAACGAGCTCGATGTTAGGAATCAAAAGCTCGAAAATCGGGCTAAAAATGGCGGCCTGGGAGCTTTTCGGCTTGGTTGCGCCGCCGCCGTACGCCGCTCTCCGCCGCCCAGTCGCCGACCAGTTCAAGCCCCGACCACCGTGAGGCCGGGGGAGGACTTGGCCGGAGGCCCCGCCGCCGGCGATGGCCGGGAACCACCCCGCAAGAAACGCCTGCACGGGTTGGCCATGCATGCCTGCATGGAGAAGAAGAGCAGCCACCGTCCGATCTACCTTTAAGATCTGTGCTTATTTAATCATAATTCAATTATTTTATTATTTCATGAATAATAGGAAATCTGTCACACTTTTACTGTGACTTTGCATGTTGTTTATGAGGTACTTAGAGGCCCCACCTTAGGATGGACCCTGAATGAAACACTTAGGTAGATGACTTAACTTTAAAATGCCACAGAAATCATAGGTTTTGGACCAGTAGGCTGCCCTGTATGGCTGTTTTGCTAGGACTGCCCCCTAACTAGGGCAGAAACTAAAACTGATGCCCTGCTCAAACCCTAAGTCTAAATGGACTGAGATTTTGGGCATGTGGCTTATTTGGTCAAATCTAGGTCCTCCCCAAAAATCAGAATTTTTGGGGAACATTTTGCTATAGTTTTTACAAAAATACCCAAAAGTAAATAAATGTGATTTTTGGAGTTTCCTAACTCCAAATGGCCCCAAATTTTGGTGGCACCCTCTCATGGGTATATTAGACCCATGGTTAAAATTTGGGCTAAATTGATACACTGCATGATGAGGAATCTCACTTGCATGTTTGAGAAATAATATTTGACCTGGGCTGCAAATAGTAATTTTGCAGAATTTCAAATGGCTGCCCAAGCCAAACCAGAAGCCCCCTTGACCTGAGATTTTGGTCAGAGGTATAATTAGGGCATATTCAGGCCCTGCCCAAAAATGGGCTTGATTGGAAAATAAAATATGGGGAAATTACCAAAATACCCCTAGGGCTTAACTAGGTGATTCTTGGAGTTAGCTAACTCCAAATGGCCCCAAATTTTGGTGGCTGGCCATTAGGGACCATATAGACCAGTGGTAGAAATTTCTCTGAAATTGGAACAAGTCATGTTGGGAAAGACCCACATGCAAGAATTGAACTACTTAGGCTCGGGGTGCAAATAGCAAATGTAAAACTTGTTTATGATATTTTCCTGAAGGGGTGCATTTAGAATGCACACCCCCTGATTTAGTAGACCAGTAGGGTATAACTTAAAACCCTAAATTAGTTGGGATTTTTAGGGAGCAAAAATCCCACACTTAGTAAATTTGACAATTTTGAGAATTTGGTGAACACTTAAGCATTTTCAAAAATGAATCAAACTAGGGTTTAGAGGATTTACAAAACCCTAATTATATTATTTAAACTCATGGGAGACATATTCGAGCCCTTGAGATACGACTTGATAAATTGAAGATTTAATTTATAAGTATACGAGAAAATGACAATTTTACCCTTAACAATAATTGACTGATTCTGGTGGAGATAAAATATTGAATAAATCGATGTGTCATATCTATAATAGTCTCATGTGATTAAACACAATACATTGCATTTGGAAGTTCATTCGAGCGATCATTAGTTAGGTCATCTTACCCTAGTCGCTCAGTCTCGATAGAAGCGTCGTACGTAAATACCTATCTAGATAATACCACCCTAGATTAATGAACAGAACGATGGGGATGGTAGTGTAATTTGGAAATGGCAGGGTGGTATTAGGTCTGGGGCTACATTTAGAATAAGTAGGTTTACTCTACTAGGACCACCGGGAGATAGAATGTAAAATGGGATAGTCGTGGAAATTGGGAATAAACCCGGGTGGTGTTGATAGCATCATAAGTATAACAACGAGTGATAGAGTGCAAATCACTTTACAATAGGCATAACGGAGTCCGACGGAAGACCGTCGCCTTTCCGATAATGATACCTTAAGTCATCAGAATAATCCTGAAGTAACAATGAGAGTTGGTTGTGGATCTTGGGTAGACATCAATAAAAAGTAATTATCCTTGCGAAAGGGAACTTCGGGTTTCATGCCCGTCTTGGTTCCTAGTGCCCTCTGATACCAGTTTGTAAGATCCGCCTTTTCCCTTTTTGAAGGCATCCCGGATCTTATGCCCAGAACCGCCGCCTTACGGTGACACTAACTCCTGAGTTAGTCGACACCGTAAGACGCCGATTCTGCCGGCTATTACGATCATTTTTCACTAGAGATGCGGAAGTAAAAGTGTATAAACAAACTAATACACATGTCCACAGAAATCACAGAGCATATCATATATATGAAAATGAAAGTGCTACTATAGTCCATAATGAGTACTAAAGAGAAAGTAGGGCTTATGCCCATATACATCAATAGAAATCAGACTCTCTCTCACAAAATAGAAAGGGCCAGTACATGCTTACTTAGGTTCGCAGCTCTCTTTCAGCACTGCCTTCCATCCACAGACCGACGGTCAGACAGAGCGGACCAACAGGACTATGGAGGATCTGCTGCGTCTTTGTATTTTGGATACGGGGAAGCCCTGGGAGCGACTGTTGCCATTGATTGAGTTTTCTTATAACAACAGTCACCAGGCGAGCATTGGGATGGCTCCTTACGAGGCACTATATGGGAGGAGGTGTCGGACACCTCTATCATGGGTACAAGATGAGGATACACGAGCTCACGGTTCAGAGTATGTCGAGGACACGGAGGCTCAGATACGTCTGGTCAGAGATCGGATGTTGGAGGCCTAGAGCAGACAGGCGAAGTATTACGATGCGCGGCATCGTAAGGTGGAGTTCCAGGTGGGAGACAGGGTTTTCTTGAAGATACGTCCAGTGCACGGTGTTTCCCGGGTGCGGAGGCACAAGAAGCTCAGTCCGAGATATATGAGGCCTTATTTGATCCTGGAGCGGATCGGCCCCTTGGCTTACCGACTGCAGCTACCGATAGAGTTGAGAACTCTGCACGACGTCTTTCACGTCTCCTCCCTACGACGAGCACTCCTTCTCCCTGAGCAGTATATTTCTACTACCGACGGGCCAGTAGCATCAGATCGATCAGTTCGTTTAGAGCCGGTCCGGATCGACGATACCGCCGTCCGAGTGTTGCGGAAAAAGAAGGTCCCTCTCGTGAAGGTGTTGTGGTCCAACCACGGACGGGAGGAGCACACCTGGGAGCCGAGGGATCTCATGATGGAGCGACACCCGGAGCTATTCTCCTCAGGTACAACTTAGTTTTATATTTTCCTTTTAGTTATGTTTCGAATCTTTTATAAGCTTGTCGTAGAAACCCCGTAGCCCGAACTTAAATTTCGGGGACGAAATTATTTTTTTGTTTATAGGGTTTGTAACATCCCAAACTTCAAATAACTTAGATTTGGGTTAGGCATGTGATGGATGCTAGGGTTTAGCTAGGTTTGACCCTAGGAGGAGGATTTAGACCATGTGGGGCCCACTATGGGGCCCAAGTCAACCTAGGTCAAACTAGGCTAAATACAAACCCTAGCCACACCATGACCCCACCACATTGCCCTAACCCTAAATACAATCTAAGTGGACCCTAGGGTAGGCCATGGGGTCAACTAGTTGACCCATGTTGGGTCAAGTCAACATGTTGACCTAAATAGTGAAAATGGTGCCCTAGCCCATTTCACTAGGTTGGGTCCACCCAAACCAACTCAAATTCATCATGTGGGCCTAAAGTGACCTTATAAACCCTAGGGGAGAGAAAAATAGGGTCTTGCAATAGTACTTTTGGGAGAACACTTAGGAGAGAGAAAAGAGGAGGAGTAGGAGAGAGAAGATGCTAAGAAATGGTTTTGGACCATTTGGGCTCATCCCACCAACCCATGATGGGTTGGCTGACCATGCATGGGTATTAGGAGGTGTAGGACCCCCACCATGCAGCCTTGGGTCAAGCCTAAACCCAACCCAAGCCCAAGATAGCCTATTCCACTTATGAGAGCCAAACCCCCTCTCTCCACTCACCAACTCAGCCCCTAACCTTGGAACCCGACCCATTAGGGTCTATTTAACCCAGCTGGAGTAGTGGGGCCCACTCCCAAGCAACCTAGCCGGCCACACACACCAACCCGAGCCCCCCCACATTGGTGAAATCGTCACCTTGGTGAAATCGCCAAGCATTGGTGAAATCGCCCCCCCCCCTCTCTTAACTCAGCCCAAACCGAGCTCACCCCTCTTTTCCCACTTCATCCCTACCCCAGAGAGAGAGAGGAAGAGAGACCAGCTGCTGCCATGGCTACCCAAAGAGGAGATCGCCGGAATTTTCATGCCATGGGAAACCGCCGCCACCCTCGGCCTCAGCCGCCACCACAGGTCCGTATCCCCTCCCCTCCAAGTGTACTAGAATCCTAGATCCACTAGGCTAGAGGTCGAGCTCAAACGAGCTCGACGTTAGGAATCAAAAGCTCGAAAATCGGGCTAAAAATGGCGGCCTGGGAGCTTTTCGGCTTGGTTGCACCGCCGCCGTCCGCCGCTCTCCGCCGCCCAGTCGCCGGCCAGTTCAAGCCCCGACCACCGTGAGGCCGGGGGAGGACTTGGCCGGAGGCCCCGCCGCCGGCGATGGCCGGGAACCACCCCGCAAGAAACGCCTGCACGGGTTGGCCATGCATGCCTGCATGGAGAAGAAGAGCAGCCACCGTCCGATCTACCTTTAAGATCTGTGCTTATTTAATCATAATTCAATTATTTTATTATTTCATGAATAATAGGAAATCTGTCACACTTTTACTGTGACTTTGCATGTTGTTTATGAGGTACTTAGAGGCCCAACCTTAGGATGGACCCTGAATGAAACACTTAGGTAGATGACTTAACTTTAAAATGCCACAGAAATCATAGGTTTTGGACCAGTAGGCTGCCCTGTAGGGCTGTTTTTCTAGGACTGCCCCCTAACTAGGGCAGAAACTAAAACTGATGCCCTGCTCAAACCCTAAGTCTAAATGGACTGAGATTTTGGGCATGTGGCTTATTTGGTCAAATCTAGGTCCTCCCCAAAAATCAGAATTTTTGGGGAACATTTTGCTATAGTTTTTACAAAAATACCCAAAAGTAAATAAATGTGAATTTTGGAGTTTCCTAACTCCAAATGGCCCCAAATTTTGGTGGCACCCTCTCATGGGTATATTAGACCCATGGTTAAAATTTGGGCTAAATTGATACACTGCATGATGAGGAATCTCACTTGCATGTTTGAGAAATAATATTTGACTTGGGCTGCAAATAGCAATTTTGCAGAATTTCAAATGGCTGCCCAAGCCAAACCAGAAGCCCCCTTGACCTAAGATTTTGGTCAGAGGTATAATTAGGGCATATTCAGGCCCTGCCCAAAAATGGGCTTGATTGGAAAATAAAATATGGGGAAATTACCAAAATACCCCTAGGGCTTAACTAGGTGATTCTTGGAGTTAGCTAACTCCAAATGGCCCCAAATTTTGGTGGCTGGCCATTAGGGACCATATAGACCAGTGGTAGAAATTTCTCAGAAATTGGAACAAGTCATGTTGGGAAAGACCCACATGCAAGAATTGAACTACTTAGGCTCGGGGTGCAAATAGCAAATGTAAAACTTGTTTATGATATTTTCCTGAAGGGGTGCATTTAGAATGCACACCCCTGATTTAGTAGACCAGTAGGGTATAACTTAAAACCCTAAATTAGTTGGGATTTTTAGGGAGCAAAAATCCCACACTTAGTAAATTTGACAATTTTGAGAATTTGGTGAACACTTAAGCATTTTCAAAAATGAATCAAACTAGGGTTTAGAGGATTTACAAAACCCTAATTATATTATTTAAACTCATGGGAGACATATTCGAGCCCTTGAGATACGACTTGATAAATTGAAGATTTAATTTATAAGTATACGAGAAAATGACAATTTTACCCTTAACAATAATTGACTGATTCTGGTGGAGATAAAATATTGAATAAATCGATGTGTCATATCTATAATAGTCTCATGTGATTAAACACAATACATTGCATTTGGAAGTTCATTCGAGTGATCATTAGTTAGGTCATCTTACCCTAGTCGCTCAGTCTCGATAGAAGCGTCGTACGTAAATACCTATCTAGATAATACCACCCTAGATTAATGAACAGAACGATGGGGATGGTAGTGTAATTTGGAAATGGCAGGGTGGTATTAGGTCTGGGGCTAAATTTAGAATAAGTAGGTTTACTCTACTAGGACCACCGGGAGATAGAATGTAAAATGGGATAGTCGTGGAAATTGGGAATAAACCCGGGTGGTGTTGATAGCATCATAAGTATAACAACGAGTGATAGAGTGCAAATCACTTTACAATAGGCATAACGGAGTCCGACGGAAGACCGTCGCCTTTCCGATAATGATACCTTAAGTCATCAGAATAATCCTGAAGTAACAATGAGAGTTGATTGTGGATCTTGGGTAGACATCAATAAAAAGTAATTATCCTTGCGAAAGGGAACTTCGGGTTTCATGCCCGTCTTGGTTCCTAGTGCCCTCGAGACCCCCTCACGGGGCATGCCTTGGGCAGTCCTGGGATTCACTCTAAATCACTATGTATAATAAACCTTAGACGAGAGTAGTCTAATAGGCTTGGAGTTCTACGCGATAGGTTCGCCGGTTAAATAAGGTTGGAAACATCATATGGGTTACTTGCTCACCTGTTTCACAAGGTTGGAGGGATACAAGTAATGAGCTCATCCTATCCGGGTTGGAGGGATACGAGTGGCTTGCTCACCTGTTTCTTAAGGTTGGAGGGCTACAAGCACTTGCTCACCCAAATTGGATTGGAGGGAATGTGTTGACAATATCAGTACGAGCAGGAAGCTCAGATTAATACCTTGCATGTGCATAAAATTAGTGGCGAGTCACGCGGGACTGGCCAGTCGATGCACCGATGGCAGTACGATGACTCGGGCGAGGAGTACGGGTGGAGGGGCCAGTATGCTAAATATATAATACTGCGGAATCCCCGAAGACGTACACTCGACCTACAAGACTGACGGGTAGTCAGCAAAATACGTACGCAAAACTCTAGAGTGCACCTAGGACGTGTACAGAGGCGTATGAGAGGGGTCTAGGTCTGGTAGTGCTTATACCTACCTAGAAGTGGAGAGCCCGCTCCACTGTTGCCGTAGCCACAACGGTAGTACCCGAGAGTGATGCAAGCTCTCAAAAAGAGGGAACTAAAGGTCTGTGATCACGGAGTCGTGTGTGTGTGTTGCACTTGCATATTTAACATATTCATCATAACATACATTCATTCATTAGGACATACGCTTCATAGATCCTTATCATATAAATTGTATGGGCGGTTTATATGATAAGTTACTTTTGGAAACCCTAACTTATAAGTTCGTATGGGCGTTCATATAAGTTAGGGTACTTATGTGATATTGATAGGAGTAGGAGTAGCAGTAGCGTACTTTCCTTTCTGTACTGCATTTACCTACAGTTCTATCTTCTTACTGCAGTCCTTTCCTTTCTGCACTGTCTTTACTTACTTGCACTTTATATAGAACTGCTAGATTATATATAGAACTGCTAGATTTTACTTACTCCTGCTAGATAGAAATGTCACCTGCTTCCACTTTGCTACCCCTTGTTGTCCTCCGCATCCTCCTTCCATCCGGTGCCTAAGAGCGACAGGAGGAGGTGTTGAGGATACGACTTAGTCTTTTTGACTAACATACGTTGACTCCCCCTTTTTAGGAGTTCGAGGAGGTGGACCAGCACGTCCAGCGGGACGAGGAGGCAGGGCATGAGGAGCAGCTACCACCACCACCAGACACTACTACCGCACGTCCTCAGGTGGGAGGAGATGTAGTGGATAGCTTAGTTTATAGCTTTCTATTTTGTGAGAGAGAGTCTGATTTCTATTGATGTATATGGGCATAAGCCCTACTTTCTCTTTAGTACTCATTATGGACTATAGTAGCACTTTCATTTTCATATATATGATATGCTCTGTGATTTCTGTGGACATGTGTATTAGTTTGTTTATACACTTTTACTTCCGCATCTCTAGTGAAAAATGATCGTAATAGCCGGCAGAATCGGCGTCTTACGGTGTCGACTAACTCAGGAGTTAGTGTCACCGTAAGGCGGCGGTTCTGGGCATAAGATCCGGGATGCCTTCAAAAAGGGAAAAGGCGGATCTTACATGTAGTAAAGTTCGATGCTGGTTTCAGTGTGGACTTCGACTCTTTCAGTTGCTGCGAATCTGCTATAGTGGAAATTCTCAACTTATACAAAGACCAAGGATTGGAAAAGCTCATGTCAACAAGAATAAAGATAAACATTCCCAAGATTAAGGAATGGGCATTCACTTCATCCTCAAATGACGATTCTATGACCGGAACAATAGGCGGAGAAGAGGTAATTTTGACTCCCGTCGTTTTAACTGAAATTTTTGGATTATTAAATGGGGAAGAAGATTATGAGCAAGATACCCCTGAGTTTGGGAGAATGCTGACTGAACTAGGACATGCCGAAGGCATTCCTTCTAAGCTGCTAAAGGTGAATTTTCCGTTGAAGATTAAGTTCCTTGCTGAACTCGTCGGAAAAGTGCTACTAGGAAAGCACTCTGCCCATGATAATATTACCAGGCAACAGTTTGCCCTGATGTGTGCCATCGTGAACAAGAAACAAATTAATTGGGCAGGAGTTTTGTTTGATTTGATAAGGAAAAAGAATAACAAGAAGGAAGTCACCCTGGGTAGGGTGGTTGGGATTTTTCTAAAGGAGAAATATCCCCATATATTGGTCTCAGTCTCTACTTCAATAAATGCCAGCAAAAAGATGGACCCAACGCTGTTTGTCAAGTGGAAAAGAAGTTTCCTGAAGCCCGCTCCTGCAGGGGTTGCTCCAGTTGTATCTGAGAGCACAAGGACTGCTTCAATCACTCCCCTCCTTCAAGATGCAGGCTCAGCCAATCTCTCCCTTCCATCCACCTCATCTGCATTACCTTCAACCTCCACTGAAGTGCCACCATCTACTTCAGTTGAAGTTCCATCCTCTGCATCTCATCTTCTTGATTCCTCCACAATTCTCCATGTATCACCACCAGCATCCCCTCTCCCTCATCATCTTGCTAGGATATCTCATCCTAGTTTTGATTTATTGGCTTCTGAGCTTTCCACTCCTCCTCAGTCTCCAATTCTTCATTCTGATCATGTTGATCTTCTTGTATCCACCCATCATTCTCCAGTTCACTCTCCATCTCATCAAGAATACACCATCCCTGCTGATCATCCATCGTCTGTGATTCCCCCACCTTCATTTGAAATCACCCCAGCCTTCATCTCTAGCATCCTGGATTTAATTACTCCTTCAATCAAAATCATGATTGAAGAGGCAATTGCTCCCCTTGTATCCTCCATCTCTTCTTTGACTGCTGCCATCCAAGCACTCTCAAAATCTACTAAGCCCTCTTCATCTAAGGGCCTGGTCTCAGTTTCCACTGAAACCAGGCAGGGGGAGATGCTTTTTGAAGATGCCTCTGAGCTGCCCTTGGCCTCCCTTCCAGTAGATCCTAAAGCAGATGCAGAGAAAGAGATAGAAGAATCAGCTCCTCCTCCATTGTCTGAAAAAGAGATTTCTGATACTGTAATGAAGTCTGAGTTTATTGTCAAAGTATGCCTAGAAGAATGCTCCACTCCCCTGGTTGCCCTCTACCTAGAAGGAGTCATTACTTCCTTCCTAGATGAATTATGAGAGTTGGGACATTCAAAAGAAAATTCTGAAGGTATCCCTTTTACTCATTTTCTAGACTTGATAACTGATATGTTAGTATGAGAATACCTAGAAGGAATGATAAAATGTCATTTAGCAAATTTGTGTTCATAATACTACAGATATAATGGAAGAAGTATTAGATGTCCAAGAGCTTGATCACCAACCAGCTCCAAAAGTTCAAACTAAACCAGAACCAATTGTTCAAGATTCTGAGCTAGCAGTGCAAGAAGAACTGATCCCCATGACAGTTGCTGATGAACAAGAAAAGGCTTTAGAAATTCAAATTGAAAAGTCTACTGTCTGGGATGACACTCCTGGATTAGATTTAGATACTCTTCTGGCACAGGATGCCATGGAAGAAGAGTTAGAAAAAGCTGCCCTAAAAGAGAAGGAAAGAGCTGTGCAAGAGGCAATTGATCCGTATGATCTTCCTCCTTCTTCAAATTCTGAGGATGAGTTTGATTCTGATGAATCTGATGAGTCCAAGAGAAAGAGATCTGCTAAGAAGAAAAGGAAAGCTGTGGCTCCTCCTCCTCCAAATCCTGACAATGATGTCCCCTACTATATCTTGAAAGGCATTGATCCTAAATCTAAAGAATTTCAGCACTGGATGGCATTTTCTAAGAATCAGCAGAAGCTAAGAAAGAAGTCTAAGAGGTATGACAGTCCTGCCCCAAGATGGACTCCTAGAGGTCCTCCTCCTCCACCTCCCGGTGCAGGAGCCTCTGGAAACCTATCTGCAAATCCTTCTGCTCAGACTGATAGGTTTAACCCATCTCAGTCATCTCAAAGGAAAAGTTTTCAAGGATATCAAGGTAGAACGCAATCTGGCTATCAAAGACATGATGCTGATGTAAAGGAACAAGTGAAGGAGGTGGTTTATCAAAGACCAACTTTTTCTCCTCCTCCTTCCAAAGAATTCAAGAGCACATCCTCTCCAAAGCCAAATCATGCAGTGAAGGTTGTTTCAAAAGGTAAACGAATTATTTTCTATGGTCAAAGGTTAGTTGGTTAGTTAGTTTGCTCTAGTTTTAGAGTTGTCACTTTTCCAGATGAAAATTTGGTTAAGTTATTTTTTGTTCGACTATGGTCGAACGTCGCTCGACTATCGTCTATCGACTGGTCGACGATCGTCTATCAGTTGTTCGACGTTCGTCTGTCAGCAGATCGTCTATCTCTGAGTTAGTTCAACTCTTGGTAGCTCGACGTTCTGTGGAATCTGCCTCGCCGATCGTCGAACCCCGCTCGACTTCTTTTAGCCAGACAGATTTCTTGATAGTTCGACTATCTGCTTGGATAGTTCAACTGTCTGATAGTTCGACTATCTGTTTGATAGGTCGACTATCTGTTTTCTTTGATAGTTCGACTATCTTTCTTGCTTGATAGTTCGACTATCTGTTTGGATAATTCAACTATCTGATAGTTCGACTATCTGTTTGATAGGTCGACTATCCGCTTTCTTTGATAGTTCGACTATCTGTTTGATAGGTCGACTATCCGCTTTCTTTGATAGTTCGACTATCTGTCTTGATAGATCGACTATCTGATAGCTCGACTATCTGTTCTGATAGCTCGACTATCTGCTGTGGTAGTTCGACTATCTGCTTGGGTAGTTCGACTATCTGTATCGTTCGACTATCTGTCTGATAGGTCGACGATCTCTGTGCTTCGTTCGACGATCTCCGAGGGTCGTTCGACGTTTTGCTTTATGTCTTTAATAATTTTGTCCTCTTCTATTTTATGATTTATTTCATATTTATTTGGCATATTATTTCTGTAAAGTTGTGATATTATTTCCATGCAATTTTTGCTCCATTCCTTATGCATGAGCTAATCTTTATCTGACAAAGTGTTTTGTCTTATTAGTTGAAATGTATTTTCTGCTTTATCTGCCAGGCTGTCCTTTATAGCCGTTAGACTCAGAAAGTCTTTTCTGGCTGTAAAGAGTTCTTTCTGATGTGACTTTTTCTAGCCCCTTCTTATCTGATTGGTTATGCAGCCTCTTAGAAAGCTTTATCCTCTTATATTATGTCTGTCTGCAGGATTTGTTTTTGCTTTATGCTTTTTGCAGCCCAGTTTGCTGATGCCAGAAGAAGACAAAGATTCAAACTCAAATTAAAGCCGTTGCAAAGGCTCATATAAAAAGAGCTTCTTTTGAAAGAAGAGAGACATACACACACTCAGACAATAGAACATATACAAAGAAGATAAACACTCAGCAGCATAGAAAAAGAGAGAAAGCAAGAAAGTTCTACAGCTCTCAGCATTTTCATATTCAACTGAGAAGATCAAAGCTCTTCTGATTTCTTCTTCATCCTGAGTTCATCCTGCTTACAGGAAGACTTTCACTCAGAGGCCTTTAGAAGAAGAAGAAGAAGAAAGGAAGCTGTTTTGAAGAAGAACACCTGTTCCATATCAAGAATCTTCTCCAGCTTCTCCTTCAGAACTTCAAGACAATTCTTTGTCTTAGTTCAGAAGTGTTCCTGCACCCTGAAGCAAGACTCTTTCCTGGATATTCTCTAAGCCAGGGGAGCCTTGATTCTTTAGAGCTATCTAGCTCTATGCAATCCACTAGCTTCTCTAATTTGTTTAACAATAGAGAAGAAGCCTTAACTCTCTCAACCTCCTGTACAAAGGGTTATTACTCCCTTCAAAAGTGAACCATTGGTGGCAGGGCACCTGATCAAAAACCTGTGTTGGGTATTGAGCTCCTGATCAAAAGCTCAAAGGGTCTACTTGATCTACCTGAAGCAGATCAGTTGGTGGCAGGGCACCTGAACAAAACCTGTAGTGGATTCCTACCAGGGTGGTTGAAGAGTGGACGTACCTATTTAGAAGGAACCACTATAAAATTCCTTGTGTCGTCTGTGCTGTTTATTTAATTCATTGTACTGTGGCTGTGAGTAGAATTAAATAGGATTGCTGCTACTGTGATAGGACTTCAAGCTTAACTGTAATTACAGTTAGCTCTCTCTTGTGCACTACACTTTGTGTTAGGCTCTAGGGTTATCAATATCTATAAACTAATTCCGCAAATTAACTCTAAGGGAGTTGAGTTGGGTGTTCTAATTTTTGAATACTCTATTCACCCCCCCTCTAGAGTTGTATCTATCATCACTTTCAGACTGCCATCAAGGCAAGAGAGAGAAGGGGAAGGGAGAAGAGCACAGAACCTCTAGAGATAAAAAGAAGGAGAGGAGCTACATCGTCAAAAAGTCAAAGACACTGAGTGAGTCTGATTCCTCAGACTCCAGTGATGATGAGGAAGCCTACTTCGGGCTGGTGGGTCGCTCTGACTCAGAAGGAGAATGCCCCCCATTCACTGGGAAGGTAAAGGCTCGTACCCCCCTCTCTGACTCTGACTATGAGTCTCCTGATGATGATCTCGAGGACAGCCCATCTACCCGAGAAGCTGAGCTCCTCGAAAAGTATGAGCTTATGCTCAACACCTTCGAGGAATGCCGCAAGAGATTGAGGGCTCAGAAAAAGGAAGTCAAATTCCTTAAGGTCGAGGGTGTCTCCCTAAGGGAAGAGATCACTAGCTTGATTTCTCTCCGACAGGAGCACCTGGACCTGATCTCTAAGCACTCAGAGTCTCTAAGTCTCCTTGACCTTAAACAGGAAGAAATCAATAAGTTGGAAGAACAACTTGCGGCAGAAAGGAAGATTGTCCAAAGCTTCTCTATGCCAAAGACTATTCTTCCACTGGTTGATACCTTCTCTGCTCAGGCTAAGGGGGCTGGCTTGGGGCATGTGGGTGTGCCTGGTAAATCCTCCAGGAGAAACAAAAAGCAGAGGAAAAATAAGGCTGCTAAGAAGGCCTCTGCTGCAGAAAAGGGAAAGGCCCCACTCAACCCTGTTGTATTCAGGAAGCCTTGCTTTCCATGCAATGAACAGGACTTTGAGTCAATATATGTCCACTTCTTCCGGCCCTCGGTTGAAAAGCCCAAGAGCCGGTTTGATGGTTGGGCCTTCCCCCATAACTTTGGCGAGAGTGTCTTCAAGGCAAATTATGAGGAAATCCAAGTGGAGGATTATGGCCACTTCTCTAGCGGCCATAATAGGAAGCAGGCACCAAAAGCCAAGCCTGTCATACTGAAGGAACAGGAGGTGAGGAATTCATGTGACTGCTGTCATCATGATGGCTCCACCTCCAGATCCAAGGCCCCGGCTGGACCCACCGTTCCCAAGGTGAAGCAGGAGCCTAAGAAAAGGTACAACAGATTTGACTGTTGGTGTTGTGGCAAAGTTGGTCACTTTGCCGTGGATTGCTGGTTTAATCCGAGATATAACGAGACTCCTCATGTTAGCAATGCGAGACCGACCACTCGTAGGGTTAACCATCCGAGGGGGAGTATGCTAACAAGGAATCTAGGACCCAAGTTCGATTGGGTTCCTAAGGGAAACTGATTCTGTTTTGCAGGTATGTCCAAAGGCCACCAAAACTCCTATATGGTACTTGGACAGTGGATGCTCCTGGCATATGACTGAGACAAGAAGCCTGTTGTGTGATTACTCTCCAGTCGAAAATGGACCCAAAGTCATCTTTGGAGGATCAGATCGAGGAGTCACCAGAGGTTACGGTATGATTTACAACGGTGTAGTCTCTATCACCGATGTGGCTTATGTTGAAGGCTTAAATCATAACCTGATCAGTGTAAGTCAGTTATGTGATAAAGGTTATGACGTTAAGTTCTGCAAGGATAAATGCCTAATAATGTGAAAGTGAAGGGATAGATACTACTCTAGAGGGGGGGTGAATAGAGTTATCAAATTTTGCACAGACAAAACTTAATATTCTACCCAACTCCCTTGGAGTGAAGTGCGGAATGAAAAGATTATAGATATTGATTTAACCTTAAAGCCTAACACAAGTGATGTGTACAAACACAAGCTAACTGTAATTACAGTTAAGCTTGGAAAAACCTAATCAGCAACTAGCAACCTAGTTATATCTAATCACAGCCACAATGCAGGAATTAAACAGTGGAATCCAGACGACACAAGGAAATTTATAGTGGTTCCCCAAACAACTTGGGTACGTCCACTCTTCTACCCAAACGGTAGGAATCCACTCAGGTTTTTGATCAGGTGCCCTGCCACCAACAGAATCTGATTCAGGTAGATTCAGAAACCCTTTAGACTTTTGATCAGGTGTCTAAAAACCAAGCACAAGTTTTTGATCAGGTGCCCTGCCACCAAGGGATACTTTTGAAGGGAGTAATAACCCTGTACAGGAGGGGGAAGAAGGTTAAGATGTCTTCTCTATTTTACAATAGATTAGAGAAGCACAAAAGCTTGCACTGAGCTAGAATGCTCTAAAGAATCAAGGCTCCCCCCTGGCTCAAGAATGTCCAGGTGAAGTCTTGCTTCAGTGCAGAGAAACTCTTCAGAAAGTTCTGAAGGAAAAAGCTACAGGAAGAAAAGAGATAATAAAATCAAAGTTCTTCAAGCAGCTATCTTCTTCTTCTTCTTCTTCAAAGGAACTCTGAGTTGAACTTCCTAAAAGCAGGAGAACTCAGGTGAAGAAGAGATGAAGATCTTAACACTTCTCAGTTAGATGGAGATTGCTGAGAGCAGGAAGCTTGAGCTTGATGAAGGCTTGAGTGCTTGAGAATATGTGTGTAACACTAGCTTCAATCCTTCTTCAAAGGGTCCTTTAAATATTATCAGCAAGCAACGGCTCTCTTCCATTTGAATTATTTGTCTTCTTCTAAGCCTTGAGACCTGGGCTGTAAATATCAAGAAGACAGAAATATCTCTGCAGCAAAACATTCTATAAAGGGAATAAATCACTTTCTAAGAAGCTGCAGGCTTAAATCAGATAACAGAAGGACTAAATAAAGTCACATCAGAAACAATCTCTTTATAGCAAAAGAAGACTTTTCAGTCTAACGGCTATAAAGGGCTGACAATAGATAAAGTAAATTAAAATGACAGCTAATAAGACAAACAACTTTATCTTAAAAAGATTTGAACTCAGGCAAAAAGAATAGAGCAAATAATGTCTGGAAATATTATCATACAGCTTAAAAAACTGTGCCAGAAAATGTATTAATTAATTAAATATAATAAATAAATACAAAATACAAAGGCAGACAGAAAACGTCGAACGACCTTCGAAGATCGTCGAACGACGCACGGAGATCGTCGAACTATCGGGCAGATAGTCGAACGATCCAGATAGTCGAGCTATCAAACAGATAGTCGAGCTACCGCAGCAGATAGTCGAACTATCAGGACAGATAGTCGAACTATCAGATAGTCGATCTATCTAGGACAGATAGTCGAGCTATCAAGCGCACAGAGATAGTCGACCTATCAAGCAGATAGTCGACCTACCTCAGAAAACAGATAGTCGATCTATCAAAAGATAGTCGAACTATCAAAACAAACTAGATAGTCGACCTATCAACCGATAGTCGAACTACCAGCGCAGAACAGATAGTCGACCTATCAACAGATAGTCGAACTACCAGCGCAGAACAGATAGTCGACCTATCAACAGATAGTCGAACTATCAGCGCAGAACAGATAGTCGACCTATCAACAGATAGTCGAACTATCAGCGCAGAACAGATAGTCGACCTATCAACAGATAGTCGAACTATCAGCGCAGAACAGATAGTCGAGATATCAACAGATAGTCGAACTATCAGCGTCGACCAACTGATAGACGATCGTCGATCAGCCGATAGACGATAGTCGAACGGCGTTCGACTATAGTCGAACGAAAAACCTACTTAACCAAATTCTCAATTTGGAAAAGCGAGGACTCTACAGCTAGACTCCTAACCAATGACCATAGATATTTCTTGGGTCAGGGGCACAAAGGAGAGGACTAAACTCAAATCAAACTAGGGTACCAACAATCTCCCCCTATTTGAGTTAAGTCTCTCAAAATCTAAAACAGCTAGCAAAAGAATACTAAAAATAAATTCAGCAAATAGTTAACAATAAACTGGCAGATTATCAATCAGATAAATAGATATAGCACAGCAGTTAATTACACTATTAAGAGTCTTTAGAGTCTGGTAAAGGATCAGAAGAACTAGGAACAAAAGAAATTTTTCTAAGAGGGTCATCTGATTCTTTCTTTGACATCTTCAGGTCCTGAGCACCAATGATCTTTAGTTCTGTAGCTCTGGGGACAATAGCTTCAGGATGTTTTTCCATGTACTTTGCTGGATCAAATATCTCAGGATTGACTTGGAATTTTTCAAATTCTTTCTTTCTGTAGGTTGACATGGTAGTAAAACCAGTCGTATCTTTACCTTCGGCTCTTGCTTTTCTTATTTGGGCTGCTCCTACAAGTTCTTGAAAGCGAGCCATCCTAAAATTAGGATCGAGCTCAGGATTTTCATATACGGGCTCAGGAGAAGCAGCATCAGCTATTATATCTAGATAAAACATTAGAGTATTCTTAGCAGAGAGGTTCTTGCTAGATATCTTAAAACAAAATAAACTATTTACCTTTTGAAATACTTTTCTCAGATTGAACTGGAGATGGAGATGTAATTCTCTTCTTTGGTGAAGGAGGTGGGGAAAAGGTTGGTCTTTGAGCCACAACCTCCTTCATTTGTCTTTGAGAACCATAAGATGATTTGCCTTGAGAACTTTGATAATCTTGTCTTGGTTGGGGCTGAGCAGACGCAGATTTTCCAGAGGAGGCAGAAGGATGAGCTGATAGGTTCCCAGCGGCTCCTGCACCAGGAGGTGGAGGAGGACCTCTGGGAGTCCATCTTGAGACAGGACTGTCATACCTCTTGGTTCTTTTTCTTTCTTTTTGCTGATTTTTCGAGAACCACATCCAATGCTTAAAATCCTTGGATTTGGGGTCAATGCCCTTCAAAATGTAATAGGGAGTGTCATTATCCTTATTTGGAGGAGGAGGAGGAGCAGCTTTTCTTTTCTTTGCAGCAGATTTCTTTTTCTTTGACTTTTCAGAAATATCAGAATCATCATCATCATCAGAATGGGATGATGGAGGGTTCTCATAAGGATCGTAGGCTTCTGAGACAGCCTTTTCTTTAAGCTTTGAAGCAGATTTCTCCCTTTCCTCTTCCATGGCATCCAGAGCCAGAAGGGAGTCTAAATCTAAACCTGGAGAGTCATCCCAGATGGATGACTTTTCAAATTGCAAATCTTTCTCTTTCTCTTTTAAAGATTGAACTCTTAATTCCCATGCTGCTCTTGCTTGAGCTTCTTCCAAGCTCAGAACAGGAGAGTCAACTTTGACTTCCTCTTTCTCAGACTCATCTTCTTTATTATCTAAGAAGGATTCCAACTCAGGGTCTACTTGAGTAGCAGGAATACTTGGGTCAGCCTCAGAAACTACTGCTATGATTTGAGCAGTTAAATCTTCTTTAATAATATCTGTAAAATTATGAATACATATCTGCTAAATAAGCTTGAATCATTCCTTCAAGGTATTCACAAACTATCAAATTAATCGACTCATCAACAAAACGAATGAAAGAGTTACCTTCATATTTAACCATTTCCCATGATTCATTCAGATAAGAAGTTATGATTCCTTCCAGGAATCTAGCAATCATAGGAGTGGAAAGATCTTCTAAGCAAACCTTAACTGCAATCTCAGATAGCAGGATTCCATCTGCTATTTCCTTCTCAGACAAAACTGGAGCTAAAACTTTCTCAGCAGGAGCTGTTTCTTCCTGGGCTGGAGCTATTTCTTCCTCAGCTGGATCTATCTCTTTCTCAGCTGTCATGACAACATCTGGAACTATTTCTTCCTGAGCAGACATTACTGAATCTTTTAGAGCTGGAGGAGAAGCAGGATGATCTGAGGCATCTTCATTGAACATCTCCCCCTGCCTGATTTCAGTGGAAACTGAAACCAGGCCCCTAGAGGAAGATGGCTCAGCAGATTTAGTAAGAGATTTGATGGAGGCAGACAAAAGATCAATGGAAGCTGCAAGGGGAGCGATTGCCTCGTCAATCATGGTTTTGATTGACGGGGTAATCAGCTCCACAATGCGGGAGATAAGCTCTGGAGAGATTTCAAAAGATAAAGGATGAGAGGTGGATGGAGCTGCAGCAGATATGGTAGTGGTGCTGGGATGAGGAATGGTGTGGACAGGGGATCGAGCAGGAGATGGAGCAGGAGAGTTTATTGGGGAATGAATTGGAGAATGAATTGGAGATTCAGGAGGAGTAAGAATTCTCTCTGATCCTAACAAATCAAAGCTAGGAGCAGATATCCTAGCCAGATGAGCAGGTAGAGGAGAGGCTGGAGGAGACAGAGGAACAACCGTAGTTGTTTCAGGAGCAGCAGAGGAAGAAGGTCGTACCTCAGCAGAAGTTGATGGTACTTCAACTGAGGCAGACGGCAAAACAGAGGAGGAGGAAGGGAGAGCTGAGCCAGCTTTAACAGGTTGAGGAGCGACTGTTACAGTCCTTGTGCCCTCAGATGTTGCTGGAGCAGATTTCACAAATGTCCTCTTCCACTTAGAGAACAAGTGGGGATCCATCTTCTTGCTGGCGTTGATTGTAGTTGCAGTGGAACTCAGCAGCTGGGGATATTTCTCTTTAAGGAAAATACCGATAACCCTTCCTAGGGTGACTTCCTTCTTGCCAGTCTTCTTCCTGATTAAATCAAACAAAACAGCTGCCCAATCTATCCTTTTTCGATTAACAATTGCACACATGAGTGCGAATTGCTGCCTTGTTATATTGTCGTGGGCAGAGTGCTTACCCAGGAGCACTTTTCCGACTACCTCAGCGAGGAACTTGATCTTGAAGGGGAAGTTTACCTTGAGCAGCTTGGTGGGAATGCCCTCAGCATGTCCCAGCTCAACCAGCATTCGTCCAAATTCCTGAGCGTCTTGCTCATAATCCTCTTCACCAATAACTAAACCAAAAACATCAGATAAGATGGCCAGAGTCAGGATAACTTCTTCTCCGCCTATGGTACCAGTCATCGATTCGTCTGAGGAAGACGACGTGAAAGCCCATTCTTTTATTTCTGGAATGTTGATCTTAATCCTTTCAGACATCAGCTTCTCCAAACCTTGATCCCTGCAGAGCTGGAGAACTTCCACGATTCCGGCATCGCAACTGCTGAAAGCTTCGAAATCCACACTGAATCCGGCATCAAACTTTACTACGGCTAGAACAGCTGGGGAAATCGCCATGGATTCGCCGGAGAAAGCACGAGAAAGCTGGAGAGAGAACGAGAAAGACGAAGCGCCAGAAAGTCGCAAGCGGGAAAGCAGAATGCGAAAGGGCACGCTCCGTCGACGATAAGACACAAGATCTTTTAACCTAGGTCGACTATCGGCTTTATATTGGACCGGATATAGTCGATCTATTAAAAAGATACTTGACCCGATAGTCGAACGACCGTTCGACGATCGGCTCAGAAGCAGAGTAGTCGAACCATCGTTCGGCTATTTCTGGCTTCACACGCAACAAGCTGACGTCGTTCAGAGATCGACGATGAGCTCAACCTGTTCGACGATGGTCGAACGTCGATCGACGATTCTCAAACAGATAAGCTACCATTAACCAGAGGTCGACGATAGGCTCAATCCGTTCGACGATCTTCGATCATCGTTCGACGATCTTCAAGCAGATTTCAACAAAGGCAGATATAGTCACACTTAGTCTCGTCCATTAATCATGCCTAGTTGAACTAAGAAGAACAGATGCTTCTGTTCATCTAAAGGCTTGGTGAATATATCACCTCTCTGAAACTCAGTGGATATGAACTCAAGACAGATCTTGTTCTTTTCCACACAATCTCTCAGGAAATGGTGCCTAATCTCAATGTGCTTGGTTCTAGAGTGGTGCACTGGATTTTGTGCAATAGAAATAGCACTGGTACTATCACACATGATCTTGGTGTTCTTGTGTGAGTAACCATAATCCACAAGCTGGTTTTGAATCCACAGGATCTGTGAACAACAACTGGCAGCTGCTATATATTCAGCCTCTGCAGTTGAAGTTGAGACAGAAGCCTGCTTCTTACAGAACCAAGAGACCAATCTCTCTCCCAGGAACTGGCAAGTTCCTGAGGTGCTCTTCCTGTCAACTCTGCAACCAGCATAGTCAGAATCAGAATATCCAATTAATTCAAACTCTGACTCAGCTGGGTACCAAAGTCCTAGATTTGGACATCCTTTCAGGTATCTCAGGATTCTCTTTAGAAGAATCAGATGAGATTCCTTGGGGTTGACCTGGAATCTAGCACAAAGGCATGTAGCAAACATTATATCTGGCCTACTTGCAGTTAGATATAATAGGGAACCAACAATGGCCCTATAATTCTTTTGATCAACTGGCTTGCCGTGATCATCAGAATCAATAACTACATTAGTAGCCATGGGTGTAGGCATTGCTGAAGCATCAGCCATCCCAAATTTCTTTACCAATTCCTTGGCATATTTGGATTGGGAGATGAAGATACCATCAGCATCTTGCTTAACTTGGAGACCAAGAAAGTAAGACAGCACACCCATACTACTCATCTCAAACTTAGAATGCATCAAGTTGGAAAACTTTTTGCACAGTTTGGGATCAGTGGAGCCAAAGATAATATCATCTACATACACCTGAACTAACAGGATTGTGTCCTTGTGATGCTTGACGAAAAGGGTTCTATCAACTACTCCCCTAGTGAAGTTGTGCTCTAACAGGAAACTAGCTAAGGTCTCATACCAGGCCCTAGGAGCTTGCTTTAGTCCATAAAGAGCTTTCTGCAACTTAAAAACATGAGAAGGCTGAGTTGAAGAAACAAACCCTGGTGGTTGTTCAACAAACACCTCTTCCTTAAGCTCACCATTTAGGAATGCACTTTTGACATCCATTTGGAACACCTTAAACTTCATGAAGGCTGCATAGGCCAAGAAGATCCTTATTGCTTCTAGCCTTGCAACAGGAGCAAAGGTTTGGTCATAGTCTATACCTTCCTCCTGTCTGTAGCCCTGAGCTACAAGCCTAGCTTTATTCCTTACTATTACTCCATTTGCATCTAACTTGTTTCTATACACCCACTTGGTGCCTATGACCAGTTGGCCTTTAGGTCTTGGAACCAAAGTCCAAACTTTACATCTCTCAAATTGATTGAGCTCCTCTTGCATTGCAATGATCCAGTGGGGATCTAGCTCTGCATCTTTAAAGGTGAGGGGCTCAACCTGTGAGAGGAAACAAGCATGCATCACATCCTGTCTTAATTGGTGTCTTGTTTGTACACCAGCTGATATGTCTCCAATTACTTGAGATGTGGGGTGATCTCTAAGTGTGACAATGTCAGCAGGTGGGATGTGATCTTCAGCAACAGTTGGGATTAATTCCTCAGGAGGAATTTGATCTACTGTTGGTGGTACAACAACAGCTTCAACAGCTTCAGCAATGTCTTCATCACTGTCTGATTCAGTGATCTGAAGAGTTGATAGTTGGAGAATCTCTTGAGGAGCATCAGGTACCTGCAAAGAACTGGAGGAAGGAGAATTTTCTTTCTCCTTGTAAAACATCTGATGCTCATCAAATGATACATGCACAGATTCTTCTATCTTACAGGTTGATTTGTTATAAACCCTATAAGCTTTGCTTACTTGGGAATATCCAAGCATAATTCCCATTGAAGCTTTTGCTTCAAATTTTCTAATATATTCTTTATTATTGTTATGAATATACACAATACAGCCAAAAACTCTAAAGTAATTAATTTTTGGTTTCTTTCCTTTAAGCAACTCATAAGGAGTTTTACACTTAAGTTTGTGTATCAAACTTCTATTCAAGACATAGTTAGCTGTACTAACAGCTTCTGCCCAATAGGATAGAGGCATGTTAGCATCTGCCAACAATGTACTAGCAGCTTCAATTAGTGTTCTATTCTTCCTTTCAACTACCCCATTTTGTTGGGGAGTTCTAGGAGCTGAGAAGCTATGTTTGATACCTTCTCTCTCACAGAATTCTTGCATGAGAAGAGAGTCAAACTCAGTACCATGATCACTTCTGATCAAGGCCACATGAGTAGAGTACTCAGTCTGCACACAAAGTACAAAGTCTGTAAGGGCTTTGAAGTTATCAGACTTAGTTCTCAAAAAGAAAACCCAACTGAACCTAGAGAAGTCATCTATAATTACTAAAGTGTAATACTTCCCTCCTAAACTCTGTACATTTATTGGGCCAAAAAGGTCCAAATGCAATAAATACAGGATTCTAGGAGAATCACTTTTATTTACAGATTTAAATGAATTCTTGGTTTGCTTGCCTAGCTGACAAGCCTTGCATAGGCTCTCCTTCTTGTAGGGGCAAGAAGGTAGACCTCTAACAAGGTTGTGCTTAGATAACCTAGATATATTTTTAAGGTTTACATGACTAAGCCTTTTATGCCAAAGGGAATTATTATTAAGGGTTACTTCATTAAACAGGCAGATTTCAGAGTGAGATGAATTAAAATCTACTAAATAGATATTACCTATTCTAATACCTATTAAAACAACATTATTATTCAAGGTAATATTGCAAGATGAGTTGGAAAATGAAACCTGGTAGCCAACATCACATAGCTGGCTGACTGAAATCAGGTTATGCTTCAGTCCATTGACATAAGCAACTCTCTTGAATGTAACTGCTCCAATTGTGATCTTGCCATAGCCTTCTGTCTGACCACAGCTGGAGTCTCCAAAGATAACCTTTGGGCCGAGTTTAGCTTTGAACTTTGACAGTAGATCTTTATTTCCTGTCATATGCTTAGAGCATCCACTATCCAAATACCACTTATTTTGAGTGATTGGATAGGCCTTCACCTGCAAGACAATTATTTAGACAGAGTGGACCCAGGTAACCTTGGGTCCCTTGTTTTTCACATAAGAAAAACTGGAAATATAAGAGAATGCAGGCTGAGGGTGATAACCTAGTGGGTGAGATCTCCTAGGTGGGATTCTCCATGCAGATGATGGGTCAACAAACCTAGGGTTTCTATTTTCATTTAGGTTTCTATGATACTGACTATGATTTTGAAAATCATGTTGAAATCGTCGATCGACGTTCGACGATGGGCGCTCAGATCGTCGAGCTTCGTTCAACCATGGAGCATCCGATCGTCGAGCGGCGTTCGACGCTCTTTGCATTTCTTTGAAAAACTTCTTTCTCTTTTCTCTCTTAGCTTTATTTAGGGTTTTATTTACAAGGTTTACTTGCTCAGTGTTCTTCTTTCCACTAGCTGAAATGAAGTTCACTGGAGTTGAAAGATTATTTTTAAGCAGGACTGGGGGTTCACTAGGAGAAGCTCCTAAACCTAATTTATCATTACCTGACCTAGTGTTAGTCATGCTGGTAATTTCTAACAGCTTAAGGCTTCTACCATTAAGGGATTCTTCTAATCTCTTAGACTTAGCTAATTCTATTTTAAGAAATTTAATTTCTTCACTACAAGTAGTGAGATCTTCCTTTAACCTAATGTTTTCAGAGGCTATTGATTCAGAGTCAGCTAGCCTATTTCTAAGTTCTTTTATCTCTTTTTCTGAACTAATTAAATCTAAACATAAAGATTTAAATTCTAACTTAAACTCTTCTGAAGTAAAATCATAAGATGAAAGTACCTCATCTTCAGTAGGCATCTCTTCATCAGAATCAGAACTCTCTGCAGCAGAGTGGTTGCTGCAGGCATCTATTGCCATTAGGCAAATTTCTTTTGCCTTCTTCTCTTCCTCATCTTCACTGGAGCTTGATGAGGAGGATTCTTCATCAGAATCACTCCAGGTTTCAGCAATGAAACCTCTCTCCTTCTTCTTGTTTTTGTAGGAGGATGGCTTGGAGTGCTTCCTGTGTTGTTCTTTGTCTTTTCTCTTTTCCTTGTTCTTCTCCTCTGGACACTCTGGCAAAATGTGTCCAGGCTTCCTGCAACCATAACAAATAATTTCTTTAGCAGGAGAGCTGTAAGACCCCCCCTCCCGGAACACAACACACGGCACGAGGGGAGTCTTATGCCCGAAATAGCCGCCTTGCGGTAGCACTAACGCACGGGTTAGCCTTTACCACAAGACGCCTATTCCGCCGGCTACAATCCATATCACAACAATTATGCCAACCCAACCATAACAGAAAAGTAAAACTAAAAGCAGTTCAGTTCACAGCTAAGTTAAAGTCCAAAATAGCGGAAGATAACAAGCACAACATGCTTGTACAAATAAACAAGAGTCTAGAAATGTTTTGCCAAACGGCTACATGAAAACACTCACTACTGTCACTGACGGTGCCGATGGCACCACCACCTCAGGTCCTATCATCCGGGCCTGGCTGTCCTGCTGCATAGTCCGTTGCCGCTCTACCTGCGGGGTTTCCTCCTAAAAAGGAAGACGTAGCAACCGTTAGTCATAAGACTAAGTGGCTTCACATCCGCTCCCCCGGCGACTCCTCGGCACCGGGCGGAGAAAGGAACAAGGTACAATATGTATATATATATAAACAAGTAAACAAGCAGGTGACAGTAACTATAGTGGAGTATAAGCTACGCTACACAACTAGCAGTTCTACAAATATCAACAGTAAATGACAGTAGGTATAAGTACTCAGAATAGTAACTTAACTTATAAGAGTGCCCATACAAACTTATAAGTTAAGGATCGGCTTAACAGTAAAGTAACTCATCGTATAAGAGTGCCCATATAAACTTATACGATGAGGATCTTGTGTATGCAATGAATGACATGTTATGAATGTTATGTTATGACCGACTCATGCGCACGCACATGCAACTTGCTATGTCGACACAGACTTGAAGTTCCCACTTTTCGAGCAGGTAGCTAACCTCTCAGGCGTCGTCCGTCGTGGCCAGACGGCGACAGTGGAGCGGGCGTCTCCACTACTAGGTGGTATCACACTACCTATCCTAGGCCCCCGTACGCCTCAACGCTAAGAACACAACAGCGGAGCTCACATGCGTACTACGGCTCAGAAGGGGTCTTGGGTAAATGTGCACCAAGAACACAGCCCAACCTGGCCTTTGATTTCGAACCGGATGGAACCTCGGAAACGCACGAGGTGCAAGCCCAACCGTTCTCATGGCACGGAGGAGATCTCGGGTTATGGACACCAAGTATCTAACCCTACCGCCCAAGGTCTACCCATTGGCTCCCATCGGTGTGACGACTGGCGAACCCGTAGACCTGCCACATTCATTATCTCAACACCGCGACACGATGAATCGTCGCACATCACATGCCCCAAAACAACTCACTCGATGCTACCCGTAGGGAGACTACCACTCTAAGCATCGGTTGTTAATAAACCCCTTGGGCTCGGATTACGGTTACAAAATACTCCTCACATAGTGTTCATCATATTCACGTCCCTCTATTCACTGATTTCACCTCAATACTTCGCATTATTAATATGTTCAACATCAAACTATATAAATAAATTCAATACCAATCTCAACTCTTAATTACTAGCCTTCCCATCCAATCCATTTCCCTACTATTGCATAGTTATTCCTTATTGCACGACCAAATGAGTAACCATACTAAATTATAGTAACAACAACATTATAGATATATGGGAGCAAGATAACAAATGAGTAAATCACAATCATTGCAAGAGGGCTAGCATTATAATTTAACAAGTGCAATAACATAGGGTAGTCCGATACTAAAACTGGGATTCCCGGAGCTACAGGAATCCGATCACAATGCACAACCCCTCGTTGGAAAGGTATTCGCGAGGGCTACGACTTTCGTGTTGAGTCAATCACCCAGATCTGGTCGCAACATACCAGAAATTCAACTCGAATGCGTACAGGAAAACAGTTTCCTGTACAGGAATTTTCCGAACGCAGCGGACTCGAACCAGCTTTCCCGTGGCTACAGGTATCGCATGGAAACGAGCAACCACTCGTTGGAAAGGTAATTTCGAGGGCTACGACTTTCGTGTTGAGTCGTTCACCCAGATTTGGCCAGAACACCTCCGAAATTGGCCACGAAGGTCGCAGCGTGCAGAAATCAGATTTCTGCACGCATCTTAAGGCGAGATGAACGGCATCCGTTCATCTTCTTCCTTGCAACGGCCTCGCATAAACTTCTCCAGAAATCACCCAACCTTGTTTCTCCTTTCAAAGCCAAACCCCCAACGAAAACCCCTCTCATCTCCACTTTGAAGGATGAGAAGGTTGAGGGAGACTAAACCTAGAAAACCTAGGTATGGCTTTAACCTAAGAACTCTCCTCCTCACATCAAGACTCTATGGAGTCGATGTCTCTCCTATCATAACTATAGATCTAGCACCAAGGGAGAGGGGAGGAAGCTCACCTCAAGTCCAGCGGTACCACCATGGCCGGCCATGAGCCTCGCACTCCTTCGCGGCGGCATTGTTTTTCCCTTGACGATGGCGGCGTTTTGATTCCTCCAAAGATGGCTCCGGCAAGCTCTTCCTCCTCCTCCAGCCAAGAACCCTCTCAGGAATTTCGGGGCAGAAGAAAGGAGAATGAATCCTAGGGTTTCCAACTTTTTCCTTTTTATACATCGCAGACACGGGTAGGCACACGGCCGTGTTCCTACCCGTGTTCAGGTGACACGGCCGTGTGGCATGCCGTGTCTAAGGCCGTGTTCCTCCCAGATCCACTTTCTGCCGGGTCAGGGTTGCGGCACACGGGTAGGGACACGGCCGTGTCCCGACCCGTGTCCTTGGCACACGGCTAGGGACACGCCCGTGTCCCAACCCGTGTCCATGGCACACGGCTAGGGACACGCCCGTGTCCCAATGCCGTGTACCTCTCTGACTGGTAAGCCTATTTTTATGAGGCACACGGGTATGGACACGGCCGTGTCCATACCCGTGTCAGCCAAAAATGCTGTTTTGCCTTGTTTTCCTCATTTCCCGTACGTCCGCACCTGCTCACCCACATCCCCCATTGGCCTCACCACAGCCCCCTTGACTCAAATACGCAATCAAGGGGCCTAGCGCGAATTGGGACGTTACAAATCCTATAAACAAAATAAAAGATTTCGTCCCCGAAATCAGGGTAAGGCTATGGGAGTGAATCACATAAAAAGGGAACTATGCTTTCAAATAAAATTTTTACCTGGAGTAAATAATTCCGGGTAGCGCTCTTGCATCAAATCCCTTGGCTCCCATGTGCACTCTTCCTTCCCGTGATTAGACCATAGCACCTTCACCAAGGGAACACTTTTGCGGCGCAAGGTCCTTGTCTCGTTATCAACGATCCGCACCGGCTCCAGTCGCACAGACCTATTAGACGCCACTGCACCATCCGCCGTGGGAATATACTGTTCAGGCCGCAACAAAGCCTTCCGAAGCGACGATACATGGAACACGTCGTGAAGGTTCTCCAGCTCCGGTGGTAACTCCAATCGATAGGCCAGAGGGCCAATTCTTTCCACTACGACATAGGGCCCGACATACCTTGGGCTGAGCTTCTTAACTCCACGTACCCGTGACACTCCGTGCATCGGTCGAATCTTCAGGAACACCTTATCACCCACTTGAAACTCTACCATACGGTGCCTTGCGTTGTAATATTTCGCCTGTCGGCTTTGAGCCTCTAGCATTCGGTTCCGGATCAACCTAACCACCGCGTCCGTGTCATCAATATACTCATTTCCCAATGTCTTCGGATCTTCGTCTTGCACCCAGGACAAGGGTGTTCTACACCTCCTTCCATACAAAGCTTCATGAGGTGCCATTCCAATACTAGCTTGATGACTGTTATTATAAGAGAACTCCACGAGAGGTAAGAGTCTCTCCCATGGTTCTCCTTTATCTAGCACACACAACCTCAATAGGTCCTCCAATGTTCGGATGGTTCGTTCAGATTGCCCGTCCGTTTGTGGGTGAAAGGCTGTGCTAAAGGCGAGGCGCGAGCCCAAATAAGCCTGTACAGCCCTCCATTCTCTTGAAGTAAACCGACCATCCCGGTCGGAGACGATCGTCTTCGGCACATCATGGTACCGCACAAATTGTTCCACAAAGAGACGCACTAAGACGCCCACTTGCGCCTCCTTCTTCATTGGGATAAATCGGGCTACCTTGGTCAACCGGTCAACTATCACCCACACAGAATCATTCCCCGAGCGCGAGCGAGGTAACCCGTGGACGAAGTCCATGGAGATGTCCTCAAATTTCCATTCGGGAATGGGCAACGACTGTAGCATTCCACCGGGGCTTCTACACTCCGCCTTCACCATTTGGCAAGCCACACAATGAGTAACGAAGTACTTGACATCCCTCTTCATGCCCGGCCAACACATTGTTTTTCTCAAATCGGTGTACATCTTCGCGATCCCCGGGTGCACCGAGTACTTGGAGCAATGGGCCTCCTTTAGAATATCCTCCCGAATGTTGTCACCTTCGGGGATGTAAAGCCGGCCACGAAAATGGACGAGGCCGTCTTTTAGAGAGTATTCTTCCGTAGTCCCATCCTCCATTGACTTGAAAGCCGGGGTTAAAGCCGCATCCTTCTTTTGTTCCGTACGGATCCGGTCTCGTATGTTGCAAACTATACTCATCGCGGCCAAATATTCGGTATACTCTTCCGGTTGATTCTTAAAGACCAAAGTGATTTCCATCTCTTGCAACGTCCGGATTAACTCCATCCTCATCAAGCGGGATTCCGTGCTCGCTTCCGGCGCTTTCCGGCTCAAGGCATCAGCTACGGAATTAACCTTCCCGGGGTGGTAGTTCAAGGTGAAATCATAGTCGCACAAGAACTCCAACCACCGCCGCTGTCTCAAGTTTAACTCCTTTTGGGTGTGAACGTACTTCAGATTTTTGTGATCCGAGTAGATCTCGCAGTGGACGCCGTATAAATAATGCCTCCACATCTTCAAGGCGAATACCACCGCTCCCAACTCTAGATCATGCACCGGGTAGCTGGCTTCATGCTTCTTCAACTGTCTTGAAGCATAAGCGATCACATGCCCATTCTGCATCAACACAGCTCCCATCCCTTGATACGACGCATCCGTGTAGACTTGAAAGCCCTCCTTCCCAGATGGAAGAGCTAGGATGGGTGCAGTCGTCAATCTGTCTTTCAACTCCTGGAATGCAGCTTCGCACTGGGGTGTCCATTCAAACGGCACACCCTTCTTGGTCAGCGTGGTAAGGGGAAGGGCGATCTTCGAGAAGCCTTTCACGAACTTGCGATAGTACCCAGCAAGTCCAAGAAAACTTCGTATGTCGGCCGCTGACTTCAATGGCGACCACTCCTTCACGGCCCGCACCTTGGCCGGATCTACTGCTAGCCCCGCCCCACTAATCACATGGCCCAAGAACGCGACCTCTCGAAGCCAAAACTCACATTTGCTGAACTTGGCAAACAAAGTGTGCTCCTTTAGTTTCCTCAGCACTAAAGTTAGATGTTCGGCGTGTTCTGCTTCAGTCTTGGAGTAGACTAGGATATCATCGATGAACACGATGACAAAGATGTCCAAATAAGGGCTGAACACCTTGTTCATCAAGCTCATAAAGGCGAAAGGGGCGTTTGTGAGCCCAAACGGCATCACGGTGAATTCATACAAACCATATCTCGAACTGAACGCCGTCTTCTGAATGTCATCTTCTTGTATCCTCAGCTGATAATATCCTGAACGCAGATCTAACTTGGAGAACCAATACGATCCCACCAATTGATCGAATAATTCATCAATGCGCGGTAGGGGATAGGTGTTCCGCACCGTTAACCGGTTCAACTCTCGATAATCAATACATAACCGCAAGGTGCCATCCTTCTTTTTGACGAACAAAACGGGCGCTCCCCAAGGCGACGAGCTTGGGCGAACGAACCCTGCTTCCACCAATTCCTGAAGCTGAACTCTAAACTCTGCAAGTTCCTTCGGAGCCATTCGGTATGGAGCTCGCGAGACGGGCTTGGCACCCGGAATTAGCTTGATTTGGAAGTCCACTTCCCTATGCGGGGGTAGTCCTGGCAATTTCTCGGGAAATACCTCGGGAAATTCTCGCACCACCCGCACATCCTTGACTTCTAGTGCCAACTTCTTCAACTCGAAGCAAATTACATAGACCTCGTCCCCTTCCATATGAGATTTCATAACTTGGATTGAAGACAATAATTTACGGGGTGCGAATTTAATACCTTGGAAGATGACTTTCGAGTCTCCATGCCTCAACATAACTTGCTTCTCCGCACAATTGATCCTGGCGTGGTGCCAGTCCAACAACCTCATGCCCAGGATGAGATCGAACTCCGGGATTCTTAACACTGTTGCCGGAGTTTCAAAGAACTTTCCTCCAATAAGGGTGTCGAAGTCGCAACTTGCTGACGACGTCATCTCAGAGCCGTCCGGAAGGCGCACCCTTTGAGTAATGCCTGTGAAGTGTTGCACTCCCTCCAAGTCCTTCACGAAGTCCTCCGAAATGAACGAGTGAGACGCACCCGTGTCAAATAACGTATAGGCGGGCCTCCCGCTAACCATGACAGTGCCTAGGTTCCAAAAAGGTAATCACCGTTCAAAATTGCGCGTAACATTTGTATCGTAAATCTAACAAGTCATATAATATTAATAAATTTGCACGTACCGGTGATGACTTCCTGCGGATTTCTCTCCTGAGTCATATCCAATGCGAATACATGCTCCCGTGCATGTCCTTGATTTCTCCCTGGTGGTCCTCTTCCTCGGCCACGCATGTGCCCTCGTCCCCGTGGAGCTACTGGAGGGGGAGCAATAGGGGCACCCCCGATCAGTCGCGGGCAAACTCGTCGGACATGCCCCGGTTGGTTGCACTCAAAACATATCACCTCACGTCGGCCCCCAGGTTGTTGATAATATTGATGCTGCGGTGGTGGTGGTAAAGGTAGTGGTTGCGGAATTGGGTACTCCACCCGATAGTTCCGGTTGACCCACCGACCGCCTCTGTGGTTTCCCCTTCCTCTGCCATGATCATTCCGCCTTCTATTACTAGGGCCGACTTCAATTACTCCTTCCGCAGGTCTCTTGCCACATCCCATGTGGTCCGCCTCCAGTCTCTTTGCCATGTCAATGATTTCTGCCAGGCTTCCATCGGCTATAAACAAAAGGGCCTGCCTCAGGGGGTCCCTTAACCCTTTGTAGAAGCGCTTCGCATAGCCTCTATCGTCCAAATCATAGGAATCAGCAAACCTAGCGAGGTGTTGGAACTCCCTCTGGTACTCCGTTACCGAATTCGATCCCTGCTTCAGCTGCAGAAATTTTTCTTCAAGTCCATCCCGAGCAGAAGAAGGGATGAAGTGTTCCAGAAAAGCCTCGGTGAATTCGTTCCAACCGATGTCCGTGTACAACCGCCCTTGGAAGATGGAGCCCATGAGGGACTTCCACCACCTTTTGGCGTGCAGCTCTAGCAGCGTCACTACCAATGTCACCGCCATGCTGTTCGGACATCTTATGCCAGCCATCAATTCCTGCACGGTATCAAGCCATTCCTCGGTGCGCACCGGCGATTCTGTCCCAAGATAGGCAGGAGGGGACAGGGCACGGAAGGTGCTCAACCAGTTGGAGCTTGGCGCTTGTTGTTGCACCGGAGCTTGCTGGGCTTTAAATGCATCCAATATGGCTGACAGCGTTTGTCCCAGTTCCGACTGCTGGAATTGTGAAGGGACGGAAGGGGTAGGAGTGCCCCCAACCGGCTCCACCTGCGCTGGGACCTATACGCAAGGTACAAACTAGGGTCAGGTTGGCTAAAACTAATGTCAAAGTTGGACAACTTAGTGTGAATTACAGATGGGCACACCACTGCTTCCGCTAAGTCGGTTTGTCCCCAAACCGACTAATCGAACGGGAGTGGCCCATTGTTACCTGACTGCTGTAGGTGAAGATCGGCTTAGTCTGATACCATTTGTAAGACCCCCCCCTCCCGGAACACAACACACGGCACGAGGGGAGTCTTATGCCCGAAATAGCCGCCTTGCGGTAGCACTAACGCACGGGTTAGCCTTTACCACAAGACGCCTATTCCGCCGGCTACAATCCATATCACAACAATTATGCCAACCCAACCATAACAGAAAAGTAAAACTAAAAGCAGTTCAGTTCACAGCTAAGTTAAAGTCCAAAATAGCGGAAGATAACAAGCACAACATGCTTGTACAAATAAACAAGAGTCTAGAAATGTTTTGCCAAACGGCTACATGAAAACACTCACTACTGTCACTGACGGTGCCGATGGCACCACCACCTCAGGTCCTATCATCCGGGCCTGGCTGTCCTGCTGCATAGTCCGTTGCCGCTCTACCTGCGGGGTTTCCTCCTAAAAAGGAAGACGTAGCAACCATTAGTCATAAGACTAAGTGGCTTCACATCCGCTCCCCCGGCGACTCCTCGGCACCGGGCGGAGAAAGGAACAAGGTACAATATGTATATATATATAAACAAGTAAACAAGCAGGTGACAGTAACTATAGTGGAGTATAAGCTACGCTACACAACTAGCAGTTCTACAAATATCAACAGTAAATGACAGTAGGTATAAGTACTCAGAATAGTAACTTAACTTATAAGAGTGCCCATACAAACTTATAAGTTAAGGATCGGCTTAACAGTAAAGTAACTCATCGTATAAGAGTGCCCATACAAACTTATACGATGAGGATCTTGTGTATGCAATGAATGACATGTTATGAATGTTATGTTATGACCGACTCATGCGCACGCACATGCAACTTGCTATGTCGACACAGACTTGAAGTTCCCACTTTTCGAGCAGGTAGCTAACCTCTCAGGCGTCGTCCGTCGTGGCCAGACGGCGACAGTGGAGCGGGCGTCTCCACTACTAGGTGGTATCACACTACCTATCCTAGGCCCCCGTACGCCTCAACGCTAAGAACACAACAGCGGAGCTCACATGCGTACTACGGCTCAGAAGGGGTCTTGGGTAAATGTGCACCAAGAACACAGCCCAACCTGGCCTTTGATTTCGAACCGGATGGAACCTCGGAAACGCACGAGGTGCAAGCCCAACCGTTCTCATGGCACGGAGGAGATCTCGGGTTATGGACACCAAGTATCTAACCCTACCGCCCAAGGTCTACCCATTGGCTCCCATCGGTGTGACGACTGGCGAACCCGTAGACCTGCCACATTCATTATCTCAACACCGCGACATGATGAATCGTCGCACATCACATGCCCCAAAACAACTCACTCGATGCTACCCGTAGGGAGACTACCACTCTAAGCATCGGTTGTTAATAAACCCCTTGGGCTCGGATTACGGTTACAAAATACTCCTCACATAGTGTTCATCATATTCACGTCCCTCTATTCACTGATTTCACCTCAATACTTCGCATTATTAATATGTTCAACATCAAACTATATAAATAAATTCAATACCAATCTCAACTCTTAATTACTAGCCTTCCCATCCAATCCATTTCCCTACTATTGCATAGTTATTCCTTATTGCACGACCAAATGAGTAACCATACTAAATTATAGTAACAACAACATTATAGATATATGGGAGCAAGATAACAAATGAGTAAATCACAATCATTGCAAGAGGGCTAGCATTATAATTTAACAAGTGCAATAACATAGGGTAGTCCGATACTAAAACTGGGATTCCCGGAGCTACAGGAATCCGATCACAATGCACAACCCCTCGTTGGAAAGGTATTCGCGAGGGCTACGACTTTCGTGTTGAGTCAATCACCCAGATCTGGTCGCAACATACCAGAAATTCAACTCGAATGCGTACAGGAAAACAGTTTCCTGTACAGGAATTTTCCGAACGCAGCGGACTCGAACCAGCTTTCCCGTGGCTACAGGTATCGCATGGAAACGAGCAACCACTCGTTGGAAAGGTAATTTCGAGGGCTACGACTTTTGTGTTGAGTCGTTCACCCAGATTTGGCCAGAACACCTCCGAAATTGGCCACGAAGGTCGCAGCGTGCAGAAATCAGATTTCTGCACGCATCTTAAGGCGAGATGAACGGCATCCGTTCATCTTCTTCCTTGCAACGGCCTCGCATAAACTTCTCCAGAAATCACCCAACCTTGTTTCTCCTTTCAAAGCCAAACCCCCAACGAAAACCCCTCTCATCTCCACTTTGAAGGATGAGAAGGTTGAGGGAGACTAAACCTAGAAAACCTAGGTATGGCTTTAACCTAAGAACTCTCCTCCTCACATCAAGACTCTATGGAGTCGATGTCTCTCCTATCATAACTATAGATCTAGCACCAAGGGAGAGGGGAGGAAGCTCACCTCAAGTCCAGCGGTACCACCATGGCCGGCCATGAGCCTCGCACTCCTTCGCGGCGGCATTGTTTTTCCCTTGACGATGGCGGCGTTTTGATTCCTCCAAAGATGGCTCCGGCAAGCTCTTCCTCCTCCTCCAGCCAAGAACCCTCTCAGGAATTTCGGGGCAGAAGAAAGGAGAATGAATCCTAGGGTTTCCAACTTTTTCCTTTTTATACATCGCAGACACGGGTAGGCACACGGCCGTGTTCCTACCCGTGTTCAGGTGACACGGCCGTGTGGCATGCCGTGTCTAAGGCCGTGTTCCTCCCAGATCCACTTTCTGCCGGGTCAGGGTTGCGGCACACGGGTAGGGACACGGCCGTGTCCCGACCCGTGTCCTTGGCACACGGCTAGGGACACGCCCGTGTCCCAACCCGTGTCCATGGCACACGGCTAGGGACACGCCCGTGTCCCAATGCCGTGTACCTCTCTGACTGGTAAGCCTATTTTTATGAGGCACACGGGTATGGACACGGCCGTGTCCATACCCGTGTCAGCCAAAAATGCTGTTTTGCCTTGTTTTCCTCATTTCCCGTACGTCCGCACCTGCTCACCCACATCCCCCATTGGCCTAACCACAGCCCCCTTGACTCAAATACGCAATCAAGGGGCCTAGCGCGAATTGGGACGTTACAAGAGCGATCATACCTTGGTTTGTCTTCATAGCGTGAAGACTTCTTTCTGAACTCCTTTCTCCCCATCTTGAGAAACCTCTTGGCAAACAGTGCCATAAGTTCCTCATTGGATTGGCTGCCTTCAGAAACATCTGCAGCCTTAAGAGCTAGAGATTGCTCTTTTCTTGTTGGAGTGGGGGTCTTGGCTTCAGCTTCTGCTTCTCTGGTCTTCAGCACTTGCTCAAAAGACTTGAGCTTGCCGAGGAGAGCTTCAGTTGAGATATCATTAGTGCTTCTGGCTTCCTTGATGGGCCAGATTCTTAGATCCCATGTGCTAGGGAAGCACATAAGAATCTTATCATTGACCTCTGTCAATGATATGTCCTTGTCCAGGGTCCTCAGCTCATTGATGATTGAGCTGAGCCTGGTGTACATAGCCTCAACTGATTCAGCATCAGTTTTCTTGAAGTTCTCATACTGTGAGATAAGGTTGGACCTTCTGTCCTTCCTTTCATCAGCTGAACCAGCTACAATCTGGTTTAGTGTGTCCCACATGGCCTTTGCTGAGGAGCAGTCAGCCACCTTCTGGAACACCTCATCAGACATTGTCTGAGCCAGTATGTTCATTGCCTTGGCATCAGCAATTTTAGCCTTCTTGTATTCATCATTGTAGTCTGGAGGAGGCACTGCACTCATATCAGATGATGAGGCAGTGGCAGCAGCAGGTGCTCTTGGGGGACCTGACAAAATAGAAGCAAAGATGCTTTCATCAATAGAGTTCATATATAATTTAATCCTTGCCTTCCAGATGCCAAACTTTGCTAAGTTGCATGCTGGAGGTCTGGTGCTAGAATAATCCTTAGACTGGGCCATGATAGTGAATATCTATAAGCTCTTGGTATCTATCAGGATCTTGTGACTTAGGTGTTAGCCTATACAGTCAGTCAACCTCCCTCTGATACCAATTGAAAGTGAAGGGATAGATACTACTCTAGAGTGGGGGGGGGGGGGGTGAATAGAGTTATCAAATTTTGCACAGACAAAACTTAATATTCTACCCAACTCCCTTGGAGTGAAGTGCGGAATGAAAAGATTATAGATATTGATTTAACCTTAAAGCCTAACACAAGTGATGTGTACAAACACAAGCTAACTGTAATTACAGTTAAGCTTGGAAAAACCTAATCAGCAACTAGCAACCTAGTTATATCTAATCACAGCCACAATGCAGGAATTAAACAGTGGAATCCAGACGACACAAGGAAATTTATAGTGGTTCCCCAAACAACTTGGGTATGTCCACTCTTCTACCCAAACGGTAGGAATCCACTCAGGTTTTTGATCAGGTGCCCTGCCACCAACAGAATCTGATTCAGGTAGATTCAGAAACCCTTTAGACTTTTGATCAGGTGTCTAAAAACCAAGCACAGGTTTTTGATCAGGTGCCCTGCCACCAAGGGATACTTTTGAAGGGAGTAATAACCCTGTACAGGAGGGGGAAGAAGGTTAAGATGTCTTCTCTATTTTACAATAGATTAGAGAAGCACAAAAGCTTGCACTGAGCTAGAATGCTCTAAAGAATCAAGGCTCCCCCTGGCTCAAGAATGTCCAGGTGAAGTCTTGCTTCAGTGCAGAGAAACTCTTCAGAAAGTTCTGAAGGAAAAAGCTACAGGAAGAAAAGAGATAATAAAATCAAAGTTCTTCAAGCAGCTATCTTCTTCTTCTTCTTCAAAGGAACTCTGAGTTGAACTTCCTAAAAGCAGGAGAACTCAGGTGAAGAAGAGATGAAGATCTTAACACTTCTCAGTTAGATGGAGATTGCTGAGAGCAGGAAGCTTGAGCTTGATGAAGGCTTGAGTGCTTGAGAATATGTGTGTAACACTAGCTTCAATCCTTCTTCAAAGAGTCCTTTAAATATTATCAGCAAGCAACGGCTCTCTTCCATTTGAATTATTTGTCTTCTTCTAAGCCTTGAGACCTGGGCTGTAAATATCAAGAAGACAGAAATATCTCTACAGCAAAACATTCTATAAAGGGAATAAATCACTTTCTAAGAAGCTGCAGGCTTAAATCAGATAACAGAAGGACTAAATAAAGTCACATCAGAAACAATCTCTTTATAGCAAAAGAAGACTTTTCAGTCTAACGGCTATAAAGGGCTGACAATAGATAAAGTAAATTAAAATGACAGCTAATAAGACAAACAACTTTATCTTAAAAAGATTTGAACTCAGGCAAAAAGAATAGAGCAAATAATGCCTGGAAATATTATCATACAGCTTAAAAAACTGTGCCAGAAAATGTATTAATTAATTAAATATAATAAATAAATACAAAATACAAAGGCAGACAGAAAACGTCGAACGACCTTCGAAGATCGTCGAACGACGCACGGAGATCGTCGAACTATCGGGCAGATAGTCGAACGATCCAGATAGTCGAGCTATCAAACAGATAGTCGAGCTACCGCAGCAGATAGTCGAACTATCAGGACAGATAGTCGAACTATCAGATAGTCGATCTATCTAGGACAGATAGTCGAGCTATCAAGCGCACAGAGATAGTCGACCTATCAAGCAGATAGTCGACCTACCTCAGAAAACAGATAGTCGATCTATCAAAAGATAGTCGAACTATCAAAACAAACTAGATAGTCGACCTATCAACCGATAGTCGAACTACCAGCGCAGAACAGATAGTCGACCTATCAACAGATAGTCGAACTACCAGCGCAGAACAGATAGTCGACCTATCAATAGATAGTCGAACTATCAGCGCAGAACAGATAGTCGACCTATCAACAGATAGTCGAACTATCAGCGCAGAACAGATAGTCGACCTATCAACAGATAGTCGAACTATCAGCGCAGAACAGATAGTCGAGCTATCAACAAATAGTCGAACTATCAGCGTCGACCAACTGATAGACGATCGTCGATCAGCCGATAGACGATAGTCGAACGGCGTTCGACTATAGTCGAACGAAAAACCTACTTAACCAAATTCTCAATTTGGAAAAGCGAGGACTCTACAGCTAGACTCCTAACCAATGACCATAGATATTTCTTGGGTCAGGGGCACAAAGGAGAGGACTAAACTCAAATCAAACTAGGGTACCAACATAATGTCGTGTGCCTCTTCAGAGACGGTATTAACAGGCATTAGGAGAAGAAACATCTTCTGTTTAGATTTTCTTAGTTTAGATTCATCTACCCCAGTGTGCCTAGTAGCAATAGGCAGTGCATCTCTTTGTGAACAATGACACAAGAGATTGACACATATTAATTTCAAGACAATTAGTATGCTGTTTTCTAAAAACTTAGTAAGGGATGCTCCCATCATTAAGTGCATCAAAGATAGCCCCTGTCCTGCATACCAGGAGGGCAAACAGACTCGGGCTACCTTTAAGGGCATTGCAGACAAAGACTCCTCCAGATGTCTTTATCTTCTGCATATGGATTTGTTTGGTCCAATGCAAGTTTATAGCTTGGGAGACAAGTCTTATACGCTAGTGATTATTGATGATCACTCTCGGTTTACTTGGGTGTTCTTCTTAAAACGCAAGTCTGATACGTTTGACATCTTCACTAATTTTGTCAAGCAAATTCAGAACGAACTTAACTGCTCGGTGGTCAAAATTAGAAGTGACCATGGAACAGAGTTCGAGTCTGGTGCTATGACAGAGTTCTGTGAAGAACTTGGTATCTTTCATGAGTTTTCCTCCCCGCATACTCCTCAGCAGAATGGAGTTGCGGAGAGGAGAAATAGAACACTCATTGAAGCTTGCACGACAATGTTGAATGACGCTTCTCTCCCAAAATACTTCTGGGGAGAGGCTGTCAACACAGCTTGTCATGTACAAAACCGGGCCTTGATCAACAAAAGCCATCATAAGACGCCTTATGAGCTACTGAAAGGCAGGAAACCAACCATGTCCTATTTTAGGATCTTTGGCTGCAGATATTATGTACTAAATAACGGGAAGTACCCGCGTACTAAGTTTGGTGAAAAATGCTTCGAAGGCATATTTATGGGCTATAGTAGCCATAGCCGGGCATATAGGGTTTTCAATAAGAAAACCCTAGTGGTAGAGGAATCCATAAATGTGGTATTTGATGAAGGAAGCTTGCTTAACAGCAATGCTTTTAGTGGTCTTCTTGAAGATGCAGGTACAAGAATTGAACAGCTTAGTCTCGATGAGACCGCTAAAGATGCAACTCCCAAGTACGTCAAAGTCTCCACCACAACACCTACTGGAGATGATGATGGTCAGGGTGGAGTTGTCCTCCCTGAAGAGGAAGGAGCCCCAGAAAATGTTAGAGCTCTAGATGCCAGACTGTTAGAGCTTCGTCACGTGAGGGATCATCCCAGAAATCAAATCATCGGAGATCCCCGTGACGGTGTCAGAACTCGCCGAGGTACAATTAACGAGATTTTGCATTTTAGCTTTCTGTCACAGGTTGAGCCAAAGAAGTTCGACGAAGCGAACAAGGATGCATCTTGGATCTTGGCCATGCAAGATGAACTGCATCAATTTGAACGATGCAACGTCTGGACGCTGGTTCCCAGACCAAAGGGACAGAATGTGATTGGCACAAAGTGGATCTTCAGAAACAAACTGGATGAACACAGTGTCATCATCAAGAACAAGGCCAGACTGGTGGCTCAAGGATACAGACAGGAGGAGGGGATCGACTTCGACCAAACGTTTGCACCGGTGGTAAGGATCGAGGCGATCAGATTGTTCCTGACATATGCTTCTCACAAAGGATTCACAGTCTATCAGATGGACGTGAAATCGACATTCTTAAATGATAACCTGAAAGAGGAAGTATATGTCGCACAACCCCAGGTTTTGTTAATCCGACTTATCCCAATCATGTATATTTTCTTAATAAAGCTTTATATGGCTTAAAACAAGCTCCTCGAGCTTGGTATGAGACTCTGTCTAGTTTTCTTCTTGAGAACAAGTTCTCTAGAGGAAAAATAGATAAGACATTGTTTCTTAGGGAAGTCAAAGGCAAGATTTTGCTGGTGCAAATCTATGTCGATGACATAATATTCGGGTCAACGGATAACAACCTTTGCAAGAAGTTTTCCAAACTTATGCAAGGGAAGTTTGAAATGAGTAGTATGGGAGAGCTGAAGTATTTCTTGGGACTTCAAGTGAAACAGTCTGAGGATGGGATTTTCATCTCTCAGACGAAGTTCACAAATGAACTCCTCAAGAAATTCGGAATGGAGAGTGCAACCTCTATGAGGACTCCAATGGGATCCACTGTGTCTCTGGACAAGGATGAGAAAGGGAAACCTTTTGATGAAACCAAGTACAGAAGAATAATTGGATCCCTGCTCTATCTTACTGCAAGTAGAGCGGATATTATGTTCTCCACATGCGTTTGTGCCAGATATCAGGTGAACACTAAGGAATCTCACTATGTCGCTGCAAAGCGAATTCTTAGATACCTTAAGGGTACACCTAATCTTGGCTTGTGATACCTGAGAAACAATGATGTCGAGCTAATAGGCTTTTCAGATGCTGACTTTGCAGGAAGCAGGGATGATAGGAAAAGCACTTCCGGGATGTGTCAATTCCTCGGAAGAAGGCTTATCTCATGGAACAGTAAGAAGCAGAATTGTGTCGCAACCTCCACAGCTGAATCTGAGTACATCTCAGCAGGCAGCTGTTGTGCACAACTTCTATGGATCAGAAATCAGCTCAAAGATTATTACTTGCAGTTCAGCGAAGTTCCAATGTATTACGACTCCTCAAGCGCAATAGCAATTGCGAACAATCCTATGTCGCACAGTAGAACGAAGTATATTGAAGTGCGCTATCAATTTATTCGGGAGCATGTGGAAAACAAAGACATATCTCTCTGCTATGTCCCCACGGATAAGCAGGTTGCAGATATCTTCACAAAGCCCCTAGACGAGGCCAAGTCCAGTCTCTTCAAAACTGAACTCGGCATGCTGAACTATGAAGAGTGAAGACTGTACAGCTCAAGGCTCTTGGATCAAGGGGGAGCATTAGCAAAGAACTCAAGCTCTAGCATGGATGCAAGATCTGAGGGGGAGCATGTAGCTCCAAGTGCAGTCCCAGATTTGCAGAAGCCGAAAAGGGGGAGATTACCCTCTCGGCTAAGGCTAAGGTGGCTCCAAGTACCAAGTAATGCTCTCAAGAAATTGGTAATGAATTTCTCTCTCAACTGGATTCTTCGTTTATGATTTTCATTTCCATATGTCCTATTCACCTTAGCTTGTAGGGTTTAGGCTTCTTTAAATAGGGGGAGATTGTTGGGTATTATATCCACAATGTACCTGATTTGAAGAAGCCCATGTACAAGCTAAGGTGAATAGATAATGTATTTGATGACTTTCTATCAAGTTGTGCTTGCAGTTATTCCACGCTAAGTACACACCAATGTCAGGGTGCAGTGGGTAAATATACACGGGTCTGCGCAACGTAATCCTTCGTTGAGCAGATCAGTGTGTTGGCCTACGTGTGCTCTATCTATTGGAGTGTACTTACTTTCAAGCACAGGGTCGAGATAGAGCTAGAGCTGAAAAGGAGCAAGGATGAGTCAAAGACCAGCTCACGGGAAGATAGACGAAAATTCGTCTAAGTAAGATTCGACGGGAATCACTAGTGATTCTCGCCGAATCGTCGAGAATCACTAGCCGATTCTCGCCGAATGCATCCGGCTGACTCAACGCCTTCAACGCCTTCAAGGATTCTGCCAAGTCAGAATCGGCGAGAATCACCAGGCTGAGTCAACGCCTTCAAGGAATCTGCCAAGTCAGAATCGTCGAGAATGACTATGCATTCTCGACGATTCGTCGAGAATGGATGATGACTCTCAACGATTCTTTCCAGCTGGCAAGCAATTCAGCTAAGAATTCTTCTAAGTAGAATTCGATGGGAATCATTAGTGATTCTCGTCGATTCGTCGATAATCACCAATGATTCCCACCGAATTTGCCTTAGGCGAATTTCTGCTGCTCGCTGGACCGGACCAAGTATACACGCGCTGTTTTGAACCGGACTTAGGGTTTCTACTGGTAGGGCCCACAACAGTCATAATATATGACCTACTGTATAAATACTGTTGTATTTCAAACATCACCAAAAATCGATACATACGAAAAGAAAGAGCCGCCGGATTTGACCTAGCGGATCACGTCTTCTCTTCCGCCTCCGTCTCCGCGCCTCAAGTTATCGCTGCCGCCGATCGTGGGTTCTTCCTGATCTCCCGGCGACAGAAGCTTATTCAAGTAATGCGTCTCACGTGTCTATCTTGAGATCCTTTGTCTCTTGGTTTGTAGATCGGGAACACCTTCCCTTTCCGAATCGATTGAGACGATCGATCCAAGTGTGATCATTGGTAGACCTTGCTAGCTTTTCTACGAAGGTTGGATCTACAAAGCCCGCCGCCGCCGATCCCGAAAGCTCCGCCGCCGCACTTCTTGCCGCCGCCGATTTCAGGGAGATCCTCTCTAAGTGAGAGCTAAGGTCGTGGACTCTTCGTCTTCTTCAAGAACGCGTCATCGAACGAAGAGGGACACCAAGCACTCCATAAGTAGTTTGTATTTAATACATTCTAATTTTTCTTTTGTTGTAAAAGAACGTTGGTTCCACATTGTAAGGGTTGGGTGCAACCCGTGGTGGAGGAGTGGTGACTCCTTCGGGTGGAAGGTTTCCTTCCATTAGTGTGAGGATTGGATTTCAATCCGGTTGGTGAAGTGACCGAGTCGTCCCTTGTTGGGAGATAGGTCGAAGGGGGAAAGCGGACGTACCCAAATCGGGGAACCACTATAACTGCCTGCATATTTTTGTGCTGTGTTGTTTTGTTTAATTGTGCAGGTATAATATTAATTCCGCTAAAAGACTGTGCAAGACACCTATCCCCCCCATAGGTGAAGGTAGTTGATACTAGTGTGACTTTCAAGTGGTATCAGAGGAGGTCACGGGTTCGAAACCCCGGGGTCGTTTCTGGGGGGGGATTGTTGGGGTCCAACAACGCCCCCGGTGTTGGGAGGTACGGCATGTGGCGCTATGGCCCGCACTAGTCGATACAGAAGGGTGTGTCTCCTGGGGCCTAACTGGCCTCCCCGTGGATCCTGCTGCTGCAGCTCTATAAAGGAGTGGTAGCACCGTCCTCAAACAGTCCGGGCTTTTGGGAGAGTTGGTTGCGCCATTCCCTACAAGTGGTATCAGAGAGGATCTCCCCGAAATCGGCGGCGGCAAGAAGTGCGGCGGCGGAGCTTTCGGGATCGGCGGCGGCAAGGTTTGCGGCGGCGAGCTTTGTAGATCCAACCTTCGTAGCAAAGCTAGCAAGGTCTACCAAAGATCACACTTGGATCGATCGTCTCAATCGATTCAGAAAGGGAACGTGTTCCCGATCTACAAACCAAGAGACAAAGGATCTCAAGATAGACACGTGAGACGCGTTGCTTGACTAAGCTTCTGTCGCCGGGAGATCAGGAAGAACCCATGATCGGCGGCGGTGACAACTTGAGGCGCGGAGACGGAGGTGGAAGAGAAGACGTGATCCGCTAGGTCAAATCTCCCACTTGTAGGGAATGGCGCAACCAACTCTCCCAAAAGACCGGACTGTTTGAGGTTGGCGCTACCACTCCTTTATAGAGCTGCAGTAGCAGGATCCACGGGGCGGCCAGTTAGGCCCTAGGGGACACACCCTTCTGTATCGACTAGTGCGGGCCATAGCGCCACGCGCCGTACCTCCCAACACCGGGGGCATTGCTGGACCCCAACAATCCCCCTAGAAACGACCCCAGGGTTTCGAACCCGTGACCTCCTCTGATACCACTTGTAGGGAATGGCGCAACCAACTCTCCCAAAAGCCCGGACTATTTGAGGACGACGCTACCACTCCTTTATAGAGCTGCAGCAGCAGGATCCACGGGGCGGCCAGTTAGGCCCCAGGGGACACACCCTTCTGTATCGACTAGTGCGGGCCATAGCGCCACGCGCCGTACCTCCCAACACCGGGGGCGTTGCTGGACCCCAACATCTTGCACTCCACCTTCACCTTCTGACATGCCTCACAGTGTGTAATGTAGTACTTAACAACACTCTTCAATCCTAGCCAGAACATGGTCTTTTGTAAGTCTCTATGCATCTTGGAAATGCCAGAATGCACCGAATACTTGGAACAATGTGCCTCTCTCAAGATGTCTTCCCAGATTTCACCGTCCTTGGGAATGTAGAGCCTGCCACGGAAATGAACGAGGCTGTACTTCAGAGTATTCTCTTCAGTAGATCCATCCTTAATAGCTTTAATCACAAGGGCTAGAGCAGCATCCTTCCCTTGCTCTACCCGAATTCGATCTTGAATGTCACAAATTATACTTATGGAAGTTAGATATTCAGTATATGTCTCGGAATAATCCTTGCACACCAATGAGATCTCCATCTCCTCAAGCACTCGAGTTAATTTTGTACTCATCATCCGAGACTCAGGGCTCGACTTTGGAACTTTTCTGTTCAAAGCATCTGCTACGGAGTTTTCTTTCTTGGGGTGGTAGTTCAATGTAAAAACATAATCACATAAAATTCTAGCCACCGCCGCTGCCTCAAATTCAACTCCTTCTGAGTATGGATGTACTTCAAATTCTTATGGTTTGAAAAGATCTCGCATTGGATGTCATACAAGTAATGTCTCCAAAACTTTAATGTGAACACCGCTGCCCCCAATTCCAAATCATATACTAGGTAGTTTACCTCATGCTTCTTTAGTTTTCTCGAAGCGTAAGCAATCACGTGCCTGTGTTGCATCAACACTGCTCCCATCTCTTGATAGGACGCATCCGTATAAACTTGTAATCCTTCCTTTCCTGATGGAAGAGCTAGGATGGGTGCGGTGGTAAGTCGGTCCTTCAGCTCTTGAAATGCAGCCTCGCACTGGGGTGTCCACTCATATGGCACAACTTTCTTTGTCAGGGCAGTGAGAGGAAAGACGATCTTTGAAAATCCCTTCACAAACTTGCGATAATAACCAGCAAGTCCAAGAAAACTCCGTACATCGGCCGCTGACTTCAGAGGAAACCATTCCTTCACAACACGTACCTTGGCCGGGTCTACCGCTAATCCAACACCACTAATCACATGGCCCAAGAAGGCAACTTCTCGGAGCTAAAATCTGTATTTGGTAAACTTAGCAAACAGGGAATGCTCTTTTAGTTTCTTCAAAACTAAGGCTAAGTGTTCAACATGCTCCTCTTCCGTCTTCGAGTAGACCAAAATGTCATCAATGAAGATGATGACAAAGATGTCTAAATGTGGTTCGAAAACCGTATCTCGAGCAGAACGCTATCTTTGGGATATCTTCCTCTTGTATCCTCAATTGATAGTACCCCGAGCGCAGATCCAATTTGGAAAACCTATGAGCCCCCACTAACTGATCGAACAGTTTGTCGATCCGAGGTAGAGGATAGGTGTTCCGCACCGTCAGACGGTTGAGCTCCCGATAATCTATGCACAACCGTAGTGTTCCATCCTTCTTCTTGACAAATAAGACAGGGGCTCCCCATGGTGATGAACTGGGATGAACAAACCCTGATTCTACTAACTCCTGCAACTAAACTCTAAACTCGACAAGTTCCTTTGGAGCCATTCGGTAAGGTGTCTGAGAGATAAGCTTGGCTACCGATACCAGTTTAATTTGAAAGTCTACTTCCCTATGCGTGGATAAGCCTGACAACTTCTTGGGAAACACCACAGGGAAATCCCGCACTACCCACACATCCTTCATACTTGTCTCCATCTCTTTCAATTCAAAACATATCATATATACTTTGTACCCTTTCATATGAGCCTTAAGGGCCTGGATTGAAGATAACATCATTCGAGGTGCGAATTCAATACCTTGGAAGACGACTTTAGAGTCTCCATGCCTCATAGTGATCTGCTTTGCCGCATAATCAATTCCGGCGTGGTGCCAGACCAACCAGGTCATGCCCAAAATAAGGTCAAATTCTGACATTCTCAGCACCATCACAGGGGTTTCAAAACCTTTTCTCCAATGCATACTTCCAAGTCGCACTTGACGGGCGATGTCATCTCAGAGTCGTCTGGGAGGCGTACTCTCCGAGTGATACCAGCGAAATATTGCACACCATCTAAGTCTTTTACGAAGTCTGCCGAGACAAATGAATGCATGGCACCGGTATCAAATAAGGTGTGAGCTGGTTTCCCACTAACAGTCACGGTGCCTAAGTATCAATTATAAAGACTCAAGCTAGATTCCTAGCGCATCTTAGGCAAATTAAGGACGAGTTCTTATAATGTATTAATTAAATCATGACATACCTGCAATCATGTCTTGAGGATTCCGGTCCTGCATCATGTCCAAAGCAAACACCTGCTCTCTAGTAGGTTCAGGGTTCCTTCCTAGTAGTCCTCGACCATGACCTTGTCCTCTCCCTCACGGAGCTGCCGGAGGGAATACAGGGGGGTTACCTCCACCTAGTTGCTGGCAGTAATGCCTGATGTGACCTGGCTGATTACACTGGAAACATACTCGCTCGTTCTACTCTCTAGGTTGCTGATACACTTGTTGAGGTGGAGGTAGTACTAGCTGCGAGGCAGGACGTTCCATCCTAAAATTCTGGTGGAAACGGCCGCCACCCCTTTGGTATCCCCTTCCATCTTTATTATTTTTTCTCTTCCTATAGCTGGGGCCTGCTTATACCATGCCCTCGGCTGGTATCTTACTACTTCCTAAGTGACCCGCCTCCAACCTTTTCTCCACATCGATTATCTCAGCCAATCTCACATATGCTATAAACAAAAAGGCTTGCCTTAGGGGATCTCGTAAGCCTTTGTAAAATTTCTTTGCATAACCACGTTCATCCAACTCGTAGGCGTCAGCGAACCTAACGAGGTGCTAAAACTCCCTTTGATTTTTCGTTACGGACTTAGATCCTTGCTTCAGCTGCAGGAATATTTCTTCAAGCTCGTATCGAGTGGTCGAGGGAATGAAATGCTCCAAGAAGGCTCTAGAAAACTCATTCCAACTGATCTCCGTGTACACTCGGCCTTGGAAAGTGGAACCCATGAGGGACTTCCACCACCTCTTCGCATGTATTTCCAAAACTGACACCGCTAAGATTACAACCATATTGGCTGGACATCTAATTCCGGCCATTAGCTTTTGCACCGTATCTAGCCATTCTTCAATACAGACAGCTGAATCCATCCCAAGGTAAACAGGCAGGGAGAGGGCTCAGAAGGTACTCAACCAGTTAGAGCCCGAGGCTTGTTGTTGCACCGAGGCCTGTTGAGACCTAAAAGAGTCCAGAATTGTGGTAAGCGTCTGTCCCAACTCCGACTGCTGGAACTGGGTAGGGACGGAATGGGAGGGAGTGCCCGCTACTGGCTCTACACATGCCGGGATCTACACGTAATCGTACAAACTTAAGGTCAGTTTGGCTAATCGTAGGGTAACGACTGGACTTACTTAGTGTGAATTACACACGAGCACACCACTACTTCTGGTATATCAGTTTGTTCACAAACAGACCAATCGAGCGGGGGTGGCACAATTGTTCAATGACTTCTTTAGTTCAATATTTTTACAATCTGATACCATTTGTAAGACCCCCTCCCAGAACACAAGACACAACCGAATGGAGTCTTATGCCCAGAACAACCACCTTGCGATAGCGTCACACACGGGCTGACCTATACTACAAGACGTCTATCCTGCCGGCCAAACCAATATCATTCATGCCAACCCAACATAAAGAATTTAAAATAGAAGTCAAAACCACACAAGTATATAGTCCAAACAGAGTACAATAATAAAAAGGAGCAACGACGACTTCTACAATATCAGAGTACATAAAATTTCCCCAAGGGCTACAATATGAGTCGCTCAAAAACTCACATCCGTAACTGACGATAATGATGATAACGTCATATCAGGCCCTATCACCCTGGCCTGGCTTCCCTCCTGCATAACCTGTTGCTACTCTATCTGTGGGGTTTCCTCCTAAAAAGGAAGACATAACAATCGTTAGTCATAAAGACTAAGTGGCTCTCACATCCGCTCCCCCGGCGAATCTTAGGCACCGGGCGGAGAAAAGAAGGGGGTACAACATATATAAGTAAGCAGTAGTACAAGCAGGTGAAGAATTTATATATCATGAGTAGTAAAAGCAGCAATGTATAACAACATTATAAACATTCTACTCTAGCAATTCTACACAAGCAATATCCATCCATCAAAGTAATAGGTCTACAACAGGAAAGTAACTTAACTTATAAAAATGCCCATACAGATTTATAAGTTAAGGATTGACTTAACAGTAAAGTAACTCATCATATAAGAGTGCCCATACAAACTTTTATGATAAGGATCTTGTATATATAATGCAATACAATGTTATGAATACAATGCAATGACTCACCCATGTAAACACACACGGCTATGTCGACACAGACTTGTAGTTCCACTTTTCGAGCAGGTAGCTAACCTATCAGGCGTCATCCGTCGTGGCCAGACGGTGAAAGTGAAACGGGCTTTCAACTACTACACTACCTGGCATAGGCCTCCATACGCCTCAATGCTAATAACATAACAACGGAGCTCCTTGTGTACTACGACTTAGAAGGAGTCTCGAGTAGATGTGCACCAAGAACAAAGTCCAATTGGCCTATCATCGTGGAACGAAAGGAGCCTATGGGAGCGTATCACCACAAGACCAAGCCCAACCATCCACTTGGCACGGAAGGAGCCCGGGAATGAGCACCGAGGGCAAAGCTCAACTGCGCAGAGTCTATCTGTCAACTCCCGCAGGTGTGATGAATGTCGAGCTCGTAGACCTGCCACACTATCCTTAACCCGGGATTATGACACCGCGTGTCAACTCACACTGCATGCAATTTCACATGACCTTGCCATTAACCATCCAGTGCTTAACAACACTCAAGGGCTCCACATAGAGTCCCTTATAATCACATCAATCTAGTGCAGTCAAATACTCATGCACTTACATACTTTTCACATTTTTGTGCTCCAAGGCACTTAAGGGTTCAACATCAACACAGGTGGTAATCCACCTCATACGGCATACCAATCTCATGCTGCTACCCGTAGGGAGAAAAAACTCAAAGCAGTGGACTATACTAACCATCCCATCAAACCCTTGAGATTACCATTCCACATATTCCGTGACCATGAGGTTTACCCATTCGATTCCTTCCTTATGATCAAGCATTCACAAACCATTATGCTTCCACATGATAATCACAACCATATAACGATACTCCATATAATCATCAAGCATGATAACCTAGCTATAGATTACACATTCAATTATCGGGCATCACTCTCTCTTTCAAAACTTATTGCATTCTACAGATTATAATCACGCACATCCTTACCGGATTTCACAAGCTCATCATTTGTACAACCAAATCTTATCAAATCATTCATTCAGTAATTTCCCAAACCATTTGTTTATTAAACTCCTCCAAAGCATTTGTTTATCTTGGCTACACATAACTAGACCAACCAGGTCTCAACATCATCTTGCTACGTTTCTTCTACTTGGGCCAAATCCAGTTATACATTAACCCGAGACAACATGCACCTAAGATGTTACTGTGCAGCAACTTCGATTAGACATTCCCGAGGCTATAAGACTCATATGAAAACGTGAAACCATCCATTGGAAAGGTATTTAAAAGGACTACAACTTTCATCCGTGGCACAAGACCCAGATCCGGCCATATCACACTCGAAAACGGCCTCGAAGTTCGTTGCGCACATAAAACATATCTTTGCACGCATCTTATAGCAAAACGAACGACATCGGTTCGTCTTCTTCCTTTAGCTATTTGTTCAAAAGCAAATACAACACTTCCTCCTCCCTTATTCATCCTCAATAGACCATCCTTCTTCAGGAAACCAAGTACACCATCTTCACAATGAAGAGAGGAGAGGTTGAAGACAACTAATCTCTAGGACAATGTCCTAGCATGGTCTCTTCCTAGGAGATCTTCAGCTTGCACAAGTCCAACTCTTTTGAGTCGACATCTTTTCTACATTATAACTAAAGATATAGCACCAAGGGAGAGGGTGGGAAGCTCATCTCGATTCCGGCCATGGATCTTGTTACTCTCCTTGGCGACATGCTTCTTCTCCTTCGGTATCGTTCCGTACGGACGGATGGTTCTTCCCAAAAATCTGACTCCAGTGACTTTTCTCTCCCGTTAGGTTCGACACAGGTAATGGATCGGTAAGAAATGGATGTGACGGCTAGGGTTTCTTGTTTCTTCCTTTTTATAAGAGGGATTAGGGTTGCTTTATCACAAGTTACCTTGCTATTGGACCGCCTATTATTACTTTAAATAAGTCCCGTTAAAAGGAACCGGTCCAGATGGTCAGTCGGCACATATCTCAAAATCTAGTTTAGCCCGTACGTTCAAGCCAGTGAATCCATCCAGGCCGCAAAATGCACCAAGTAAAATTCATTGAGTATCCTCCTATATACTCGACGAATAGTCGAATGTACATGTATAAACTTGACGAACCCTTCACCAATCTCGCCGAACTGCTTCTAAGTTATTTTGTGGTGTATACTAAACACACTCGACGAATCGTCGAAATTCTCCGTTATCACTCAACGCCTCGTCGAGTCCTATACTTTTCTAAGTCAAAGCATTGAGTTCATCGAGTATCACTCGACGCTTCGTCGAATGACGTCGAGTTCACTCAGTGCACTCGAAGCTTCCCGAATTGTTGAAGTTGGTGACCGGGAGGTCTGGCGGTCTGTCTTGGCGGATTGAAGACCGCGCGGTCTGGCGGTTTCCCTTCAGCGGTTTGGTTGCTGTGCAGTTGCTGTCTGGAGTCCGAGCGGTCTAGCGGTTTGTCTTTGGCGACTTGGAGACCGGGCGGTCTAGAGGTCTCCCATGGCGATCTCTCCTTCCTCTCTGGTTGTGGCCGAGCGGTTAGCCTTTTCGTCTATCCACGCGGCTTGTGTGGGTTGTTTCAGTATAGACCGCTTAGTCCTGTAAATTTTTAGTCCCACATCTCTTATTTGTATTCTCTCTTCTCTCCTCCATTTTATAAAAGGGAGGTCATACCTTTGTAATAGATACCTTTTTCAGATAATAAAATTTCTGTTAAACCTCTTCCGGTTTGTTCTTGTTCGTTTCTTACATGGTATCAGAGGACTCGATCTTCTCCTCCTTATTCTGTGTGCCTTCTTTGACCGCGCGACCTATCCGCGCGGCTTACTTCTTCTTCTCGCAACCTGTCCTCGCGACTTGTTTCTTCCGCCTGCTTGCGCCATGTTCGTGCGGCTTCTTTCTCTCCTTGTCATTGCCCTTTGTGTGCGCGACCTCTTTGGTTCCCCATTCTTCTCGCCGCGACCTGTGCTTAGTCGCCGCGACCTCTTCTTAAGTCACCGCGACCTGTCTCCGCAACCTGTTAGCCTTGTTCGCCTTATTTGCCTTCCCGCGTACTTTTCTCTGTTCGCCGTAGTCTTCTCTTTCTTCTGTTCGCGCGGGCTGCTTTCTAGCCGCTCGACTTCTTTCCCTCTGCTTGGTTCTGTGGCTTGGTCGTGGCTTTTCTGGCCGCTGGTATCTATCATCGTGACCGCTGCAGATCTCTTTCTCCTAACCGCTGCGATTTCTCCCTGTTCACGCGGCTTGTTTCCTAACCGCACGGTTTGTTTCCTAACCGCGCGACTTCCTGTTGTTTTCTCCTATGGCTCTTTCTGATGCTTCTACTGCCACCACTCCTGTTACCAATCCGGCTCCGCCTCTCCCTCCTACTCCTTCCGGGAACCTTGGCACCGTTTCCAAACTTGTCGGCTCCAACTACCCGGATTGGAGCGTCTCCTTCACCTTTCTCCTTCGCTCGTAGCGCAAATGCCACCATCTCATTGATGACCCTCCTCCCACCACTTCACCTCTCTTTGATGACTGGGATGCGAGTGACACACTTGTGCGTACTTGGCTCGCTAACAGCCTCTCCGATGAATTCCTCCCCGTCATCCGTCATGATGAGATGGTCAAGGCCGCTTGGCTTCATCTTGCCGATCTGTACTCAAAGGGGGATTAGACGTGCCACATCTATACGTTGTATGCGGACCTCTTTACCCATCCTACATTGTTTCCTGTTGCTGCCTACCAACAGGTTCAGGCTCTTGGGGCTGAGATTCTTCAGAATCGCCCCTTTTATGCGGATTTGGCTCAACAACACAAGCATTTCCAGGAGCTTATGGTTGTGTGTTATCTTCTCTGGCTTCCTGATACTTATGATATGATCCGCCAGCAAATTCTGGGTGAGGCAGAATCTCCTACCTTAGATGCCACCGCTTCCCGCATCGCTGCTGTCACCACCCTCCTTCAGCGCCCGCTTCTGCCCGCTCCTTCTCCACCGGACAACTATGCTCACCAAACTCAGCGGAGTGGCTCTGGTAGCCGCAGTCACCAGTCTGGCGGACGTGCTCCTTCCTGCTATCTCTGCTCTCACTATGGCTGCACCTGCCATACTATGGAACGCTGCTGGACGAAGCATCCCCATCTTCGCCCCTCGGGTGACTCTTCTGCCTCCTCTTCCAAGCCGTCTGCCTCCGTTGTCACATCACCAGGTAGTGCCCACGTGGTGACTCAAGGTAAATGGCTTATCGAATCTGGTGTGACTAATCACATGATGGGCAATCCTTAGTGCTTTTCTCTCCTCGAACATCATGATCGGTTGCCTCCTGTCCTTGTTGTAGACAGTTCTCCCTCCCCGGTTCATGTGCCGAGAGTGGTTCATGTTACTCCATCTCTTCGCCTAGCGGACACTATCTATGTGCCCAAATTTCTGTGCAATTTATTGTCAGTTATCTCTTTATGCAAGCAGCTTCAGTGCTCTGTGACGTTTACTCCGACTTCTTGTTCTTTTCAGGATCCGAGCTCCCAGCAGACGATTGCTACTGGGACTGAGAGCGGCGGCCTCTACTTCCTCGATAACGTTTCCGCCTTGCCCGCCTTCTCCTCTTCTTCTACGGATCTTCTCTAGTGGCATCTCTGCCTCGGTCATCCTCCTACACGACTTCTACATCAGCTTCTGCCCCACCTCCCTCCTTCCAGTACTCCTCTCAACTGCGATGCTTGTCAACTTGGCAAGCATCACCGTTCATCCTTACCGCCGAAGCAAGGTCGGGGCTCTACCTGTCTGTTTGATCTAGTCCACTCCGATGTATGGGGACCAGCTCCTATCCTCACCATTGGTCGGGGTAGTTCTTATTTTGTAACTTTTATTGATGATTTTTCTAGATGTACTTAGATGTATCTCTTACGAGATCGCTCTGAACTTTTGGATGTATGGATCTCTTTTTATCATTTAATTAAAACTCAGTTTGATGTTTGTATTAAAATATTTCACTCAGACAATGCTAAAGAATATCTGAGTCATGCGTTTACCTCTTTCTGTGTGCAACATGACATTATTCATCAAACTAGCTGTGTTTATACCTCCCAACAAAATGGGGTGGCGAAACGCAAAAACCGTCATCTCCTCGATGTCACTCATAACTTAATGACCCAGATGTATGTTCCTCGCTCCTATTGGGGCTATGTTGTTCTCCTTGCCTGCTACCTCATCAATCACATTCCCTCCACAGTTCTCCACGGGGAAACCCCATTCCCCATTCTATATCCGGGAAAGGAGCCTTTCCCTCTCCCTCTCAGAATCTTTGGGTGCACTGCCTTTTTGCATACCCCATCTGCCACCCGAGATAAGATCTCCCCTCACTCCACCAAATGTGTCTTTCTGGGGTACTCCCCCACTCAGAAAGGCTATTGTTGCTTTGACCCCGTTCTTCGCAAGTAGTTCACCTCTGCTGATGTCACCTTCTTCGAGAATGCCTCCTACTTCTCAGATGACTCCTCTCCTCTCCCCCAGCTTCTGATACTCCTGCTGTTCTCTTCGTTCCCTCGTCTCCTACTGTGATCTCAACCCCTACAATGTCTCCGTCCACTCCTCCCCTTCCGCCTCTCTCTCCCTCCTATCCGCCACCATCTCCCTCATCTACGCCGTCGTCGCTCTCTACTACCGGGCCAGCTCTCTCTACCACGGATGCTTTGGATGTCGAGGGACCCACCGACTTGGATCTTCCTATAGCTCTTCGCAAAGGGGTGCGGACGTGTACTCTACACCCCCTTGCTGCTGTTGTTTCATATGATTGCCTTAACTCTTCTCGCAGGGCCTTTGCACTGGCTATCTCTGCCACTGCCACACCTCGTTCCTACCAGGAGGCCCTTGCTATTCCTCATTGGAAGATGGCCATGGATGATGAAATGGCGACCCTAACTGAGCGGGGTACCTGGACTCTTGTTCCTCCTCCCTTCGGTACTGATGTTGTTGGTTGTTGCTGGGTCTTTATGGTCAAAATGGCCCGGACGGCACTGTGGATCGTTATAAGGCCCGCCTTATTACTAAGGGCTTTACTCAGACCTATGGGGTTGATTACTTTGACACCTTCTCTCCCGTGGCTCGTCTCAGCACTATCCGAGTCCTACTCTCTGTGGCTGTCAATAGAGATTGGCCGATTTCTCAGCTGGATGTCAAAAATGCCTTCCTTTATGGTGATCTTCAAGAGGCCGTCTACATGGAGCAACCTCCTGGGTATGTTGCTCAGGGGGAGACACGGGTATGTCGGCTGAAGAAGGTAATCTATGGCCTCAAGCAGAGCCCTCGAGCTTGGTTTGACAAGTTCAGCGACATCGTGGTGACTGTTGGTTTTACGCGAAGCTCTGTCGATCACTCGCTATTCATTCGCAAAACCTCCTCGGGACTGGTGGTTCTTGCTGTGTACGTCGATGATAATCTTCTCACTAGCGATGACCAGGAAGGGGTAGCCTTGACAAAGCGACATCTTGGTCAACATCTGGTCACGAAAGATATGGGCTCTCCGAAGTACTTTTTGGGGATCAAAATCTCTCGAAAACCCAACTCCTTAGTCCTCTCCCAACGTAAGTATGATCTTAATCTATGAAAAGAGGCAGGATTGACTAGAGCAAAACCTACCCGATGCCCCATGGCAACTAGAGAAGACAAAACCTGGACAGATGATTTGCCTCCTCTTTCAAATATTACGCGGTACAGGCGTCTGGTTGGTAAGCTCAAATATCTCACAGTGACCAGGCCCGACATTTCCTATGCTATGGGCAAGGTGAGTCAATTCATGCAAGAGCCTAGGGAGTGCCATCTACAGTCTGCCTTGCAGATCTTGGAGTATGTCAAAGTAACACCTGGGAAAGGATTACTCTTTCAGAAGAATGGTCATATGAGGGTTGAAGCATACTCAGATGCGAGTTACGCTGATGACAAAGGGGATCGCAAATCAACCTCGGGTTTTTGCACCTTTTTTGGGGGAAATCTGGTGAGATGGAAGAGCAAGAAGCAGTCTGTTGTTTCCAGGTCCAGTGCAGAAGCAGAGTATCGTAGTATGGAATCGACCACTTGTGAGTTAAAGTGGTTACAAGCGCTCATGATTTATTTAGGAGAGGTCTACAACCATCCTCTACCTATGTTCTGTGATAACAAGGCTTCCATATACATCTCCAAAAATCCGGTCTTTCATGAAAGAACCAAGCACATTGAGGTCGACTATCATTTAATTCGTGAAGAAATTTTGAAGGAACAAATTTGTACTCCCTTCGTCACTTTTGATAAAGAGTTGGCTGACATCTTCACCAATCCAGTATCCGCCTCATTTCTTCATATTTATGACAAGCTGGGCATGATCGATATATATGCTCTAGCTTGAGGGAGAGTGTTGAAGTTGGTGACCGGGAGGTCTGGCGGTCTGTCTTGGCGGATTGAATCCCGCGCGTTCTGGTGGTTTCCCTTCATCAGTTTGGTTGCTGTGCAGTTGCTGTCTGGAGTCCGAGCGGTCTAGCGGTTTGTCTCTGGCAACTTGGAGACCGGGCGGTCTAGCGGTCTCCCATGACGATCTCTCCTTCCTCTCTGGTGGTGGCCGAGCGGTTAGCCCTTCAGTCTAACCACACGGCTTGTGCGGGTTGTTTCTGTATAGACCGCTTAGTCCTGTAAATTTTTAGTCTCACATCTCTTATTTGTATTCTCTCTTCTCTCCTCCATTCTATAAAAGGGAGGCCATACCTTTTTAATATATACATTTTTCAGATAATAAAATTTCTGTTAAACCTCTTCCGGTTTGTTCTTGTTCGTTTCTTACACGAATCCAGAATTATTCTAAGTGAAAATTTGTCTTATCTACTCAACGCTTCGTCGAATGGCATCAAGTTTACTCAGCATACTCGACGCTTCCCAAATCCAGAATTATTCTAAGTGAAATTCGTCTTATCTACTCGACGCTTCGTCGAATAGAGTCGAGTTTACTCAGCGCACTCGACGCTTCCCGAATCCAGAATTATTCTAATTGAAATTCATCTTATATACTCGACGAATTCGTCGGGTATTCGTGATGATATTTGACGAATAGTATTGTCCTCAATTCGTAAGTCATACTTGACGAATTTGTCAGATATCCGTGACGATATCCGGCGAATTTTACTTATCGAATCTTGCGCACCCCGAGCCCTAGTCAGGTCTCTTGACTAAAAACCCGTGCGAGCGGTCTAGCGCGAAATGGGACATTACATGGTGTGCCCATATGGGATTCACATTTACTATGTCCACTTTTTCTCTAAAAATTGCCAACCTAATCTACAACTTGTCCTTTGCGTGTGGATTCTGGTGCATTCTAAGCCAGTGATGGGCACTCTTATCATTCCGAACCCTACTCCTTTCTAATAATCAGAGCTATGGCGGACCTTAACACAGATTATTGATGCCTTTAGATCTCAGTAGGGCCCAGTTTTTTAATAAAACCCAGGTGCAAATTGGTTGAGAACCTTCCGAGCTCTCTCCCTGCCTGTCTATTTCGGGACATAGTTGACAGTCCTTATAGAGGAATGGCTTGAATAAGTACTGGAGCTGATGGACGGGATTCGATGCCCTGCCAACATGGCTAACACACTGGCAATTTCTGCCCTAGTCTTGCACGCCAAGGGGTGGTGGAAGTCTTTTATGGGCTCCACTTTCGAGGGGCATACTTACACATGCATCAGCTAGAGTGAGTTCTCTGATGAATTCTTGGGGAACTTTATTCACTCTACTGCTCGTGATGAGCTCGAGGAGAGGTTTTTGCAGCTGTAGCAGGGATCTAGGTTAGTCGCGGAATACCAGCGGGAGTTTCAACATCTGTCCAGGTTTGCAGACTAATACAACTTGGACAATCACGAATACACGAAGAGATTCTATAAGGGTCTACGAGACTCTCTCATGCAGGCTCTCCTTTTTGTAGCCGACTCGAGCCTTGCTTAGATTATAAAGATGGCTAAGAGGCTATAGGCGGACCACCTGGGGGTCCAAACGAGTAGAAAGAGACCAGCAAAGGATATGCTTGATGCAGGGCCCAGTAGGAGGAGACATCCTATTAGGAGTAAACCAGAGAGGTGGTGGCAAACATTTTTGTCCGAACTTCAGGATGGAGCAGCTGAACCAACAACTAGCATTGCCCCCACCCTGACAGGTTGTATTTATTAACTCAGAAATCAGCGATCCATCCTAAGGTAGCCAGCTCGAAATTCACGACCTGCTCCAGGTGCCCTCTGGAGGTCGCGACCTGTCAGCCCTCTTTTCTAAGGATGGGCGGACACACTTCTCTGTCCGCTCTGTCCGCGCGGCTAGGGCGGCCTCGCCAGCCTGACCGCTCAGATCGTGCAGCAGCCACTCGTTTTGCGGGGGTTGCGGACTGCTTCCTTAGTCCGCTCCTGCAGGTCGCGTAGTTAGATCAGCTAACCGCACATCGGTTCTCTATTCCAACAGGTGCAGGCCACAACTCTGTCACAGACTCATATTGCCATCCGCACAAACCGCCAGGTAGCCGGATACCCGGCAGGAAGCGCAGTCTACTCTCTAGCCCGCTCCTACAGGTCGCACGACTGGCAGGCTGCGTCATCACTAGGCGACCTGCCCCTTCTATTCAGCAGAAGGTGGCAGACTCAATCTTCAGTCCGCCTAATGGAGGTGGACTTTGAAAGTGAGGGGATAAGTTGTAAACTACTCTAGAGGGGGGGGGGGGTGAATAGAGTATTCAAATTTTATGAACAACTAGTCAGCTCCCTTCAATTTTATTTGCGGAATAAGTAATCTGATACTTGAACCCTAAGAGCCTAACACAGTGAAGTGCATAAGTGAAAGAGTTAACTGAAATTTCAGTTTAACTATAAGCCTATCACAGCAACTAGCAATCCTAGGTAGTTCTATCACAGCCACAGAATAAGATGAATAAACAAGATAACCAGATGGACACAGGATATATAGTGGTTCCCTTTAAATAGGTACATCCACTCTTCTACCACCCTGGTAGGAATCCACTACAGGTTTTTGCTAAGGTGCCCTGCCACCAATGATCTGATTCAGGTAGATCAAACAGACCCTTTGAGCTTTTGATAAGGATGCTCAACCACAGGTTGTTGATAAGGTGCCCTATCACCAAAGTTCACTTTTGAAGAGGTGTGAAAACTCTTTTACAATGGGGTTGAGAGGGTTAGAATATCTTCTCTGTTGTAAGTACAGATTAGAGAAGATTTGTGGATTCTCTAAAGAATCAAAGTCTCCCCCTGGCTCAGTGAAAGTCCAGGGGAAGCCTTTGCTTCAGGATGAAGGAGTTTCAGATATACTGAAACTAAATCCTCAGAGATCTGAAGACTGATTTTTATCAGGTCTTAAGATTCTGGAGCACTTGAAGCAGAACTGGAGCTCTTTCTGAAGTCTTGAAAACTCTAAGCAGATGCTCAGGAGACTTTGAGAGTGAAAGATGATTGCTCTAGGCTTTTGCTTCAGGAAAAACTTTTCTTCTTCTTGTCGAGAGATGGTGAAGAGCTACTCTGATGATGCTTGAGCGAATGAGTAATATCTCTCTGTGACTGTTACTTGTATATTTTTGAGAGAAGAATTTCTCTTAAATATGTCTTCTCATTTTCCCTTTGGAACGGCTCTATTGATTTGAATTCTCGAGCCCTGCATCAGATTGTCTCAAAAAAAGAATATAGCAATAGGAATAGAATGGCCTATTAACTTTCTGTCAGTCCCAATAAGGAATAAAATAAGCGGGAAAAAAATATCTCAGCATAAAGACGTACCATTCTTGGAAATAGTACATAGTACCAACGACTAGAAAACAGGCTGGAAAGATAAAGTCAACGCAATTTGTATAATAGGACAAAATGCTTTATCAAGAATACTGAATCCCGTGATTTATGCTTGACAGAATTTGTAATCAATTTATTTGAATTTAAACCATAAATTTAGCAACAATAATATCAGAGAATCAATCTAACCACCAACTAAAACACTTGGAAATAAACCAAGGAATAGAATAAATACAAAAAGATAAAGGCAGACAGAAATCGTCGAACAGGAGTTCGAAGATCGTCGACCTTGCTAACAGATCGTCGACTAAAAGCAGAAAACTGTCGGAACAGAAATCGTCGACCAGAAATCGTCGACCAGCTAATAGATCGTCGACCAGCTAACAGATAGTCGACCAGCTAGGCAAATATCTGTCGAGACAGAAATCGTGAAGCAACAACACGATCGTCGATCTGCTGATGACAGATCGTCGACCAACGTTCAGAGCGTAGTAAGCTTGCTCTGAGATCGTCGACCAACGGTCGACGATAATTGTCTTGACTTCAACGATTCAATAGCCCTGCTATCGTCGACCAATGATCGACGATCGCGAGGCCTCGTTCGACGATGGTCGAACGGAAAAGCCTTAACCAAAAAACATCTAGAGCTTCTAACCTAAGCTCTAGGTCAGTTTATAAACTGCCCTAGGGAGACTAAACAGAGACTAAACATGATCATATATCTTTATATGGATCAAGAGGGGCTGGAAAGAGATTATATAAGCCAAATCACATCTAGGGTACCAACAATCTCCCCCTATTTGGGTTATGTTATCCAATCCAATCTAAAAACTAATGCACACACTATCAAAGGCAGAGATATTTAAATCACAGTCAATCCACAGAAAAACATAAAAACATAATTCAGCAGAACTATAAAGTATCAAGCAGATTTATCAGAGGTTTTAGCATCAGATGAGTTTTTAGGGGTTACAGCTGGTTTGAAAATAATCTCTCTGTTAGGATTTGCTGCTTGTCTTTTAGATAGCATTAGGTCATGTTCACCAATGATTTTCTTTTCAGCATAGCTTGGTAGAACTGCAGCAGGATGTAGCTTCATGTATTCTTCAGTATTAAAAGCTTCTGGATTGACTTGAAATTTGCTGAGTTCCTTTTCTCTGAATTCAGACATAGTGGTATATGCTGTAGGGTCTAGTCCTTGAGCTTTGGCTCTCTCCATCATGCTTAGAGCAATAGATTCCTTAAATCTTGCCATAGAGGCAATCCTTTCAGTTTCAGTTATATCTGATGGAGAGGGTGGTCTGTCAATATCAGCTTGAGCTGCAATCTCCATGTTTCTTTGAAGAGCTGTGGCTATTTTGCTTGAATCAAGAGAAATCTGTGCAGCCTTCTTAGGATCTGTTTCAGCATATAGAGATTTTGGAGGAGCAAGTTCAATGAACTTCTTATGGGATTTCTCTGAAAAGACCACTCTTTTTCCTTTTGATTCAATTGTCTCAGCAGCAGCAGGTTTTCTTGAAGAAGAGGATGGACCTTTCCTGGGAGGAGAAGGTTTCCATTCTGGAATTTTCTTTTTAGGAGAGGGAGGAGGAGAGAAGGTAGGTTGCTGAAAAGTCATCTCCTTTATTTGTTCCATGAGAACATTGTCATTTCTTCTTCTTCCTTGTCCTGATACATCTTGGCCTCCCTGGCTTTGGTTACTCCTTCTTTGGTAGGTCTGAGAAGTGTTAGAACTGGCTGATCTTGCAGAGGGGGCAGAAGAGAGACTTCTAGAGGCTCCAGCACCAGGAGGTGGAGGAGGACCTCTGGGGGGGAATTTCTGAACAGGAATGTCATATCTTTTTCTTCTCTTATTCTCTCTTATCTGATTCTTTGAAAGTCTCATCCAAGGCTGAAATTCTTTGCTCTTGGGATCAATTCCCTTCAGAATAAAATAGGGAACATCCTTGTCTGGATTAGCAGCAGGAGGAGCAGATGCCTTTCTTTTCTGAACTACAGCCTTTTTCTTCTTTTGGGAGCTATCAGAATCCTCAGGATCATCATCATCAGAGGAGTGGGATGAGGTTCTGCCAGCATAATCATCAAAATCTTGTTCAGAAAGATCCTTGGCAGCAGGTTCAGCTTTGTCTTTCTTTTCTCTTTCTTCTTTCTCTTTAGCTTCCTCAATGGCATCTTGCCTAAGGAGGGCATCAAGATCCACATTTGGAGACCTCTTCCAGAGTTCTGATTCTGGATACAACTCAGGAACTGTCTTGGGGACCAGTTCTGCAATAGAAGAAATGGATAGAGGATAGGTAAGGATAGGTGGAGAAAAGATGACAATATCTGCAGGGGCAGATGCTTTCTCTAGAGAGATGGCTAGGGAATCCAGATGATAATTGGCCATCTCTTCAATGTACTCAGAGGCAATATTTTCAGCCACAAAGGCTATATATTGGTCAATGTTTAGAGTACCTGAGCTTGAGTCCATTTCAGTCATCTTTGGAGCATTGTCTGCATTATCTTGCACATCTTCAACTTCTTCAGCAGCAGCATCAGCAGGGATGTTGATGTCTTCAGCAGCAGCAGCATTTATGGTTGTGCCTGTATGCAAATAAAGATAGGTTAACAACCAAGTGGGAATAAAATATTCCCCCCAAGGTGAACAAACAACAGGTAATAGATAGGATTACCTGAAGATCTACACAGGATACCACTTTGCATCTAGGAAGGAGGTTATAATTCCTTCTAGATGTTCAGTGACATCAGGGATAGACACCTCTGCAAGGCACAAGAGGAGTGCCATACAGGAAAGGAAAAGAGTATCCTTGACCAAGGGGTCATCAAGGTACTCAGGTCTATAAGGGACCATTTTCTCTTGAAAAGAGGGAACAAGAGGAGTAGATGTGAGTGAGGACTCACAGTCTAGGTTAAGATAGGATTCTAAATCTTTATCAGAATCAATGGATTTAGCAGCATCAACTTGCAATACTGATGTGAGATCATCAGCAGCTGTGATGGAAAGGAAGGAATAAGAAATTAACTCAAAGTTGGAGTTTGAATTAATTAGAAACTTAAATAAAACTATACCATCAGGTTGAGCAGCATCATTCTCACAAACGTCCATGGGGACTTCCTCATTTTCTTTTTCAGGAACTTCTTTCTCAGAAGCTAGATTCACTAGGGAGTGAATGTCTTTGTTAGATACAAATATCAAATTTAAGTCCTGATTATATCCTTTGGAGGAAGAGTTTTAAGGTTTACCTTCTGGTTCTTTCTCTGGAATCTCTTGAGGTTCTTCTACAGTTTCTTGAAGGGGAAGAGAGGAATTGTCCTGAAGGGTCAGGGCATCACCTGAGACCACTTCAACAGACATCTCCCCCTGCATGACTTCAGTGGGGACTGGAGTCATGCATCTTACTGAAGAGGGCTCAGCAGAGGGATGAGATGATTTGATGGCTTGAGTAAGGGTATTGATGGATGCAATGAGAGGGGCATTGGCAGCCTCAATCATTTTTTGGATGGAGGGAGTAATGAGCTCAACAATATGTGCAAGCAATTCAGGAGTTATCTGAAATGCTGATGATGTGGAGGTGGATGGAATGGAAGCAGTATGATCTACCACATGATCAAAGGAATCATGTGGAGATGGGTGAACATCAACATGAGTGTGAGATTCATGTTGAGAGAGGTGCGTGAGGATGGTAGCAGTCACCATGTCAACACTGGCTGAAGCTGCCAGATGTTGTGGTGTTGGTGACTGGGATGGAGATGCAGGTGGGATGAAGGATGCATGTTGTGATGGCACTGCAGGTGTTGTAGAGGAAAGTAATGCAGGAGAAGAGGATGCAGGGATAGAGAGAGAGGATGGAGGGATTACTGAGCCTTCCCCAGTAAGCGGGAGAGCGGCCGAATCAGCCCTTGTGTCTGAAGGAGGGTTAGGATCAACCCTGGCTGACTTCTTGATAATCCTCTGGGATTTCTTGAATAGAGAAGGGTCCAACCTCTTGCTAGCGTTGAATGCAGAGGGTGCAGAAACAAGCAGCAGGGGTGCTTTCACATATAGAAACGCACCCAACACCCTGGCAAGGTTTACTTCTTTCTGATTGTTCTTTTTCCTTATTAGTTCAAACAGAACTTTTCCCCAGGCAATCTGTGCCTTATTCACCAAAGCTGACATTAAGGCAAACTGTTGCCTGTTAATGTTGTCGTGAGCAGAGTGTTTTCCCAAAACAACCTTGCCCACCAGGTCTGCCAGAAACTTGTACTCTGGAGACAGATTTATCTTTAGCAGCTTAGCTGGAACACCCTCAGCATGGCCCATCACAGATAGCATGCGGCCATATTCTTCTGCAGTTTGCTCATGATCCTCAGTACCTGTTGGTAGACCAAACAGCTCAGTCAATACTTCAGGAGTCAGAATGACCTCCTCGCCATTTATCTTTCCTGACATGGCGTCGTCGCTGGAGGACGAAGTATATACCCATTCACGAATTTCTGGTATATGAATCTTTGGTGAGAATGACATAAATTTCTTTAGTCCTTGATCTTCACATAGCTTCAGAATGGCTTGGATAGGTTGATCGCATCGGCTGAAAGAATCGAAGTCGACACAGAAGCCAGTGTCGAACTTCATCCCAAAGAGAACAGCAAAAGGAATCGCCATAGGATTTGAGAGAAAATGGCGAATCGAGAAGCAAAGCAGGGGAGAAGAGAATCGCGCGGGATTAGAGTTCGAGAGCGAATTCTAAACCAGAAGATGTAATATGAAGAGACGGAGCGGAAGGACGACGATCTCCAGACCTAAATCGACTATTAGAAACAAATCTGCGATCGTCGAACCCGGAATAAAATCGGTCGTCGAATAAAGATCGACGATAGTCAATGTTTGACTAATCGTTAAATATCGACCGACTACAAGCAATCACCACGATCGTCGATCAATAAATGTTGGTCGACGATTCTCCACCTAGCACAGAAAATCTGTCGTCGACCATTGGTCGACGATAGATACCTAAGGAGAGATCGTTGACCAGTTGGTCGACGATTTCTGCCTTACTACAGAGCGAGCTGTCGTCGACGGTTGGTCGACGATAGTTCTGACCTGGTCGAAGATCGTCGAGCAGTCGTTCGACGATTTTAGACAGAAAACAAAATTAACCAAATTTTCACTACTCTGAACCATTAATCATGCCAAGCTGGTTCAGGAAGAACAAATGCTTTTGTTCATCAAGGGGCTTAGTGAAAATATCTCCTCTCTGCAGGTCTGTGGATATAAATTCCATTGCTATCTTGTTCTTTTCCACATTATCTCTCAGAAAGTGATGTCTAATCTCAATGTGCTTGGTCCTGGAATGGTGCACAGGATTTTGAGCAATTGATATTGCACTGGTACTGTCACACAGAATTTTTGTTTTTGAGTGTGTATACCCATAATCCACTAGCTGATTTTGAATCCACAGAATCTGTGAACAACAACTAGCTGCTGCAATATATTCAGCCTCAGCAGTTGAAGTAGACACAGATGCCTGTTTCTTACAAAACCAAGAGACAAGTCTCTCTCCCAGGAACTGACAAGTCCCTGAGGTGCTTTTCCTGTCAACTCTACAACCAGCATAATCAGCATCTGAATATCCAATTAATTCAAATCCTGACTCAGCTGGGTACCACAGTCCTAAGTTAGGGCATCCCTTAAGGTATCTCAAGATCCTCTTGAGGAGAGTTAAGTGAGATTCCTTTGGGTTGACCTGAAACCTAGCACATAGGCATGTAGCAAACATTATGTCAGGCCTACTTGCAGTCAAATACAGCAGGGAACCAACAATGGCTCTAAAGTTCTTTTGATCAACAGGCTTGCCATTAACATCAGAATCAATAACTGCATTTGAGGCCATAGGTGTGCTCATTGATGAAGCATCAGACATTCCAAATCTTTTAACCAGCTCCCTGGCATATTTTGATTGAGAAATGAAAATGCCATCAACACTCTGTTTCACTTGGAGACCAAGGAAATAGGATAACTCACCCATGCTGCTCATCTCAAACTTAGAGTGCATTAGTTCAGAGAACCTCTTGCATAGTTTGGGATCAGTAGAGCCAAATATAATGTCATCTACATAGATTTGAACTAACAGTTGTGAGTCCTTATGATGTCTAATGAACAGGGTTCTATCTACTACACCTCTCACAAACTTGTGTTCTAGAAGGAAATTTGCTAAGGTCTCATACCAAGCTCTAGGAGCTTGCTTAAGTCCATATAGAGCCTTTTGGAGTTTGAACACATGACTGGGTAAGGTTGATGAAACAAACCCTGGTGGTTGTTCAACAAACACTTCTTCCTTTAAATCTCCATTGAGGAAGGCACTCTTCACATCCATTTGGAAGACTTTAAATCTCTTATAGGCAGCATAGGCTAGGAAAATCCTAATGGCTTCTAGTCTAGCTACAGGGGCAAAATTCTGATCATAATCTATGCCTTCCTCCTGACTATAGCCTTGAGCTACTAGCCTAGCCTTATTTCTAACTACTATGCCTTGGGCATCAAGCTTGTTTCTAAACACCCACTTGGTGCCTATGATCCGTTGGCCTCTTGGTCTTGGAACCAAGGTCCAAACTTTACATCTTTCAAACTGGTTAAGTTCCTCTTGCATGGCTATAATCCAGTGTGGATCAAGCTCAGCATCTTTAATGGTTAGGGGCTCAACCTGAGAAAGGAAACAAGTAAACATCATATCTTTGTTGAGTTGATGTCTTGTCTGGACTCCTGCTGAAATGTCTCCAATCACTTGAGATACAGGGTGATCTCTAAGTGTGACAAGATCAGTAGGTTCAACAATGATCTGATCTTCAACAGTTTCAAGATTTAATTCCTCATGTGGAATTTGATCAACTGTTGGAGCAGGTGCTTTAACTTCAAGAAGTTCTACATCAGATTCAGAATCTGAGGGAGCAACCTGAGGAGTTTGTTGGGGATGATTCTCCTGTGTGAGTCTCAAACCTTCCAAATCCTTACTTACTCCTAGGACTTGCACTGTACTATTAGAGGAAGAGTCCTTCTCCTTATAATACATGACTGTCTCATCAAAAGAGACATGTGCAGACTCTTCTATCTTAAGAGAGGATTTATTAAGGACCCTATAGGCTTTGCTTACTTGAGAGTATCCTAGAAAAACTCCCATTGAAGCTTTTGCCTCAAATTTTCTAAGGTATTCTTTGTTATTGTTATGAACAAAAGCAACACAACCAAATACTCTAAAGTAGTCTATTTTAGGTTTCACTTGCTTAAGTAACTCATAGGGAGTCTTACCCTTAAGTTTATGTATCAGACTTCTGTTCAATACATAGTTAGCTGTGCTGACTGCTTCAGCCCAAAAGGACAGAGGCATGTTAGCATCGGCCAACAATGTACTTGCAGCTTCAATTAGGGTTCTGTTTTTCCTTTCAACTACCCCATTTTGTTGAGGAGTTCTAGGAGCAGAGAAGCTATGTTTGATACCTTCCTTCTCATAGAATTCTTGCATAAGAAGAGACTCAAACTCAGTACCATGATCACTTCTGATCAAGGCAATCTGAGTAGAATACTCACTCTGTATACATTTTAGAAAATCTGTAAGAACCTTGAAGTTATCAGCCTTAGTTCTCAGGAAGAATACCCAAGTGAACCTAGAGAAGTCATCTACAATTACTAGAGTGTAAGACTTTCCTCCAAGACTCTGTACAGCAATAGGACCAAATAAATCCAAATGTAGCAAGTACAGAATCCTGGGAGAATCACTTTTATTAACTGATTTAAAACTATTTCTTATTTGCTTACCTAATTGACAAGCTTTGCAAAGGCCTTCCTTCTTGTAGGGGCAAGAAGGTAAACCTCGTACAAGATTGTATTTAGCCAGCCTAGAAATGTTTTTCAAATTTACATGACTAAGTCTCTTATGCCAAAGGGTATTATTACTGGTTACTTCATTAAATAAGCATATTTCAGATTTGGATGAGTTAAAGTCTACAACATAAACATTTCCAATTCTAATACCTACTAACACAACAGTATTATTCAAAGAAATATTGCAGGCAGTGTCAGTAAACCAAACCTTGTACCCAGCATCACACAATTGGCTAACAGAGATTAGGTTGTGCTTTAGTCCTGAGACATAGGCTACCTTCTTGAAGGTTACAGCTCCTATGGTGAAGCTGACATACCCTTCAGTCTGTCCACAGCTGGAATCCCCAAATACAACTTTTGGTCCCAGCTTAGCTTTGAAACCTGACAGGTTCTTCTTCTTTCCTGTCATATGCTTTGAGCATCCACTATCCAGATACCATTTGTCATGTATGACTGGATAGGTCTTCACCTGCAGAAAGAACAGTTATACATTGTGGACCCAGATTACCTTGGGTCCAGTGTTCTTCACAAAAGAAAAACTAGATATAAAAGATTTTGCAGGCTTAGATTTATATCCTAAAGGGTGTGATCTCCTAGGTGGGATAATCCATTCAGTTGAAGGATTAAACAACCTGGGGTAGTGATTTGAATTTGCAATTCTGGAAGTTTGAAATTTATTTTCCAGCTTAAGTCCAGATCGTCGATCCACGGTCGACGATCGCAAGCCATATCGTCGATCATTTGTAGTAGAGCTATATTCTGGATTCAACGATCGTCGATCACTGGTCGACGACTCAAGATGAGATCGTCGATCTCCTGCACCAAAGATATCATACTTGGTGAAGGTGTTCAGCGATCGTCGATAGACGTTCGACGATTGGTTTGACGATCGTCGATTAATGTTCGACGATTTTTGTAAAGCTAGAAATTTTTTCTTCCTATTCTCTTTCTTAATCTTATTCTGAATTTTCTTGCATTTTTCAATTTCCTCAGTATTCTTTATTCCTGATTCAGAAACAAATTTTACTGGAGTGCTAAATCTCTCCTTTGTGAGGAGGATGGGTTCACTAGGTGTAGCACCTAAGCCTAGTTTATCATTACCAACCCTAGTGTTTGCTATACAGGTTATTTCAGATAATTTAAGGCTTCTGCCATTTAATTGTTCTTCTAACCTCTTAGATTTAGCTAGTTCTAATTTTAGGAATGTTACTTCTTCTTTTGAGCTTTCTAATTCCTTTTCTAATCTGATTATTTTAGTACCTTCCATGTCTAGTTCCATTATTTTTAATCTAAGTGACTTAATTTCTTTTTCAGATAATAGTAAGTCTAAACATAGAGTTTTAAATTTTAGTTTGAACTCAGGAGATGAGAAATCAAATGAGTCGATTACCTGGTCCTCCATAAAGGAATCTTCTTCATTGTCTCCTTCTTCTTCAGAATTCTCTGCAGCTGACAGAGAGCTGCAGGCATCAATAGCCATGAGGCAGACCTCTTTGGCTTTCTTCTCTTCTTCTTCTTCTGAGTCACTGGAGCTAGAGGAGCAGGTATCCTCTTCTGTTTCACTCCAGGTAGCAGCCACAAATCCCTTGTCCTTCTTCTTGTATTTGTGTGATGAAGACTTGGAGTGGTGCTTCCTGTACTCTTTCTCATGTTTCTTCTCCTTATGTTTCTTCTCTGGACAATCTGGAGCAATGTGTCCAGGCTTGCTGCAAACATAACAAATGATTTCTTTAGATGGAGTCTTGTCATACCTTGGTTTGTCCTCATGCTTGGAGAACTTCTTTCTGAGGTCTCTTCTTCCCATGTTGAAGAACCTCTTTGCAATGAGTGCCAGTAACTCCTCATTTGATTGACTTCCTTCAGAAGTCTCAGCAGCCTTAAGAGCTAGAGAATGCTCTTTCTTTGTTGGTGTTGGAGTTTTTACTTCAGTTGCAGCAGCTCTGCTCTTTAAAGTTTGCTCATATGACTTGAGCTTTCCCAACAGAGCTTCTGTGGAGAGTTCCACAGTGTTTCTTCCATCCTTGATGGGCCATATCCTTGAGTCCCAAGAGATGGGAAGGCACATCAGGATCTTGTCATTGACTTCTGTCAGAGTTATCTCCTTGTCCAAAGACCTCAGTTCACTTATTATTGAACTGAGTCTTGTGTACATTGTGTCAATGTCTTCAGCATCATCTTTCTTGAAGTTTTCATACTGAGAGGTGAGGTTGGATCTCCTGTCCTTCCTCTCATCAGCTGAGCCAGCAACTATGTGGTTGAGGGAATCCCACATAGCTTTGGCTGAGGTGCATTCAGCCAGCTTCTGGAATATCTCATCAGACATTGTCTGAGCTAGGATATTCATTGCTTTAGCATCAGCTGCTTTTGCCTTCTTGTAAGTTTCATTGTAGTCAGGTGGTGGCACAGCACTGAGATCAGCAGAAGTGGAAGCAGCAGCAGGCCTAGCAGGTGGTCCTGTCAAAATAGAAGAAAAGATATCTTCATCAATAGAATTCATGTATAGTCTTATCCTGGCCTTCCATATGCCAAACTTGGACAAGTTGCATACAGGAGGTCTGGTGCTTGAATAATCCTTAGACTGGGCCATGTGTGAAAGTGTTTGTGAATGGTATCAGGAAACAACTTATCACTGGATCTTTTAACTCAGGTGTTAGCCTGTATGAACAGCTAACCTCCCTCTGATACCAATTGAAAGTGAGGGGATAAGTTGTAAACTACTCTAGAGGGGGGGTGAATAGAGTATTCAAATTTTATGAACAACTAGTCAGCTCCCTTCAATTTTATTTGCGGAATAAGTAATCTGATACTTGAACCCTAAGAGCCTAACACAGTGAAGTGCATAAGTGAAAGAGTTAACTGAAATTTCAGTTTAACTATAAGCCTATCACAGCAACTAGCAATCCTAGGTAGTTCTATCACAGCCACAGAATAAGATGAATAAACAAGATAACCAGATGGACACAGGATATATAGTGGTTCCCTTTAAATAGGTACATCCACTCTTCTACCACCCTGGTAGGAATCCACTACAGGTTTTTGCTAAGGTGCCCTGCCACCAATGATCTGATTCAGGTAGATCAAACAGACCCTTTGAGCTTTTGATAAGGATGCTCAACCACAGGTTGTTGATAAGGTGCCCTGTCACCAAAGTTCACTTTTGAAGAGGTGTGAAAACTCTTTTACAATGGGGTTGAGAGGGTTAGAATATCTTCTCTGTTGTAAGTACAAATTAGAGAAGATTTGTGGATTCTCTAAAGAATCAAAGTCTCCCCCTGGCTCAGTGAAAGTCCAGGGGAAGCCTTTGCTTCAGGATGAAGGAGTTTCAGATATACTGAAACTAAATCCTCAGAGATCTGAAGACTGATTTTTATCAGGTCTTAAGATTCTGGAGCACTTGAAGCAGAACTGGAGCTCTTTCTGAAGTCTTGAAAACTCTAAGCAGATGCTCAGGAGACTTTGAGAGTGAAAGATGATTGCTCTAGGCTTTTGCTTCAGGAAAAACTTTTCTTCTTCTTGTCGAGAGATGGTGAAGAGCTACTCTGATGATGCTTGAGCGAATGAGTAATATCTCTCTGTGACTGTTACTTGTATATTTTTGAGAGAAGAATTTCTCTTAAATATGTCTTCTCATTTTCCCTTTGGAACGGCTCTATTGATTTGAATTCTCGAGCCCTGCATCAGATTGTCTCAAAAAAAGAATATAGCAATAGGAATAGAATGGCCTATTAACTTTCTGTCAGTCCCAATAAGGAATAAAATAAGCGGGAAAAAAAATATCTCAGCATAAAGACGTACCATTCTTGGAAATAGTACATAGTACCAACGGCTAGAAAACAGGCTGGAAAGATAAAGTCAACGCAATTTGTATAATAGGACAAAATGCTTTATCAAGAATACTGAATCCCGTGATTTATGCTTGACAGAATTTGTAATCAATTTATTTGAATTTAAACCATAAATTTAGCAACAATAATATCAGGAATCAATCTAACCACCAACTAAAACACTTGGAAATAAACCAAGGAATAGAATAAATACAAAAAGATAAAGGCAGACAGAAATCGTCGAACAGGAGTTCGAAGATCGTCGACCTTGCTAACAGATCGTCGACTAAAAGCAGAAAACTGTCGGAACAGAAATCGTCGACCAGAAATCGTCGACCAGCTAATAGATCGTCGACCAGCTAACAGATAGTCGACCAGCTAGGCAAATATCTGTCGAGACAGAAATCGTGAAGCAACAACACGATCGTCGATCTGCTGATGACAGATCGTCGACCAACGTTCAGAGCGTAGTAAGCTTGCTCTGAGATCGTCGACCAACGGTCGACGATAATTGTCTTGACTTCAACGATTCAATAGCCCTGCTATCGTCGACCAATGATCGACGATCGCGAGGCCTCGTTCGACGATGGTCGAACGGAAAAGCCTTAACCACAAAACATCTAGAGCTTCTAACCTAAGCTCTAGGTCAGTTTATAAACTGCCCTAGGGAGACTAAACAGAGACTAAACATGATCATATATCTTTATATGGATCAAGAGGGGCTGGAAAGAGATTACATAAGCCAAATCACATCTAGGGTACCAACAGACTTTCTCCTCCCCCTAGCTCTCCACTCAATGGACTCTCCTATAGACCGCCAGGTCGCAAGTTGGAGACCAACCCTCCTGTCCGCCAGCAACGGGCGGACTCGGTCTGTCTTCCTGAGACTTGGCAGCAGAGCCAACAACTCTTCTTTAGGCCATGCAACACAATGCAGACTCAACTCCAGCAGGAAGGCGACCTGCTATATTCCGTCCAACAGGTCTCCTACCTCTGACGCAAGTCTCCAACAGCACCAAAAAATAGTGGCGACCTGCCTCCAGGTCGTCAGTTAGTAGTGGCAATCTGGACTCTTCAGTCCGCTAGGTCGCTAAGCCTCGTTGCTCAGCAGGAACGACAAGCCTCCATTCGTAGAGGAGGACTCCTATAGTACACCACGATCTAGGAAGACTCATCGTGTAGTCCGCCAGAAGAACCCCAACTCAGCAGCCGGCAATCTGCCTCATCCTCTCCGCAGCGAGCTAGGCAGACTCATTTTGCAGTCCGTGAAATACTTTGTTTGAAGAGCCTAAACACCTAGAGGGGGGGGGGGGTGAATAGGTTCTAATCTTTTAAAGTCCTTTTAAGAAAACAGATAGATAATTATTCAACACAGATTAATCAAATCAAAAAACATAAACACATCACAGCAAACACTAGATCTATAGTTGTTCCCTAAGATATGGGTACATCCACTTTCCCTCTTCGCCTATCCAGTAGATAACTGGATTCAGCCTAACTTCCTTCCACTAGCTCAGATCCTCAGATCTTACAATCTCAGAACAAAAATGGTTCCTACAGCTCAGACATAACAAGTCCTACCTCAGATTCTTCCCTAGAATCCTACCTCAGGCCTCAGCCCTACCTCAGCCTTTATAACTAGGCTTACAACTCAGACTTTCCACAAGTCCTACCTCAGATTCTTCTCCAGAATCCTACCTCAGCCTTTATAACAAGGCTTACAACTCAGATCTGATAATAGATCTTATAAGAAATAAAATGTAATAAGAAACAAACAAATTCACCAGCTAGATTCCTCTGTTGGTGTAGCCTTCTTGATCAGTTCTTGACTGAACTGATCCTTTTGATCCAGCCTGACTTAGCTTCTCAAAGCTTCTTGATAGAATAAAATAAGGTGGATCTTCTTGTTGTTGAAGTTGATCTTTAGTCACCTCTTCCTTAAGTTCAGATTGGAATCTGAATCTTTCTAGCAGAACAACTCTGAGTCTATTTCTCTTTTTCCTTTTTTTTACCACAACACACTGAAGTTTCCGATCTGTCTCTTATATAGAGTTTGCTTCATGGTTACCGGCTGATCTGGTTTCTAACAAACTACTGACAGATTTGTCAGAGGTGTCAGACCGGTTGGATATGACAACTGTCAAGTCACCAGACATGTCAGTAGATACGTCAGAGTCATTCTAACTTAGTACAAATCACTCAGCAGGCTGCTTCATATGTGTCGACACATATTGGCCAAGTGTCGACACAAGTCTTCATGGTGTTGACACAATACTCCAAGTGTCGACATAGACATACTTCTGCTTCTCGACACATCTTCTGTTGAATGTGTTGACACAAGTCCTGTGTGTCGACACAAATTCTTCCGGTGTCGATACAGCTGTTGCTGGAAAATGGCGTTGAGTATGTGTCGACACAAGTCCTTTGTGTCGACACAGCTGCTTCTGGTCTCGACATATCTGTTGTCGACAGACGGCGTTGAATGAATGTCGACAGTGTTGAAAGTATCCATACAGCGTTGAGTGTGTGTCGACACAAGTCCTGTGTATCGATAAAATTACTTCTGGTGTCGACATAACTCCTGGCTCAGGTGTCGACACAATTTTAGTGTCGACACAGCTTCTTCAAAATTGTCGACTTAGCTTGAGTGTCGACACAACTTCTTCATAAGAGTCGACACAACTTGAGTGTCGACACAACACCTTCAGAAGTGTCGACACAACTTCAGAGTGTCGACACAAGTTCTTCATAAGTGTCGACACAGCTTCTGGGTGTCGACATAGTTTTCTTCAGAAGTGTCGACACTTGTACTTAGAAAATTTCCTTCAAATGCTTAAACCTGCACAATGTAACTTAAACATCTATTAAATACAAATTGATGCATATCATTGACTAAGATGAGGCTTCTCCAAATCTGGTACACATTTTCCAATGTACCCAATAATCTCCCCCTATTTGGAGAAGTCATAACCCTTAGTCAAAGACATACATCTCTCATAATAAAACAGAAATAGAAATAGATGAACATTCAATTTTCAGTAGGTAAACACATAATCATTGTAAACAGCAAAGAAATTAAAACTGAACTGATTTCATTCAACAATGTCAAGTTTATAAGGTTTTCTTTCAAGATCAAAACACAAAGTATTACATTGTTTTAACACATAAGCCTATCTATCCTATTATTGACTAGGCTTCATTAATGACAATTCCTTTGCCAGCCTTGATCTTTGCCTGTACATAAGGTTCAACATCTTCAGCAGGCTTCTTCCCTTTCAGGGCCTTCTTCTTTAGTTCTTCAGCCTTAATTTTTTGCCTTTCAAAATAGTGGAATGGCTTTGGAAAGTACTTGCTTGGCTCCTGAGCATTAGCAGGTAGTGTCCCAGCCTTAGCTCTTCTTCTATATTGAAGAATGGCTTCTTGTCCAACTTGGTATTTATTCCATTCCTGTTTTGAATACCATTTACCCATGTCATTGGTTTTATCCTTTACAGCTTTCCAGGCAGTAAGTATAATGTTTCTAGAAGTTGGGCTCCACTGCTCAAAGTCTGGCTTCAGCTCAGCCTGCTCTCTGAATCTCTTCTTGGATAGTTGAGCTTCCTTTTGAGCTTCTAAGGAAACTTCTGACATCTCTAATTTTTTCAGAATTACATTTTGAGCCTCTTGTGGAGGACTATATATTTTTTGTACTTCTTCTTGAACCATTTCAAAGTCTGCTGGGGGGTAGATCACCTGAGCAACTTCAGGCTGATCTCCTTAAAGATAGGCAGGTTGTATCCCAGATTCTGCTACATTTTCATCATCACAAAGAGGATGATATCCAAGAGTGGCTCTGATGCTATTGTAAATCCATTTAGCATGGTAAGAGCTAGCTTTGACTAGTAATCTCTCCCCCTTTATGACTTATCTTTCAATATGACTTCTCAAATCATCCTTTTGAAACCTGACCTGATTAACAACATGGTCAGTTCCTTAAAGTAATCTCTGAATTTTATCAAGAAATCAGATATATTCTTTTGAGAAGCATGAAAGGTGGCCTGAACCGCAGCTATATCTTCCTTGATTTGCTTTGAAACTTCATCTTTCACAGCAGTTGATAAATCATTTATATTTTTCAGTATAACAAAGTGTGAATTTTTAAGATTGTCATTCATTCTTATCTGATTTTCAAGTACATATCCTTGTTTTACTTCAAGTTCATCCACCTTATATTTGATAGCTTGTTGTTGCTCGGCCAGGAACACACAAGCATTACCTCCTTTATGGAAGCAATCAGTCATCTCCTTCTTATTTTGATTCGCCTCAAATCTAATAATTTGATGTCCTGGGATAATTGAAACTGTAACTCTTTATGAGTTTCATCCACATATTTTTCTAGAGATTGTCTTTGTTCATCCAATTTAATCTGCATCTGGACCAGTAAAGAACTGAAGTCCAAGCTTGGTGTAGATGGTGCTATGCTCATTTGCAATGCCTTTTTATATCCAGAACTCTTTTTCTTCAAAGCAGCTAGTTTCCTTTTCTTAGCCATTGTGGCTTCTTCATCTTCAGAAGATTCAGTTGTACTTTCAATATCAACTGTATTCTTTTTAGCTGGGGCATCCTTAGACAACTCCCCCTCAGTACTTGGAATATCTTTTTCTTGTGCAATCATCTCCCCCTCAGTCCTTGCAGGAAGAAGATCAAAAAATAGGTCATCCATGGTGAATTCCTATTGAATTGGCTCATTTTGAGCTTCTATCTCAACAGATCCTTGAGCTGTAATGTTGATTTCAGATGCTATGTTCATGACAGTATCTGCAGCCAAGTCACTTTCTAAGACTTCATCATCAAAGCCTCCCCCTTGGGCAGGCAACTCAGTTGCTTGTATTATGTGTTCTCCCTCTAGAGTTGTGTCCATTTGCTATTCTTGGGGCACACTGCCCTGCACTTGTTCTTGTGCATCCTTTTATTGTTGGTCTTCATCAGAACTGAAGACCACTTCCTCCTTAGAATCACTGGAGGATCCAGCCTGTGGAACCACTTTCTTCTTTTTCTTATCTTTCTTAGTTTGCTCCTGATGAGCAGGGACTTCCTTGGTCAGAACTCTATCCCACCTTGATAGAATTCTTACATCCATCCTCTTCATGTGATTTATTTTTGATCCAGCCACTTGTTTCAGTACATCTGGTATTACAGTAGATAAGGATAAACTCAGAATTCTTCCCATGTTTTGTTTCTTAGTTCCTTCACGAACTTTATCAAACACTACTGCTGCCCAATCAGTGTTTATCTTGAATATGATCCTTACCATAAGATTGAACATGTGGACAGAGATTCTATCATGTCCACCAGTTTTGCAAAGGATCACTTTGCCAACTACTTTAGATAGGAATTTTCCTTGGGAATTCATCCCTTTTCTGTTAATAGATGATCCAATCTTTATATTGGGGCTCAGCCCAAAATAGCTTAAAGCTTCTGTAATCTGGGAAGGGGTTATGTCATCTGTATCCTTGACTGATGGAAGCTGAAGTGATTTCCTGATAGTTTTTAGTGTGAGTTTCACTAGGGAATTTTGAACATTCCCTTTAATTTTCTTGCCTGCAGAATACACTGTAGCAGTTGAATAAAACTCCAGAACTTCTTTCTTCCATATCTTTGTTGATTCAGAAACCAAGTACGCCAATCCATTTTCTGAAATTAGGGTAATAACACCCTGAATTTCATCTGAAGCTGTTGTGAAACCTTCACAAACCAGTTCATAACCTTCATTGACTTTGTCTTCTTGACAAGGCGCCATTGACGTAAGAGTTGGAAGAGAAGAGAAGAGAAAAGAAAACTTGTGTCGATAGAAGGTCGAAAGTCAAGAATACTGAACGCGTAGTCGACCAAATTTTGGTTTCACCTATTTATAGTATAAGTGTAAGGGCAGGTCAAGAGACGTGCCAGAGTCGACAAGTATTCATACGTGTCGACAAAAATGACCTAGGTCTCGACAATATGTGATTTAAGTCGACACGACTATGTGTCAACAAACTAATGTCAGAGTCGATAACTTATGTTAAGTCGACACATTTATGTGTCGACAAACTTGTGTTTGTGTCGACACTTACTACTTAAGTTTCGACTGACTTGTGTCGACACATGCTTTTGTGTGTCGACACATGAATCTTCTCGACAAAGTTGTGTTGACAACAATTCTTCTGTCGACACAGATACTGTTTCTATGTCGACACTTCCTTTTATTTAGTCGACACAACATATTGGGTGTGTCGACACAGCTTGTTTGTGTCGACACAAATATTGTACTTAGACAAATTTCTAGAGAAATTTGATGCTTACTTATTCACCTTAAGGATACTTATGCTAACCTATTCTAGGTTCAACATTCCTAATTCAATTTTAAAATAATTGAATTTAGTTTCATCCAGAGGTTTTGTAAAAATATCAGCTATTTGATTATCAGTTTTCACAAATTTTAGACTAATATTTTCCTTCTCTACATGTTCTCTGATGAAATGAAACTTAATTTCTATAAGCTTGGTCCTATTATATAATACAAGATTCTTAGCAATAGAAATAGCACTTGTAGAATCACAAAATAGAGGAATTCTACTTACCTGGATGTCATAATCTTCTAGTTGATGCTTTATCCACATCAATTGTGCACAGCAGCTACCTTCAACTATATACTCTGATTCAGCTGTTGATATTGCTACACTAGTTTACTTCTTGCTGCACCATGACACAAGCCTCCCACCATGGAATTGACAAGTTCCTGTGGTACTCTTCCTGTCTTTTTTGCATCTAGCAAAGTCTACATCTGAGAAACCAGCTAGTAGGAAATCTCTATTCTTAGGATACCAAAGGCCTAGATTAGGCGTACCCTTAAGATATCTCAGAATTCTCTTAACTGCAGTATAATGAGATTCCTTAGGGCAAGCTTGATACCTAGCACAGACACATGTTGAATACATGATGTCAGGTCTACTAGCAGTCAAATAGAGTAGAGAGCCAATTATCCCTCTATACAAAGACTCATCAACAGGTTTCTCTGCCTCATCTTTGCCTATAGGCATACTTGTTCCCATTGGAGTTTTCATGATAGAAGCTGAGTCCAAACCATACTTCTTAATAACTCCTTGGTGAACTTAGACTGGGATATAGACAATCCATTCTCAGTCTGTCTAACTTGAAGTCCCAAGAAGAACTTCAGCTCTCCCATACTGCTCATCTCAAACTTCCCTTGCATAAGTTTGGCAAACTTCCTACAAAGGTTGTTTTTAGTAGAACCAAAGATAATGTCATCCACATATATCTGAACTGGTATTATCTTGCCTTTTGATTCCCTATAGAATAGAGTTTTATCTATTTTCCTCTAGAGAATTTATTCTCAATAAGGAAGGTAGACAAAGTTTCATACCAAACCCTTGGAGCTTGTTTCAAACCATATAGAGCTTTCCTAAGCCTATATACATAATCAGGAAAATGAGGATCTACAAAACCTGAGGGTTGTTTAACATTGACTTCTTATTTTAAATCACCATTCAGAAATGCTGATTTCACATCCATCTGGTATTCCTTGAACCCTTGATAGGCAGCATAGGCCAAGAACAGCCTTATAGACTTAAGCCTTGCCACTGGAGCAAAGGTTTGATCAAAATCAATACCTTCCTCTTGCCTGTAGCCTTTTGCTACAAGTCTAGCCTTGTTCTTGACTATGGTGCCATTCTCATCAAGCTTGTTCCTGTAGATCCATTTAGTTCCTATTGTATTGTGATCCTTAGGTTTTGGCACTAGTTCCCAGACTTTACACCTTTTGAACTGACTGATCTCTTCTTGCATTGCATCAATCTAGTTGGTGTCTTGCATTGCTTCTTCAATCTTCCTGGGTTCTATTTGAGACAGGAAGCTAGAACATAGAACTGTGTCCATGCTCCTGCTCCTTGTTAGAACACCTTGACTTGCATCACTAATGATTTGGTGAACTGGATGATCCTTCAGGTGTCTCCTTGCTGGAGGAAATCTGTCAGTATTATGGCCTTCTCTAGTTTCCTCAACATGATGCTCCACACTTTCTTCTTCATCTAGAGAGACTTGTTCTCCCCCTAGATAACTAGAATCTTTATCTTCATCCAACCTAGCAGGAACATCTTCATTGATGGTCAGCTTGTCCAGCCTATCTGTAAGACCTGTAGAGCTAATAGAAGAACTAGACAATACATTGTTAATAAATCTTGACTCATCAAATACAACATGCACAGATTCTTCTACAACTTAGGTAGTCAAGTTGTAGATTCTGTATGCTCTACTATGGTTGCTGTACCCAACAAATATCCCTTCTAGGGATTTGGCAGCAAACTTAGTTTTGTAGTGCTTACCATTGACTAGTATAAAACACTTGCTACCAAAGATTCTGAAGTAAGATATGTGAGGTTTTCTTCCTTTCAAAATCTGGTAGGGAGTCATCTTGTGTTTCTTGTTGATGGAGGCTCTATTGAGCACATGACATGCAGTATTAACTGCCTCAGCCCAGAAGTATTCAGGGAGAGTAGTATCATTTAGTAGAGTTCTACTAGCCTCAATTAGAGTCATATTCTTTCTTTCAACAACACCATTTTGCTGAGGAGTTCTAGGTGAAGAGAATTCATGATGAATCCCAAGTTCTTCATAGAATCTTATCATACATTCAGACTGAAATTTAGTTCCATGGTCACTTCTAATTTTGACCACTGAACTTTTGTATTCATTCTGTATTTGTCTAACAAAAGTCTGAAAAACAAATGGGGTTTCAGATTTCTGCCTCAAGAAAAAAACTCATGTATATCTGGAGTAATCATCCACAACAACAAGTGTGTATACTTTCCTACCAAGACTGTGAACTGGCATAGGACCAAACAAATCCATATGAATGAGATACAAACATCTCATTGAATCTTTGATGTCAAGTGCTTGGAAAGAGGACTTAGTCTGCTTGCCTTTTTGACAAGCTGAACACACACCCTCTTTGATGCACTTAATTTGAGGACCATTCCTCACTAATACCATGCTGAACTGCAGGCCTATAGACTTATAGTTCAGATGAGCTAGTCTCTTGTGCCATTTGACACAAAGAGAATCTTTCTCTTCTGCAACCAGACAAATTGGTGAGTTGTTAAACTCGCAATCTAGGTTAAGGCAATACACATTTCCTTTCCTAGTGCCAGTCAAAATGATCTCTTGATCACTTGACCTTTTTATCTGGCACTCCCCTTTGAAAAAGAAATGACATAACCTAGATCACTAAGTTGACTTATGCTAATTAGGTTATGTTTTAAACCCTTCACATAAGCCACTTTAGTGATAATAATTGAATCACTAGTAATGTTATCAAATCCTTTGATGATACCATTTTCTGATCCACCAAAGATAACTTTGGGTCCATTCTCTATGGGCACATAGTCTCTCAACATTCTCCTTGTTCCTATCATATGTCTGGAACAACAACTATCAAAGTACCATATAGGGGTATGGTCACTTGGATTCACCTGCAACTTATAAAGAATTACATACCCTTAGAACCCAACCTGCTAGTGGGTCCTAGGTCCTTGTTAGTTTGAAATCCTGCAACTGTTCTAACAAGAAAACTGCTCTTGGTTTTAACACTGGTGTTAAACCAGCAATCCATGGCAAAGTGCCTCACCTTGCCACAACACCAACACTCAAACCTATTATACCTTTTCTTAGGTAAAGACTTTATTGCTTTGTTGTCAGCAGTCTTTTTGAATGTTGGTGTTGGAGCATCACTCTTCAATAAATCCTCTTGAACCTGATGGGTATGCCTATAGTGTGGTCTATAAGCATTTGCACCCTTGCCCATGTGATTTTCATGCTCACAGTGACCATGTGTAGTGTCATGATCATACCTGTTAGTAGGATTCACCATATCCTAAAGAAAATAGGGGGTTCAGCAACTAGAGGTTGAACTGGGTCCTTATCTTTTCTATGTGAATTGAAAGTCCTAGTTCTTCCCTTAAAGCCTAGACAAGTCTTCCCTTTTTGTGAAATAAAATTGTCTATTAGGGGTAAGACAGATTTTGGTTTGGAGAATTTAGCCACTAGCTCTCTCTCTTGCTGAAGTTTTGCCTCCAGTTTCTTGATATGATTCACTTTGAAAGAGATTGTGCCCATTTGAATAATTGTAATGTTCTTCAATTTGGCAACCTCATTCAGTTTTAGATCCAACATCTTAGCTGAATCTGCTGCAGCCAGCTTAAGAGACTCAATCTCTTTGGCCTACACTTTAACAAGAAACTTGCTCTTCTTCAGAGCTTGCAACAACCCACTATACTCATCAATGAGTTGGTATACATTCTCTTCAGACTCAGATACATTCACTTCTATTGAAGCATATGCTTCTGATTCTGATACAGTAAAGTAATCTGAAACTAAGGGAGAATAGTTTACCTTACTTGGTCTAGGTTGATCCTGGCACTGATCATCTTCAGATTGAGCCATCAGCCCTCTACAACAATGTTCTTCAACTCCATTTATGGAGTCCAACATCTGTAGGAATTCTAGTTCCCTAGACTCCTCTTCTGTTGAGAATAGCCCAACATATGCTTCTGCTTCTTCTTCTCCAGATTCTGAAGATGAAGAGTCTGTCCAACTCTTCTCCTTCTGAGCAACTAGAGACTTCTCCTTCTTATCTTTGATTTGCTGCTTCTTCTTGTCCTTTGACTCATTTCTTTTGTCAGGACAATCAGCTATGACATGTCCATTCCTGTTGTAGCAATAACACACAATCTTAGTATTAGATTATTTACCAGGTTTAGAGGCATACCTATCCTCCTTAGGTATCTTCTTCTTCCTATGGTACTCATCCTTGGAATAGGATGAAGATGGTGGCCTAATTCTCCACTTCTTTTTCTTCATAAACCTTTGGAATTGCCTTGTAAAGGCAGCAAAGTCCTCATCAGAAGTATGACTATCTGATGTGTTATTGACAGAAATTCCTTTTTTCTTCCTCAACACTCCTTCTGGGCGGAGAAAAAGATTTTCTCCTACCCTTTCTTGAGCCTTCAGCTTTGAAGGCCACTGACTTTTCCTTAAACTCAGATCTGCTGCCCTTCTCCTCTTCTTTTCTAGCAGTAAGCTTCATTTCATATGATAGCAACTTTCCAAACAGTGGAGGTGGAGGTGTATCAGCCAGCCTGGCCACTTCTCTGATAGCACATATCTTAGTGTCCCAATCCTTAGTTAGAGACCTAAGAAACTTATCATTCAGTTCATAAGTGTTGAAGACCCTTCCATAGGTCATCAGCTCAAATACTATTCTAAAGAACTTCTTATAGCATTCAACTATGCTGCCAGATTTAGCTTGTCTAAAGCTCTCATACTTCTGGTTCAGCATTGACTTCCTGACCTCTCTGACTTCTTATGTGCCCTCCATGTAGACAATCAAAGTGTCCCACATTTCTTTGGAGGTTTTACAATGCACCAGATTCTGAAAAGTGGCATCATCTATAGCACTTACAATAATGTTCTGTGCTCTTTTATCTAGTGTTGTCAGAATGATTTCATCCTTGGTCATTTCAAAATAGCTCTTTGGAGTTTTAATGTTTGCATCAAGAACTGATACCTTCATTGGAATGAAGGGGCCTTCCTATACTGTGATATAAATTCTTGGATTAGATGCTTCCATAAACAACCTGACCCTTTCCTTCTAAATGACAAAGGATTCTTTCCTACATATAGGTAATTTCATAGATCCAAATTCCTTTTGATTCTCATTTGAACCTATTCTTGATATCTGTTATTTGCCTTGGAGAATAACTCTGACTTTTAAGTCAATCTTTGAGAAACCTCCCTCTGATACCACTTAAAAGACTTTGTTTGAAGAGCCTAAACACCTAGAGGGTGGGGGGGGGGGGGTGAATATGTTCTAATCTTTTAAAGTCCTTTTTAGGCCAACAGATAGATAATTATTCAACACAGATAAATCAAATCACAGAACATAAACACATCACAGTAAACACCAGATCTATAGTGGTTCCCCAAGATATAGGTACATCCACTTTCCCCCTTCGCCAATCCAGTAGATAACTGGATTCAGCCTAACTTCCTTCCACTGGCTCAGATCCTCAGATCTTACAATCTCAGAACCAAAATGGTTCCTACAGCTCAGACATAACAAGTCCTACCTCAGATTCTTCCCCAGAATCCTACCTCAGGCATCAGCCCTACGTCAGCCTTTATAACTAGGCTTACAACTCAGAATTTCCACAAGTCCTACCTCAGATTCTTCCCCAGAATCCTACCTCAGGCCTCAGCCTTTATAACTAGGCTTACAACTCAGATCTAATAATAGATCTTACAAGAAATAAAATGTAATAAGAAACAAACAAATTCACCAGTTAGATTCCTCTGTTGGTGTAGCCTTCTTGATCAGTTCTTGATTGAACTGATCCTTCTAATCTAGCCTGACTTAGCTTCTCAAAGCTTCTTGATAGAACAAAATAAGGTGGATCTTCTTGCTGTTGAAGTTGATCTTTAGTCAGCTTCTTCCTTAAATTCAGATTGGAATCTGAATCTTTCTAGCAGAACAACTCTGAGTCTGTTTCTCTTTTTCCTTTTTTTTTACCATAACACACTGAAGTTTCCGATCTGTCTCTTATATAAAGTTTGCTTCATGGTTACCGGCTGATCCGGTTTCTAACAAACTACTGACAGATCTGTCAGAGGTGTCAGATCGGTTAGATATGACAGCTGTCAAGTCACCAGACATGTCAGTAGATACATCAGAGTCATTCCAACTCAGTACAAATAACTCAGCAGGCTGCTTCATATGTGTCGATACATATTGGCCAAGTGTCGACACAAGTCTTCATGGTGTCAACACAATATTCCAAGTGTCGACACAGACATACTTCTGCTTCTCGACACATCTTCTGTTGAATGTGTCGACACAAGTCCTGTGTGTCGACACAAATGCTTCCGGTGTCGATACAACTGTTGCTGGAAAATGGCGTTGAGTATGTGTCGACACAAGTCCTGTGTGTCGACACAGCTGCTTCTGGTCTCAACATATCTGTTGTCGATAGACGGCGTTGAATGAATGTCGACAGTGTTGAAAGTATCCATACAGTGTTGAGTGTGTGTCGACACAAGTCCTGTGTGTCGACACAATTACTTCTGGTGTCGACATAACTCCTGGCTCAGGTGTCGACACAATTTGAGTTTCGACACAACTTCTTCAGAATTGTTGACTTAGCTTGAGTGTCAATACAACTTCTTCATAAGAGTCGACACAACTTGAGTGTCGACACAACACCTTCAGAAGTGTCGACACAACTTAAGAGTGTCGACACAAGTTCTTCATAAGTGTCGACACAGCTTCTGGGTGTCGACATAGTTTTCTTCACAAGTGTCGACACTTGTACTTAGAAAATTTCCTTCAAATGCTTAAATCTGCACAATGTAACTTAAACATCTATTAAATACAAATTGATGCATATCATTGACTAAGATGAGGCTTCTCCAAATCTAGTACACATTTTCCAATGTACCCAACAGTCCGCCAGCTAGCCCTCCAATTTTTCGGTGCCCGCTTCTCAGCAACAGGCGGACTACTCCTTAGCTCGCACAACTCGACACGGGCTCTCTCAGCACAGCAAGGGCGGACTTGTCCCAGTCTGCCAGGCACATATCAGCTCAAGTAGGCGTCCCTATCTGCACAGCATGGTGCGGACTCGGCAGACTCCTTTACTCGCTCAACTTACCTCTCTACCCGGGGTGACGTTACCAAGACCGTTACCTCCTCGATCCTATAAATAGGCCCCCATACCTATCATTCAGGGGGGGGGGGGGAGGACGAAAGCACGGAGACGTAGGAGGAATGACAAGGTCAAGGCATCAAGTCTTGCAGACTAAGTTTTCCAGTCCGCACGGCTAGCCCTTGAGGCCTCCTCTCAGTCCACGCGACCTCGCTTGTCTTCTCGGCCTGATCACACAGTTCGCTCGGCATAGTCTAGCGAGTTGTGGGATCAGCTAACCGTGCGGTCTGCCGACCTCTCTGGTTAAACTGCGTGGCCTCTGGAAACTTCTTTCCTTAACCGCCAGCTTCCCCCTTTGTACCCTTTATTTGCTTTCCATGTAAAGGTGCAATCTCAAGCTGTAATACTGATTCATAATCAAAGGTAAGCCCATCGCAAGAGTGGTATTTAAGTTGCGGTGGGCAAAGTCTGTTGTTGCCGCTGCTAGCGGCCCCCTCTTCTTCTAAACTCCTCTCTTTATCTCGACATCAACCTACAGAACTAACCGTCAAAGTAACTGTCTGCTTGACAGTTCCTCATCAACCTCCTCCTCATCCCCGCATCTCGGACCGATCATTCTCTACTCTCGAGCAAGCTTGCGAAAGAGCGCATTTTCTGCATCAACATTTAACACACGACCTTCAGATTTCGAACATACGGCGAAGTCAGCGGTTACTCATGCCAGACCATCAACCAGCCGATAACCTTGCTCCATCAAGTCCTGGTGAAAATCCTCTCCAGTAAGCCTTGGAGCAATCACACAGAGAAACTGCCTAATAGTTTCAAGGAATCAACCGTACTCTAGCTGCTATTAGAGCTGTCATGGTTCCGGTTCGGTTCCGGTTTTACTAAAACCATGAACTGAACCACTAAGGTAACGGTTCTTCAAATTAGAACCAAAACCTTATTTGGTTTGACCGGTTCCGGTTCTGGTTTCGGTTCTAGCTTAATTTTTGGAACCGTCGTTTCAACGGTTCCGGTTACGGTTCAACAAGAACCAAAACCAAACCAGTCACTATCGGTTCGGTCCGGCTCCATGCGGTTCGGTCCGGTTCCAATCGGTTCCAACTAAAACGAAAATCAAACTTGGTGGAATTAAATAAAATTAGACTGCAAATAGTAAAACTCAAAACAACATTGAAATAGAAATAATTATGTTGCGCACTTTTTGACGGGCTTTTCCACGATTGGCGGGATAGTATCAATTACCTTTCTACGTGTGTAGATTCGCCACAAATTCTAGTTGGCATGTGCACATCTCTTCGGCATGCTCAACCATAACAACCGCCTACAATTAGCTGTCTTTCATGATTACTAATAAATAGTAGTTGTAAATCTTCTATATTTTTTAAATAAAATATTTCAAAAAAATATGTAAGTAAAATTGAAAATATTTTATATAACTGTATAAAAATAAAAAATGCACTACAAAAATTGACTCCAAATCGTATCAATGTCAAATCATACCATATGGTTTTTATTCGGTGAAGTTTTGTTCGGTCCAAAATCGACTCCCTTTAGTGCGATTACGGTTTGAGTTCAAACTGCACCAGCTTCACTCGTGATAGTAAGTATAAATATTATAGATAAATTATAAAATAATAACAATATAATAATAATAATAATAAACGGGTTGCGGTTCGGTTCTACTTCGGTTCGGTTCGGATCGGGTATAAAAAACTTGAAACCGCTTGAGACTTGTATGTTGCGGTTCCGATTCCGGTTCCGATCCGGATTATAAAATTTAAGAACCACACCCGGACCAGTGTTGTTCACGGTTCCAAAATTCAAACCGGAACCCGAATAATTTGCGAACGGTTCAGTCCGGTTCTTTGCGTTTCCGGTTCGGTTCCGGTTCGGTTTGCGGTTTTCGGTTTTAAGTGGCAGCTCTAGCTGCTATTGCGCAGGGATTAGAAATGCAATCTACATCAGTACCAGTTCCTCCAATTAATTCAGCACCAGTGTTGGAGACTCCGCAATCTTATCCACCGGCTTATCCGCCAGTCTATCCTCCTGTTTACCCGCCAACCTTTCTGCAAGGCCCTGCATCTCCTTTGCGATCTCAGAGTGATGAGTTCATAGCTTGTCAAAACTTCTTCCAGGAAGCTGCCCGAGGAAGTCCAACAAGATTTTTAAATTTTCAGGGAAGTCATCCCTACTCTTCAGCTCCTGCCTTTGCTCCTCCTGCAACAGCTTTTCACTTCTATCCTCCTGCTCCTTTCGCAGCTACAACTTATGCTCCCTTTTTTCCTTATACTGTAGGAGAACAGGAAGACCCATCACAATTTTCGGAGAATGTTCAACATGAACCAACTCCAGTTAACTTCAGAGAGTCGCGATTGCCAATTTACACTGGAGAGACTGATCTAATGAAGCACCTTCAAGCTTTTGAATCAGCCGTAGCTTTCAAGACCCTTTCAGATACTACATAATGCAAACTCTTTGTAACAACCTTTGATGGACAAGTGAGGGATTGGTTCTATGTACGTCCTCAGTCCATCTCTTACTTTGCTGATTTGCGAAGAGAGTTTCTGCTCAGGTTTTCTACCTCTACAAAGAGAAAGGGCGGACCAGAAGCCCTCTTTGAGATCAGGTAATAAGAGAACGAGACTTGGTCTCATTTTGTGGATCGTTTCCAGAAAGAAATCTTGGACATTGAGATCGTCGATCAAGAAATGTATCGAGTGGCTCTTATTCATGGTCTGCGTGAAGGACCACTCAAGTTTGAGGCTATTGTCAGAGAACCAAGGACATATCAAGAGTTGATTGGTTTAGCCAACTCATACATTCGAGGTGAGAAAAGCAATCCCAGCTTCGTCTCCAGGCTTATAGCAGAGAAAGATTCTTCTTCATCTTACAAGCAGCCTCCGAGGTCTCCTCGGAAAGATTTTCCATCCTACTCAAAGAAGGGAAGAAGATTTCAACGTCATCAACACCCATTCCTGGGCCAGGATCAGGCCCGAGATCAATTGTTACTATTTCCAGCCCCAGCTCCGCAAACAGCTTTGGTTCATCAGCAGCAAGTTGATGACTTGCTAGAGTCTGAACTAGATGAGGCTATGCAAGAATTGAGCCAAATCATGAAGGGTAGGGCTAATTTTAAAAGGCCTTACCAGCCGACAGATCAAAGATCAAAAGATTCAGATCTGTTCTGTGAGTTTCATAAAGAAAGCGGGCATTTGACTGAAAACTACTGAGCGCTTCGTCAACTTGTACATAAAATGCTGAGGCAAGGTAATATGCGCGATCTATTCCCGAAGGATGACCACTCTGATCTGTCAACTTCAAAAGGCAAAGAAGTAGCAGACATTCCTTGCAGCTCAAAGGGAGTGAGCCAAATTAGCAATTACCCCGACCTCATTATAGGGGAGACCATTGATGCCGATGATGAGGGCCGCTTTGGAAGACTATTCTAAAGCAAAAATGACACCGCAGTTCCAAAAGCTCCTTGCAACCATGGCTGGTTATCTTTGCTTTACATTCTTCAAACGTTCTCTTCTAAAACACTTTTAAGTGTTATTTCATTTCATTTCTATAAATTTTACGTCAGAGATCCCATACTGAAACTTTTCCCTCTATGCAGTTCTTCCTCTTCTATTTTTTCTCTTTGTTAAAGAGATCACTAAACAACCGAGATATCGCCGAGTCTTTCTTAGGGCCCCCTCGAGGTTGGACTCCGACGTAAGACCACAACGACCACATATAGTGGGGAGTGTTCATATATGTGCAGTGGGGGCCGTTCAACTCTCGTGCGAAGGATTACGGGACTTCAGATCCTAGCCGATATATAACACAAAGCATATACCATGGGAGGTCCCATGTGTTAGCTCTACTGCGCTCCGTTAGGGATACATTACAGTTACAATGATCTTTGTTGGGCAAGCAATATCGATCAAGTATAGCCTTGCCTCCTCGATCATCTCACGATTGTAATGGACGAATACTCTATGGTACTCTCAATCTGTGCCTTCGCGGGGCCCACAACTTCGCTGATCAATCCGCAGACAAGTAATAGGCCACTTGACACATCTAGTCTAATTGATCAGCGATGCTTGTAACCCGAGGCATGAGAGCAGTGCATATGTCCATCCTTCTCAGGATTTTCTATGCTTGTTTCTCTTTTGTTCCCTTCTAAAGGATGCACGGCCAGCCCGCTCTAGGTAGGACTGCACCATAGATGACCTTTCTTAGGCAAGCGATGCATAAGGCCTACGAGGAACACCTGTGGCAGCATCCAGTCTTTTTTGGGTCATCTACGGGCGTAGCCCTCCTTTTTTCATTTTGCCTTCTTTCAGGTTAACAGGTTAAATCCAACCTATCAAAAAGATTTGCAGCATCTTCTTGCTTAAACTCACTTTATATATTCAACTTTCATAAAGCTCTATCCACTGACGATTGATTATGCTTACTCTTGACATATACTATTCAATCAAGGATTCTATTTCTATTTATTGATAAGCCATGTTATTGAATTCTAATCAAGATAGTTTCATCTTGCTGATCTGGATTTCATATATAAAGCATCATGCTTGATCACACGAGACTATCACTATCGCAGTTTGATCTCTATTCAGTTAATAACAGAGTTTGTCGGGTATCTCTTTTGCAATCCGATTATACCTTAACATATCAACAGTCAACATTTGCAAGTTCACTCCAGGTACTTGTAATTTTCTTTTCTATCATATTTACTGCTTACTCTCCTTTTGCAGAGATTAACAGATATTAACAAGTTCCATCCAGGTACTTGCAATTTATTTTTCTATCATATCTGCTGCTTACTCTTCTTTTGCAGAGATTAGTTGATATTAGCAAGTTCTATTAAGGTACTTGCAATTTACTTTTCTATCGTATTTGTTGCTTACTCTCCTTTTGAAGAGATTAACAGATATTAGCAAGTTCCATCCAGGTACTTACAATTTACTTTTATATTATATCTACTGCTTACTCTTCTTTTGCAGAGATTAGCAGATATTTATAAGTTCCATCCAGGTATTTGCAATTTACTTTTCTGTCATATCTGATGCTTACTCTTCTTTTACAGAGATTAACAGATATTAGCAAGTTCCATCCAGGTACTTGCAATTTACTTTTCTATCATATCTGCTGCTTACTCTTCTTTTGCAGAGATTAGTAGATATTAGCAAGTTCCATCCAGGCACTTGCAATTTATTTTTCTATTATATCTACTGCTTACTCTTCTTTTACAGAGATTAGCAAATATTAGCAAGTTCCATCCAAATACTTACAATTTATTTTTCTATCATATCTGCTGTTTACTCTTCTTTTACAGAGATTAGCAAGTTCCATCCAGGTACTTGCAATTTACTTTTCTATCACATCTACTGCTTACTCTTCTTTTGCAGAGATTAACAAATATTAGCAAGTTCCATTCAGGTACTTGCAACTTAATTTTCTATCATATCTGCTTCTAACTCCTCTTTTGCAGAGATTAGCAGATATTTGCAAGTCCTCCTAAGGTGCTTGTGACTTAGCTTTCTTATATATTTGCTACTTACTCTTCCTTTTGCAGGAGATAACAGGTGCTTGCAAGCCTCCTTCAGGTACTTGCAAGTTATCATTCTTCGGTGCTTTTCTCTCAACTTTGTTTTGCAGAGTTCACTGGAAGTCATTCACATATTCTTCATTTTGCAAAGCAACTCATGTACATACGAGACGTACCTCTTTTTGCTTGCATTAACTTTTCCTTTGTAGGAAAAAGATTGGCATTTGCACCCTTTTCTGAGAAGAGATATCAGGTTCTATCTCTCCCTGCCACTTGTTTTTCCAAGGGATGGATCAAGATTTTCGTGGGTCTCCTACTTTTTCGAAGTTCCCTCCGGGACTTAAAAAAGTGCGGGGATTATGTTAACTCAGAAATCGGCGATCCCTCCCAAGGTAGCCAACTCGCAAGTCGCAGCCTGCTCCAGGTACCCTCTGGAGGTCGCGTCTTGTCAACCCTATTTTCTAAGGATGGGAAGAGAGACTTCTCTATCCGCTCAAGCCGTGCGGCTAGGGCGGCCTCTCTAGCCTGACCGCCCAGGTCGCGCAGCAGTCGCTCGTTCTGCGGGGGTTGCAAACTGCTTCCTCAGTCCGCCCCTACAGGCCGCGCGGTTAGATCAACTAACCGCGCATCGGTTCTCTATTCCAAAGGGTGCAGGCCACAACTCAGTCACGGACTTACAATGCAATCCACACAGACTTCCAGGTAGCCGTATACCCGGCAGGAAGCGAGGTCTACTCTCCAACCCGCTCCTATAGGTCGCACGGTTGGCAGGCTGCGCCATCGCCAGGCAACCTGCCCCTTCTATTCAACAGAAGGTGGCAGACTCAGTCTTCAGTCCGCCTAAGGGAGGTAGAATTTCTCCTCCCTCTAGCTCTCCACTCAGTGGACTTTCCTACAGCCCGCCAGGTCCTAAGTTGGTGACCAAAACTCCTGTACGCCAGCAGCGGGCAGACTCAGTCTATCTTCCTGAGACTTGGAAGTAGAGCCAATAACTCTTCTTTAGGCTGCGCAACACAATACAGACTCAACTCCAGCAGGATGACGACCTACTATATTCTGTCTGACAGGTTTCTTAACTCTAACGCAACCCTCCAATAGTAGTGGCGAACTGACTCCAGGTCGACAGCAGTGGCAACCTGCCTCCAGGTCGCCAGTTAGTAGTGGAGACCTGGACTGTTCAGTCCACCAGGTCGCCAAGCCTCGTCGCCCAGCAGGAACGACAAGCCTCTAGTCGTAGAGGTAGACTTCTCTAGTACATCATGAGCTAAGCAGACTCATCGTGCAGTCTGCCAAAGGAACCCCAGCTCAGCAACTGGTGATCTGCCTCATCCTCTCCGCAGCGGGCTAGGCGGACTCATTCAACAGTCCGCAAACTAGCCCTCCATTTTTCCGATGCCCGCTTCTCAGCAAGTGGCAGACTAATCCTTAGCTCACACAGCTCGACACGGGCTCTCTCAGCACAGCAAGGGCGGACTCGTCCCAGTCCGCCAAGCACAGATCAGCTCAAGTAGGCATCCCTATCTGCACAGATGGTGCGTGTTGGATCCCTAGTTGGATTTGGGCTAGGTTCACTAAATTAGGTTGAGTTTGACCCACATTGTACAGCCAGGGTCAAGTCTTGTAGTCCTAGAGTTTAGGCTAGTCTTTAGGTTCAACTTTCATGGACCAGCCAGCAGAGGAACTCAGTAGATTCAAGACTTAGAAGTTTCATAGATCAAAATGATCAGTTCGAAATTCTTCGAACTCAGCTCAACGATCGTCGATCGCAGATCGACGAACTCAGAGTTCTTTCTCTGAGTTGAGCTCGATGATATTCGAGCTCAGGTCGACGATCTTTTATTTCAGACAGATTCTCAGCTCGACGAACTCAGAGCACAGAATTGGCAAGTTGTTTCCAGAATGCAGTTCATAGAGCTCAGGTCGACGAACAAGAATTTTGAGGTCGACGAACTTGGAACTCCAGTCGACGAATTCTGTTTTGAGGTCGCCGATTTCTGTCCTGAGCCAGAATGAGAAGTTTTCCTTACTTCTGTCCCTTATTTATTATATTATTTAACAGTAATTTCCCGAGTAATTAATGCTCATATTCTTCTAAATATAGCTGTTATTGGCAGCATTAATTATGGTCTTCATCAGGTTAATTACTTGCTTATTTTATTGGGACAGTTAGGGAAACTCATTTAAAGAAAATATTCAAGCCGTTTCTTTCTCCAGGGCAATCAGCAATTAATGCCAGCAATTCAAATTTCAAAGGAAAAATTATCGACTGCAGAATATAAAAGAGAAATTCTTTTCAGACGAAAAAGGAATATAGCAATAATCACTGCAAGAATACACAGACCAGACCTGTAGTAAGAACACAAGAGAAATATATAGAAGATAATATAGTTACATAGAACAATAACATACATAACTTCTTCTCTGCATACAGAAAACATTCTGTTTTCTCCCTTGTCCTTTCTGAAGAGTGAAGAAGAACAACCAGTCAATATCAAGAGTCTTCTTCAACTTCTCCTCCAGGAACATTCAAGGACAACATCTTTGAATCAGTCAGAAAGGTCAAGGATTCTTTCAGATAAGGCTGAAGACCTACATCCTAAGCAAGTCTTTAAGTATCTGAACAAATTCTAAATTTCAGAAGGAGTCTTGACAACAACAAATCCACTAGTCTTCGCTGTTGTATAGAGAAAAGAGAAGACATCATCACCTCCTCTCACCTCCTGTATAAAGGGTTTATTAACTCCCTTCAAAAGTTTATTCTTGGTTTTTGGGCACCTAATCAAAAGCCTAAAGGGTTGTGAGATCTCCCTTGAAATATATCTTGTGGTGGCAGTCACCTGATCAAAAACTTGATAGTGGATTCCTACCAGGGTGGTAGAAGAGTGGATGTACCCAGGTTGGGGAACCACTATGAAATTCTTGTGTTGTCTGTGTGTGATCATTTTCTTTCTTGTTCTTGCTTTGCTGTGATAGATAGATTAGCTTAGCCTGTTTTTATTTCCTTCTATATTATTATTGATATCACTTATTTTTTACTCTGATAAATTTAAAAACAGCCAAAGTTTTAATTACTCTATTAACCCCCCCTCTAGAGTAAATCAGGTCTAACCCCCATGTTTCAATTGGTATCAGAGGGGCGTTCCTTTGGTTGTACAAGCTAACATGTTGGAACACCCTATTACTAATTTGGGTAAGGATCATTATGTGCTTAGGAATTTGTTTTGACCTTGCTGTATAGTCTGATTGGTCAATTAGAATGAGTCTTAGGGTTAGTACTTAGGTTTGAAAGCTGCCCTTAAGACCTTCTAAAGATCAGGATTCAGTGCTGAAGACTAGGACAATTCTCGTGGAGCTCAGGTCGACGAAACGTCGAACTCAGTTCGAATATCTCTGAGCTCAGTTCAATGAGTCGTCAAACACCGTTCGACGATCATCGAGATCAGATTGACGCTCTGTCTCTAGTTGTTTTCTAAGTCTCTGAGCTCAGGTTGACGATAGTTGAGCTCATGTCGACGATATTTGTTTTCAGTCTAAGTTCAATCTCTGAGCTAGTTGAGCTCAGATCGACGCTTTTCTGAGAGATCGACGATTTCAGGATTCAAATTCAGGACAGTTATGGAATTCATTCAGACTTATTTTCAGCATTTATGGCAAAGGATTTTGTAGCCGTTTCAATCAATCTGGAGCAAGTTTCAAGGAAGACTAATTGGAATGTTTCTTAAGGACTTTCCTCTAGAGGAAGATATCAGGTAAGGTAGTCATTTATGACTGATTAACGGCTATCAAGAAGTCAGAATCTGATATACTCCCTAGAGAATCATTCTGAAAAGAGATATATAGACAAGATTTGAAAAAATATACAGAAGAGAGAACAAGAAAATTATTCATCAAGAATTCATCTTCTGGGAATAGACTCAGTAGACAAAAGTTTACAGAATTACTGAGTCAGAATTCTTCACGAACACAAGGAACATTACTGTGAAGGAGATCATCTGCTATTCTACTCCTTCAAGCATCAAGTGTTCAAAAGCTTCTTCATCAAGGACTCCAGACATCACACATTTCAGCATCTGCTGAAATCATCTATTGCTGGAGATCTGAAGAAACTGAAGGCCTATCACCCTAAGCAAAGCTCATCTTCCTGAACCCTTATAGATTTTAGGGGGAGCTTTGACAACATCTTCCACTTGTCTTCTCTCAGATTATTGACAGAGAAGAACAACTCAACCTTTTTGTTTTCCTTTATTCCTTCTGTAAAAGGGTTTCTCAAAATTCCTGTAAAAGTTTTGTGGCTGGTTCCTGAGACCTTGTCAAAACTCAGTGGTGGCAAGACACCTTATCAAAAAATCTAGGTTTGGTTTTTGAGCACCTTATTAAAAGCTCATTGGTGCCCAGGAAACCTGATCAACTATTCCTGCAGTGGATTCCTATCTAGGGTGGTAGAAGAGTGGATGTACTCAGGTTGTTGGGGAACCACTATAGCTCCTTGTGTCTTCTGGTTTGCTGTGCTTTTGTTTTTGTTGTGTGTTGTGATTTCTTATTTCTTGCTTCTTAGTTTTTCTTTTTGCAAGCACCTTACACATATACATAAATCAAGACTTCCACTGCTTTACAATTTTAAATTGTAAATTATTTTAAAATACTCTATTCACCCCCCCTCTAGAGTAAAGGTAAATCTTACACTCACTTTCAATTGGTATCAGAGGCAGGTTGGTTACTCAACAACGTAATCTTCAACAGATTTGTTGAACATGCTAACGCCTGAACCAAAAGATCCTTGATAAGATAAATCTTTTATAGAGGGTTATTACTTTTTGTATTATATTTATATTCATACAAAACCATGGCACAAAATAAAGATTATGCTAGCACCAGACCTCCAATGTGCAATCTTTCTAAGTTTGCACTTTGGAAGGCAAGGATAAAATTATATATGAATTCTATTGATGAGGACATCTACAATTCTTTTTTGACAGTGTGTCCAAGACCCCCAGTAATTATAAGTACAAGTGCTGTTCCACCTCCTTCAGGAACAGATGTAGAAATCAAGAAATGGAAAGTTGCAGATGCCAAAGCAATGAATATTCTGGCTCAGACTATGTCTGATGAAATATTTCAGAAAGTGGCTGAATGTAATTCAGCAAAAGAGATATGGGACAAGTTATCTGAAATTGTCTCAGGATCTGCCGATGAAAGGAAAGACAGAAGATCCCATCTCATTAGCCAGTATGAGAATTTCAAAAAGGGAGAAACTGAGTCAGTTGCTGACATGTACAACAGGCTCAGCCTAATAGTCAGTGAGTTTACAACATTGGACAAGGAGATCTCACTAAATGAACTAAATGACAAGATCCTAATTTGCTTCCCTAGCACTTGGGACTCAAGGATCTGGCCAATCAAGGATGCCATAAGCCTAACTGAGATTACCACTGAAGCTTTGTTGGGCAAGCTCAAGTCTTATGAGCTGCTCATCAAGAATAGAGAGGAAGAACAAAAAGTTGCTTATCAAGCTATCAGGAAGGAGAAGACAATAACATTCAAAGCTATAGAAGATCATCCTGAAGACAAGGTCACAGGCAATGAAGAATTAATGAGCTTACTAGCCAAAAGATTCTATAAGATGGCCAGGAAAGATTTAAGAAAGTCGTCATCCAGAGGGCATGAGAAGCCAAGGTATGACAAATCCAATAATAAAGAAATTATTTGTTTTGGATGCAGGAAACCAGGCCACATTGTGCCTGATTGTCCAGAAAATCAGAATAATGACAAGAAGGACAGGAAAGATAGGAGAAAAGATAAGGACTCTAGGAGAAACAACAATGACAAATCCTTCTCAACATAATTCTGCATGATGGCTATCATGCAAATCAAATGATTTATGGCATAAGAGACTAGGGCATTTAAATCTTAGAACCATTGCTAGGCTATCCAAGGATAACCTTGTTAGAGGACTACCTTCTGGCCCCTACAAGAAGGAAGGACTCTGCAGGGCTTGTCAATTAGGCAAGCAAACAAAAAATAGTTTTAAGTCACTTAATAAGAGTGATTCACCTAGGATCTTGTATCTGTTACACATGGATCTTTTTGAACCCATTACAGTACAAAGCTTAGGAGGGAAATCTTACACTTAAGTGATTGTAGATGACTTCTCTATATTCACTTGGGTATTCTTTCTGAGGAAGAAGTCTGATAACTTTAAGTGTTTGACAGAGTTTCTCAAATGCATACAGATTGAGTTCAATACTCACATTGCCCTGATCAGAAGTGATCATGGGACAGAGTTTGATTCTCTTCTTATGCAAGAGTTCTGTCAGAGTGAAGGGATCATGCATACTTTATCAGCTCCTAGAACTCCTCAACAAAATGGGGTAGCTGAAAGGAAAAATAGAACCCTTATTGAATCTGCCACCACATTGTTGACAAATGCTCACCTTCCTCTATCTTTTTGGGTAGAGGAAGTGAACACCTCCAACTATGTGTTGAATAGAAGTTTGATACATAAACTGAAGGGCAAGACTCCCTATGAATTACTCAAAGGGAAGAAACCTAAAGTAGACTATTTCAAAATTTTTGGTTGCATTTGTTATATTCACAATAATGACAAGAAATACATAGCAAAATTCCAAGTTAAAGATGATGATGGAGTGTTTCTGGGATACTCCATGATCAGTAAAGCTTATAGGGTGTATAACAAATCTTCTCTTAAAATTGAAGAATCTGTTCATGTATCTTTTGATGAAACTAACATGTTTTACAAGGAGAAGAATACTTCTACCATAGAATCCTTGCAGGTAAACTTTTTTCAGAAAATTTGGACAGGTTGCATATTGTAGAGAAGGATTCAACACATTCACCTACCCAACAAAGAGGTGAAATCAGTGAAGATAAAGAGGATACTCAACATCTTGGTACTCAACATCCTGGTGAGAATTACCTTGAAGAGACAGTTGTTGTTCCACAAGAGGAAACAACAACACAGGTTGGTGAACAATCAACACCCCATGTTGATTTAGTAACAACAAGAGATCATCCAATATCCCAAGTGATTGGAGACATCTCAGTTGGTGTGCAAACAAGAAATCAGGTCAACCAAAACCTGATGCACACCTGTTTTCTATCTCAAATTGAACCTAAACCTATACAAGATGCAGAACAAGATCCACACTGGATCATTGCAATGCAAGAGGAATTACATCAATTTGAAAGGAACAAAGTTTGGGATCTAGTGCCAAGGCCTAAGGATCACTCCATTGTTGGAACAAAGTGGGTGTTCAGAAACAAATTAGATGATCAAGGAATTATTGTAAGGAACAAGGCAAGGCTAGTTGCACAAGGATACTCTCAATAAGAAGGAATAGACTATGACCAGACCTTTACACCAGTTGCAAGGTTAGAGGCCATAAGAATATTACTAGCTTATGCAGCTCACAAAGGATTCAAGGTCTATCAGATGGATGTGAAGAGTGCATTTCTCAATGGAGACATCAAGGAAGAAGTCTATGTTAGACAACCCCCAGGTTTTATCTCTCCAACTCATCCTGATCATGTTTTTAAATTACATAAAGCATTATATGGTCTCAAGTAAGCTCCTAGAGCATGGTATGAGACCTTAGCATGTTTTCTTCTGAAAAATGATTTTATAAGGGGTAGAGTAGACCAAACTCTTTTTATTAGAACCCATAAGTCCAATATCCTACTAGTGCAAATTTATGTAGATGATATTATATTTGGTTCTACTGATTCAAATTTGTGCAAAAGGTTTTCTAATCTGATACATTCTAAATTTGAAATGAGTAGCATGGGTGAGCTTTCCTTCTTTCTAGGATTGCAAGTCAAACAACATGCTGATGGCATATTTATTTCTCAAACCAAGTATGCAAAAGAACTGGTTAAGAAATTTTGTATGTCTGAAGCATCTTGTATGAAAACACCTATGCCTACTAATGTTGTACTAGATACTGATGAACATGGGAAACCTGCTGATCAGACAACATATAGAGCAATGATTGGCTCTTTATTGTACCTTACAGCTAGTAGACCTGACATAATGTTTGCTACATGCATATGTGCTAGATTCCTAGTAAGCCCTAGAGAGTCACACCTAACATTAGTTAAAAGGATTCTTAGGTATGTGAAAAGTTGTCCAAATCTATGTCTCTGGTATCCAAAAGACTCAGGATTTGAATTAACTGGATTTTCAGATGCTGATTATGCTGGATGTAGAGTAGACATGAAAAGCACCAGTGGAACTTGTCAGTTTCTTGGTGACAGACTTGTCTCCTGGTTCTGTAAGAAACAAACATCTGTGTCCACTTCAACTGCTGAAGCTGAATACATGGCAGCAGGTAGTTGTTACTCACAGATTTTATGGATTCAAAACCAGCTCCTAGACTATGGTTACAACTTAGACATGTCAAAAATATTTTGTGATAATACCAGTGCTATTTCTATAGCACAAAATCCAGTCCTCCATAGTAGGACAAAATATATAGAGATTAGACATCACTTTTTAAGGGATAATATTGAAAAGAATAAAATTGAACTTCATTATATCCCAACTGATTTGCAAAGGGGAGACATTTTCACCAAACCTTTGGATGAAAAGAAACACACCTTCTTCCTAAATCAATTAGGAATGTTAGATGGAGGAAGCTAAAAATGAGATCCAAGATTTTAAAACTCTAAAAACAGACCAAGACTAGGCTAAAAACTTGATTTTTTAGTGTCTGTAGGCTGTTTTTAGTCTCTAAACTGCGCTTGACGTTTTTCCCCAAGATCGTCGAACAGAGATCGACGTTTTCTGAAAGCGTCGACCGGAGTTCAGCGCTTTCAGATAGCGCTAGGCTATCTTCTTCTGGTCAGAGATCGTCGATCAGAGATCGACGCTCTCCAATATCGTCGAACGGAGATCGACGTTATTGAAGACTCTTCAGATTCCTTTAGAAGCCCAGATCGTCAAACTGAGTTCAATGATCTTTCCTTTTCGGCGTCGAACCCTAATATAAAATTCATTCTTCGGCCGTCGTTCTCCTTTTGCGCTTTCATACTCTCTGCATAAATTTTTCTTTCCCTCCAAACCTCTCTCCACTTGGTCGTGTTTGTTCATTTTTGCAGGTATATAATGGCAGTGTCTGTTGCTGCCCTCGCCAAAATGAAATTCGACACAAGTTTTGATATAGACATGGATTTCTTTGACGACAGCGATCAAATTTTAAAGGATATACTGGAACTTTTCAAGGAATAGCAGTTGGCCCTGATTATGTCTACAAGAATAAAGTTGGCAGCTGATGAGATAAAAGAGTGGGTATATACTTCATAGAACATGGATTCAACCACAGTGGTCGGTACAATAGCAGGAACTCAGGTACCTCTAACACCTTCCCTGCTTACAGAGGTTTTTCATGGATTCTTGCTGTGATTCTGCAATGCTCAACATGTGTTATCTGCATTATTGTTTCTGTTTTATTTTTTAATTCTGATGTATGCTTATTATTTCCTATTTGTCTTGTAAATAGTAATCCTAACCTAAATAGGGGGAGATTGTTGGAACACCCTATTACTAATTTGGGTAAGGATCACTATATGCTTAGGAATTTGTTTTGACCTTGCTGTATAGTCTGATAAGTCAATTAGAATGAGTCTTAGGGTTAGTACTTAGGTTTGAAAGCTGCCCTCAAGACCTTCTAAAGATCAGGATTCAGTACTGAAGACTAAGACAATTCTCGTCGAGCTCAGGTCGACGAAACGTCGAACTCAGTTTGACTATCTCTGAGCTCAGTTCAACGAGTCGTCGAACTCCGTTCGACGATCTTCGAGCTCAGATCGACGCTCTGTCTCTAGTTGTTTTCCAAGTCTCTGAGCTCAGGTCGACGATAGTTGAGCTCAGGTTGACGATTTCTGTTTTCAGTCTAAGTTCAATCTCTGAGCTCAGGTCGACGATAGTTGAGCTCAGATCGACGCTTTTCTGAGAGATCGATGATTTTCAGTATTAAAATTCAGGACAGTTATGGAATTCATTCAGACTTATTTTCAGCATTTATGGCAAAGGATTTTGTAGTTGTTTCAATCAATCTGGAGCAAGTTTCAAGGAAGACTAATTGGAATGTTTCTTAAGGACTTTCCTCCAGAGGCAGATATCAGTTAAGGTAGTAATTTATGACTTATTAACGGCTATCAAGAAGTCAGAATCTGATATACTCCCTAGAGAATCATTCTGAAAAGAGATATATAGACAAGATTTGAAAAAATATACAGAAGAGAGAACAAGAAAATTATTCATCAAGAATTCATCTTCTGGGAATAGACTCAGTAGACAAAATTTTACAGAATTACTGAGTCAGAATTCTTCAAGAACACAATGAACATTACTGTGAAGGAGATCATATGCTATTCTACTCCTTCAAGCATCAAGTGTTCAAAAGCTTCTTCATCAAGGACTCCAGACATCACACATTTCAGCATCTGCTGAAATCATCTATTGCTGGAGATCTGAAGCAACTGAAGGCCTATCACCCTAAGCAAAGCTCATCTTCCTGAACCCTTACAGATTTCAGGGGAAGCTTTGACAACATCTTCCACTTATCTTATCTCATATTATTGACAGAGAAGAACAACTCAACCTTTTTGTTTTTCTTTATTCCTTCTGTAAAAGGGTTTCTCAAAACTCTCTTCAAAAGTTTTGTGGCTGGTTTCTGAGACCTTGTCAAAACTCAGTGATGGTAAGACACCTTATCAAAAAATCTAGGTTTGGTTTTTGAGCACCTTATCAAAAGCTCATTGGTGCCCAGGACACCTGATCAACTATTCCTGCAGTGGATTCCTACCTAGGGTGGTAAAAGAGTGGATGTACCCAGGTTGTTGGGGAACAACTATAGCTCCTTGTGTCTTCTGGTTTATTGTGCTTTTGTTTTTGTTGTGTGCTGGGATTTCTTATTTCTTGCTTCTTAGTTTTTCTTTTTGCAAGCACCTTACACACATACATAAATCAATACTTCCACTGCTTTACAATTTTAAATTATAAATTATTTTAAAATACTCTAATCACCCCCCCTCTAGAGTAAAGGTAAATCTTACACTCACTTTCATAACACTTGAACCAAAAGATCCTTGCTGATCTGATTTTCTTTTCCTAGTTTTTCTATTTTCACATCATGGCACAGAACAAAGACTATGCAAGCACCATACCTCTAGTTTGCAACTTAAATAAGTTTGCTATCTGGAAGGCAAGAATCAAGCTGTATATGAACTCTATTGATGAGGATATCTTTAATTTTATTTTTAAAAGACCACAAGTTCTAGTGGCAACATCTACTGCTAGTTCTAGCACACATCTTGTTCTACCACCTGAGTGGACAGATGCTCAAAAAAAGGCACAAATAGCTGATGTAATGGCCATGAATATTCTGGCTCAGACAATGTCTGATGACATTTTCTAGAAGGTGGCTGAGTGCACATCAGCAAAGGCTATCTGGTATTTCCTTAACCAGATGGTTGCTGGTTCAGCAGATGAGAGAAAGGATAGGAGATCCAATCTCATCTCACAATATAAAAACTTCATGAAGGATGAGTCAGAGTATGTTAGTGATATGTACAACATACTGAGCTCAATCATCAATGAGCTAAAGACTTTGGACAAGGACATCACCCTCACAGAAGTAAATGACAAAATCCTCATATGCTTCCTTGACTCATAGGATTCCAGAATATGGCCAATCAAGGAAGCCAGAAGTCTCAATGAGATTTCCACAGAATCTCTACTTAGAAAGCTCAAGTCCTATGAGCAGCTCATAAAGTCTAGAGAAGCTACAGAGCAGAAGACTCCTACATCAGTAAGAAAGGAGCAAAGCATTGCATTCAAAGCAACTGAAGAATCAGAAGCTCCAACAGCCAGTGAAGAATTCCTGAGTCTCTTAGCCAAGAGATTTTACAAGATGGGCAAGAGGGATTTCATAAGAAAGTCATCTAGGCAAGATGACAAATAAGGGTATGATAAAACACCAACTAAAGAAGTTGTTTGTTTTGGTTACAAGAAGCCTGCACACTTCATCTCAAAGTGTCCAGAGAACTAAAAGAAGGAGAGAAGAAGAGAAAAAGAAACCAGGAAGCAGCACTATAATAAGCCCTCCTCCAGCAAGCATAAAAGAAAGGAGAAAGGCTTTGTGGCTGAAACATGGAGTGAAACTGAAGATGAATCTTCATCTTCAAGCTCCAGTGAAGATGAAGAGGAAGCAAAGGCAAAAGAAGTGTGTCTGATGGACATCAATTCATCAGGCAGCTATTCAGAAGCAGAAGATGATAAGTCAGAGGGTGAAGACTCTAAATCTGAGGAAGATCAGGTACTGTCTTCTTTTGATTTTGATTCAAATGAGTTTAGAACTGAATTTAAATCCTTATGTATTGATTTAATTAATTCTGAAAAAGAGATTAAACAACTTAGAGAGAAATTAACTGAACAAGATAATTTCATTTCAGAAAACATTAAGTTAAAAGATGAAATAACTTTAGCTAATGAACAAATTATATCATTAAAAACTGAATTAGCTGAGGCTAGGCAACTTGAAGAATCCCTAAATGGGAGAAGTACCAAGCTGATGGACATCACAAGCATAGTGAATGCAAGGCTCAATGACAAGCTAGGCTTAGGTACTTCATCAAGCCAACCCCCACTGATTTAGAAGAATATCTTAATAACTCCTATAAAATTTGTTTCTAAAAAGGGTAAAGAAAAGATAGAAGATAATAATGGTAAACAAACAGAACTAAAACAAAAGAATAAGAAAAGAAGAAAGAATAAGAAAAATCTTAACCATAACAAAGTTCAGCAGATTTCGTCGAACTCAGATCGAAGAAATGTGTACAGTTCGTCGAACTTAAGTCGACGAACTCAGAACACAAACTTCTATTATAACTATTATCTAAACTGCTATCGACGAAACCAGAATGGTTCGTCGATCAGAGATCGACAAAATTGGGGCCCAGAAAATGAATACTTTCATTCTCTGAGTGGAGTTCGACGAACTCATCCCCATTTGTCGACCTCAGATCGACGAACTTACCAGAATTCGTCGACCCTAGTTTATAATAATAGAAACTTTAATTCCAACAGATCACTTAATCAACCTAGAAAATATATTAACCCATTCACCCAATGGATTATTCCACCTAGAAGATTTCATCCCTTAGGTTACAAAAATCAACCAGAATACTCATATATTTCCAGCTTTAGTTATGTAAATCAACAAGGACCCAAGGTAACCTGGGTTAAGAATAGCTAATTTGTTTTAATATAGGTGAAAGACTATCCCATCATAGAGCAACAGTGGTATCTGGATAGTGGCTGTTCAAAGCATATGACTGGAAACAAGGACAACTTAATCAACTATAAGTCAAAGCTAGGACCCAAAGTAATATTTGGTGATTCCAATTATGGTCAGACTGAAGGATATGGAGAGGTAAAAATTTGAGCAGTCACCTTCAAGAAGGTTGCATATGTAAGTAGACTGAAGCACAACCATATATCTATAAGTCAGTTATGTGATGAAAGGTTTCAGGTATCATTTAACAAAACTTTCTGTATTATTACTTCTATAGATAACCAAGTAGTTTTAACTGGTATTAGAGTAGGAACTATCTATATAGTTAATTTTAAGTTTGCTAAAACTGAAATATACCTATAACCAAACCAGTAATAATAATGATCTTTGGCATAGGAGATTAGGACATGTAAACCTGAAAAACATTGCTAAACTATCTAGGTACAACCTTGTTAGAGGATTGCCTTCTTACCCCTACAAGAAGAAAAGCCTTTGCAGGGATTATCAATTAGGCAAGCAAACTAAAAATAGTTTTAAGTCACTTAATAAGAGTGATTCACCTAGGATACTGTACTTGCTCCATATGGATCTTTTTGGAGCCATTGTTGTACAAAGCCTAGGAGGGAAGTCTTATACCTTAGTAATTATTGATGACTTCTCAAGGTTCACTTGGTTGTTCTTCTTGAGAAACAACTCAGATAACTTCAAGGTTCTTACAGATTTTCTTAAAAGTATAAGGATTGAGTACTCTACTCCAATTACATTGATTAGAAGTGATCATGCTACTGAGTTTGAGTCTCTTCCCATGCAAGAATTCTGTGAGAAGGAAGGTATCAGGCATTGCTTCTCTACTCCTAGAACTCCTCAACAAAATAGGGTAGCTGAAAGGAAAAACAGAACACTCATTGAAGCTGTAGGCACATTACTTGTAGATGCTCACTTGCCCCTATCCTTTTGGGCAGAGGTTGTGAGCACAACAAATTATGTCCTGAACAGAAGTTTGATACACAAGCTCAAGGGAAAGACCACCTATGAATTACTCAAAGGTAAAAAACCTAATGTAGATTTTTTTAGAGTTTTTGCTTGTTTCTATTACATTCATAACAACAACAAGAAATACATTAGAAAGTTTGAAGCCAAGGCTGAAATTAGAATTTTTCTTGGATATTCCCAAGTAAGCAAAGCTTATAGGGTATATAATAAATCTACTATGAAAATTGAAGAGTCTATTCATATCTCTTATAATGAGACTAATATGTTTTACAAGGAGAAGATAGCTTCTAGCAGTGAGACTTTGCAGGTACCTAACCTGTGTGAGAAATTGGATGAGTTGAACCTCATCAATGAGGCTGTTACACATCCTTCTCCACAAGTGGCTGAAGAAAGTGAAGATGATGACACTGAGATCAGTGTAGAGCCAATACAGCTATAATTCCACCAGAGGAATTAACTTCCCAAGCTATTGCTCAACAAACTCCTCCTACTGAGATTGTCACACTTAGAGATCACTATGTATCTCAAGTGATTGGAGACATCTCAGTGGGTGTGTAGACAAGGCATCAACTCCACCAGGACATGATGCATGCCTGCTTCATTTCTCAAACTGAGCCCCCAATCCATTAAAGATGCTGAACAAGATCCACACTGGATCATTGCAATGTAAGAGGAGCTCAACAAGTTTGAGAGATGTAAAGTTTGAGATTTAGTTCCAAGACCCAAAAACTACCTAGTCATTGGAACTAAATGGGTATTTTGAAATAAACTAGATGCTCAATGTACTATCATAAGGAACATAACAAGACTAGTTGCTCAAGGATACAGACAAGAGGAAGGCATAGACTATGACCAAACATTTGCCCCTGTTGCAAGGTTAGAAGCAATAAGGATATTCTTAGCCTATGTAACCTATAAGAAGTTCATAGTATACCAAATGGATGTCAAGAGTGCATTCCTTAATGGTGAACTCAAAGAAGAGGTCTATATAGAACAACCACCAGGTTTATCTCTTCATCTTATCCCTCTCATGTTTTTAAGTTGCATAAGGATCTTTGAGGTATAAAGCAAGCTCCAAGAGCTTGGTATGAAATCCTAGCTAGCATTCTCTTAGAGCATAACTTTTCTAGAGGCATAGTAAATAGGAATTTATTTATTAAGCATCATCATGATAAAATCTTGTTAGTACAAATATATATATATGACATTATATTTGGTTCTACTGATTCCAAACTATGCAAAAGGTTCTCTGAACTTATGCATTCCAAGTTTGAAATGAGTAGCATAGGTGAGCTCTCCTACTTCCTTGGTCTCCAAGTGAAGCAGTCCCCTGATGGAATCTTTATATCCCAATCCAAGTATGCTAAAGAGCTGATAAAAAGGTTTGGGATGGCTGATGCTTCAACTAAGAAAACACCTATGGCTGCCAATTCTGTGGTTTATTCTGATGAACATGAGAAACATGTTGATCAAAAATTATATAGGGCTATTGTTGGGTCCCTGTTATATCTCATAGCAAGTAGGCTAGATATTATGTTTGCTATTTGTATTTGTGCTAGGTTCCAGTTGAACCCTAAAGAATCTCACCTTATTTTCTTAAAAAGGATTTTAAGATATATAAAGAGTTGCCCTAATTTAGGACTATGGTATCCAACTGAGTCAGAATTTTAGTTAACTGGATACTCTGATGCATACTTTGCTGGATGTAGAGTGGACAGGAAGAGCACTTCAGGAACATGCCAGTTCCTTGGTACTAGACTTGTGTCCTGGTTTTGCAAAAAGAAAACATCTGTGTCTACATCAATAACAGAAGCTGAGTACATATCAGTTGGCAGTTGCTGTTCATAGATGTTGTTGATTCAAAACCAACTCCTAGATTATGGTGTTAAATTAAATAATTCAACTCTACTTTGTGATAATACTAGTGCAATTTCTATTGCACAGAATCTAGTACATCATAGTAGAACTAAGCATATAGTAATAAGGCATCATTTCATTAGAGATTGTGTTGAAAAAAAGAAAAATTAATCTTATCTACATCTACACTGATTTGCAAAGAGAAGATATCTTCACCAAACCCTTGGATGAGAGGAACCATCTATTCTTTCTGAATTAGCTAGGTATGATCAATGAAGAAGCATTAATTTAATTTCTGTCTGTGGTCTAAGAATTTGCCACAGTTTGTCGAATGGAGATCGACAAACTGAGAAAGTTCTTGAGAAAATTTGTCGACCTGAGATCGACGACCTCTCTATATGTGAAGTTTTATTCATTGACAGGAGATCGACGATACTGCTTCAGAAAATTTTCGTCGACCTGAGAATGACGAAAAGTTTTCCCTTCTTTAGACTGAGATCAACGAACTCCTTTGTCAATAAAATATTTCGTCGACCTCAGATCGAAGAATTTGTTTATTTCGTAGGAAAGAGTTTGACGCTACATATTCTGAAAACCTAATATCTAGGTTTTCTTCGAGCTCTATCCCGCACTTTTTTCCCTTTTCACTTGATCTCTCTATTTTCCTTTTGCAGGCGATCATGGCTATTCCGGCGAGCACCCTTGCAGCGATGAAGTTCGATACAGGATTTGACATCGACTTCGAGTCATTCCAGCATTCAGATCAAATTTTTTTGGACATTCTGAAATTGTTTGAAGAACAGCAGTTGAAGAACTTTATGACAACAAGGATAAAGATTGCTGCCACAAAAATTCGGGAATGGGTGTTCACCTCCTCCACACTAGATGCCGACACAATGAAAGGAATGATATCGGGTAACCAAGTTTCTCTCACCCTTGCCATTTTATCTGAAATATTTGGATTAGTGAATGGAGAAGAAGATTTGGAAATAGATAGTTCAAAATTTGATGAAATGCTGATTACAATGGGTCATACTAGAGAAAACCCTAATAAGCTTTTGAAGAAACATTTGTCTGCTGATTAAAAATTTTTAGCTGATTTGGTGGGTAAGGTACTACTGGGCAAGCATACTGCCCATGATTATATTACTAGACAATAATTTCTAGTTATGTATGTAGTTGTGAATAGGAAGCCAGTAAACTGGGCTAAGATATTGTTTGATCTGATAAAAAAGAAAAACAGTAAGAAAGAGGTGTGCTTTGGAAGGATCCTTGGAGTCTTCCTACAGGAGAAGGCTACTGAATCCCTTGTCTCACAGACCATATTCATCAATGCCACCAAAGGGCTCACATGTGCCTTATTTGGAAGGTGGGAGAGGAATATCCCAAAGCCATCTAAGGCTTCTTCCTCTTCCTCCAGGGCATCTGAGGATACCAGAGCTGTAACAGCTGCTCCCCACCCCCTGAAGATGTCCCCTCCATAAACATTCCATCCACCCACATTCCAACACCTCCATATCATCAACCTACACCTCCGCAAATCTCAATTCTTTCCCTCCAACAACCATCCACATCTGAAGCTCATACACCAACACCTCCTACTTCCCCAGTCCATCAACCAACACCATTTCAATCTCTTGAACATCAACCATCTCCACTTCAATCTCTAGTACATCACCCAACACCTCCTCAATACCCACTTCCACAATATTTAGCTGATATCCCCCTCCACAACATCACATCCATACCAACTTTTGATATTCTATCATAATCTCCCATCAACTCTCCATCACCTCAGGATGAGAAAATGCCAGACTCCACACCATTCCATCCATCATCATCCACCATCCATCCTTCTGTATCAACTCAGACACCCTCTGAGTTTATGCAAATGGATTCCCCTTCCATTCTAACTCTTCTGGAACTCATCACTCCACTAATCAGAAATCTAATTACAGAGGCAATTCAACCTCTTGCTGAATCTATCTCATCTCTATCTGCTCTCATCTCTATTGCCCCTACTGTCCCTTATTTTAGGGGCCTGGCTTCAGGACCCTCTGAAGCAAGGCAGGGGGAGATATCCTGTGAAGAAGCTCTAGTCTCCTCCCCAGCAACAATAGCAGTAGTTGTACAGATAAATGAGCAAGCAGATGTATATATAGCAGAGGCAGATGTACTTATGATTACAGAGGCTGAGACAGTTGATTTTGATATGTTATGTACAGATGAACAAGTTGTTCTTCCAGAAGTGTTGACCATTGGTGATTGTTTTGTCAATCCCACAGTAGATTTATTTGGGTTATTAAAGTCTATTTATGCATATATTTATTTTCTTCCAAAAGTTTTTCAAGAGCAATCCATGGCTATAGTTTGTTACACTGGACCAATAAGTCCTGAAGTTGTTAATCAACTAAAGAAAAGTTTTGCTATTAAAATGATTGCGGAACCATCAGGCCCAACCTATATTATGAATGATAGCCCAATCCCTAAACTGGATGATCTAATTGCACAAGTCATTGCTTAAGATCTAGAGAATGTTCAGAATGATCCTGATTTGGATGAATTTTTGTTGGCTGACAAAGAAGTAGAAGATTATCAGATGGCTACTGAAATTGGTTATCCTGAAGTTACTGAACCTCAAGTTCTTCCTCAAGCTGAGAAGAAAATTTCAAAGGAAGCCTTGATGGAAATAGATGCTTTATATGCAAACCCTCCAGAATCCTCTGATGATGATGAAGAAGATTCTGATGAATCTGATGTTCCCAAGGCCAGAAAGAAGGTTGCAAAGAAAAGGAAAGTTATTCCAAAGGCTGCTCCTATGCAAAATCCCACCCATGATACTCCTTATTATATCTTGTAAAAGATTACTCCATACCCAGGGATGCCATAGTGGATATGGTTATCTAAAAATGAGTAGAAAGAAAGAAAGAAGAGAAGGAGGTACATGTCTCCTCCTAAGCAATTCAGGAAAGACCCTCCTCCTCCATATTCTGGGGCCTCTGGAAGTGTATCTCAAATATCTGCACAAGTCACTAAAACTTATCAGAGACATTCCAAGCCAGGCAGCAGCCAGCAGTCCTCTCAAAGCAAGCCTCCTCCAGCTACAAATAAGAGAAGTACTTCAGTTTCTTTTGATGATTCACAGAAGGAATCAAGTCTTAAAAGGCCAGAATCTCCACCAATACCATTTGTAGATCCAGAGCAGGAGACAACAAAAAAAATGGCCAGGTTCCAAGAGCTGATAGGACTTTCTCAAATCAACAAAGCAAAAGCTGAAGGAAAGGATCCCTCCCAATATTCAACTATGTCATCATACAGGAAGGAAGAACTAAAGAGGTATGCCAAAGCTAACAAATTTTTCAATGTTGATGATTATATGAGCTTGCATCCAAAAGCTGTAGTTCCAAGAACCACATCTGTCAATATAATTGGTGCATCAGATATGACCATGACAAAGAGACAAGCTGTTGATCCTAATAGAGAAATTATTTTCAGACAGCCTTCAGATAAGCCTGAGAAAGAAAAGCCTAAGAAGAACAAGTGACTCTGTGTGTTTAGTTTTCATTTTCTGAACTTTATTTGTTTATCATGAAGCACTTATTGTAAATATCTGCTAAATGTTTTTATTTCTACCAGATATATATTTCTCTGTTTTATGATTGTTTCTTTTATTTGTTTTCGTGACCTCACCCAAATAGGGGAAGATTGTTGGATCTCTAGTTGGATTTGGGCTTGGTTCACTAAATTAGGTTGAGTTTGACCCACATTGTATAGCCAAGGTCAAGTTTAGTAGTCCTAGAGTTTAGGCTAGTCTTTCAGTTCAACCTTCATGGACCAGCCAGCAGAGGACCTCAGTAGATTCAAGACTTGGAAGTTTCATAGATCAAAATGATCAGATTAAAATTCTTCGAACTCAGCTCGACGATCGTCGATCGCAGATCGGCGAACTCAGATTTCTTTCTCTGAGTTGAGCTCGACGATATTCTAGCTCGGGTCGATGATCTTTTCTTTCAGACAGATTCTCAGCTCAACGAACTCAGAGAATAGAATTGGCAAGTTGTTTCCAGAATGCAGTTTGCAGAGCTCAGGTCGACGAACAGGAATTCTCAGGTTAACAAACTTGGAACTCCAGTCGACGAATTCTGTTCTGAGGTCGACGATATCTGTCCCGAGCAAGAATGAGAAGTTTTCCTTACTTCTGTCTCTTATTTATTATATTATTTAGCAATAATTTCCTGAGTAATTAATGTTCATATTCTTCTGAATATAGCCGTTATTAGCAGTATTAATTATGGTCTTCATCAGGTTAATTACTTGCTTATTTTATTGGGACAGTTGGGGAAACTCATTTAAATTCCAGACATTTCTTTCTCCAGGGAAATCAGCAATTAATGCCAGCAATTCAAATTTCAAAGGAGAAATTATCGATTGCAGAATATAAAAGAGAAATTCTTTTTAGACGAAAAAGAATATAGCAATAATCACTGCAAGAATACACAGACCAGACCTGCAGTAAGAACACAAGAGCAATACAGAGAAGATAATACAGTTGCATAGAACAACATACATAACTTCTTCTCTACATATAGAAAATATTCCGTTTTCTCCCTTATCCTTTCTGAAGAGTGAAGAAGAAAAACCAGTCAATATCAAGAGTCTTCTTTAACTTCTCCTCTAGGAACATTCAAGGACAACATCTTTGAATCAGTCAGAAAGTTTCAGGATTCTTTCAGACAAGGCTGAAGACCTACACCCTGAGCAAGGCTCCAAGTTTCTGAACCAATTCTACATTTCAGAAGGAGTCTTGACAACAGTAAATCCACTAGTCTTCTCTATTGTATAGAGAAAAGAGAAGACATCATCACCTCCTCTTATCTCATGTATAAAGGGTTTATTAACTCTCTTCAAAAGTTTATTCTTGGTTTTTGGGCACCTGATCAAAAGCCTAAAGAGTTGTGAGATCTCCCTTGAAATAGATCTTGTGGTGGAAGTCATCTGATCAAAAACCTGATAGTGGATTCCTACCAGGGTGGTAGAAGAGTGGACGTACCCAGATTGGGGAACCACTATAAAATTCTTGTGTTGTCTGTGTGTGATCATTTTCTTTCTTGTTCTTGTTGTTCTTTGATAGATAGATTAGCTTAGCCTGTTTTTATTTCCTTCTATATTATTATTGGTATCACCTATTTTTTACTTTGATAAATTTAAAAACAGCCAAAGTTTTAATTACTCTATTCACCCCCCTAGAGTAAATTAGGTCTAACCCCCATCTTTTAGTGCGGACTCGGTGAACTCCTTCTTTACTCGCTCAACTTACCGCTCTACCGGGGGTGACGTACCAAGACCCTTACCTCCTCGGGCCTATAAATAGGCCCCCAAACCTCTCATTCAAGTGGGGGGGGGGGGGGAGGACAAAAGCACGGAGACCTAGGAGGAATGACATGGTCAAGGCATAAAGTCCTGCGGAAATAATTTTCTAGTCCGTGCGGCTAGCACTTGCGGACTCCTCTCATTTTGCGCGACCTCGCTTGTCTTCTCGGCCTGATCGTGCAGTCTGATCGGCATAGACTAGCGAGCTATGAGATCGGCAAACCGCGCAGTCTGCTGACCTCTTGTAACACCCCGAAACTCAAAAGAGGGCGGGTGATGTTTTAAGCCCAGTCTGAATTTTGGAGCAGGTGTCGCGGGCGTGACACGGGGGTGACACGGGCGTGTCACGGGCGTGACACAGGCGTGTTCGGACACGGGTCATGTGGTCGACGTTTTGACGGTCGGAGATCGACGTGTTGAGGCACACGGCCTGGGACACGGGCGTGTCCTAGGGCGTGTCACTTTGGGCTGTTTTTTGGGGAAGGCACACGGGCCATGACACGGGCCCTGACACGGGCGTGTCAAATTCGACACGGGCGTGTCGGGTGCCGTGTCGCAGGACGTGTCCTTCTCGGGTTGGGAAATCTGGCCGATTGCACACGGGGGGCGTGACACGGGTCTCGACACGGGCGTGTCAAGAGGTGACACGAGCGTGTCGAAGGCCGTGTCAAATGCCGTGTGCTAGTTTTCGAATCGGTCGAGACGGCGAATGGGTGACATGGCCAGGCACACGGCCGTGTTGCAACCCGTGTTCGGCCCAGATTTTATGATTTCAGATCTAATCTTGGCCGTTCATTTCCTTGACTTTGGATCCGACGGTGGGGGGCTGCTCCTGGGTGGTTTTAGCCGGGATTTAGGGTTGGGAATCCTCATTTCCCTTAGCCATTCTCTCTCTAAGAGTTTAGAGAGAAGGGAGAGCAAGGAGGAAGGAGGAGTCCAAGATCCGGCCGCCGGAGGAGCTTCGGAGCTCCGAATCGCGATCCGAGTCCAGATCCGCGGAGGTGACGCCGTTGCGGTGCTTTCCAACCGCATAGTTTTCGATGGCGCCGCGAAAGAACGTAAGGGTAACGATTTCTCATCCTTGGGCATGTGAAGCCCTTTTTCCCTTTTGCATAAGAAGCCCTCTCTCGCGAGTGAGCGAAGAGTTAGAGCGTTCCTTGGGGTAGATATGTAAATTCCCCCTTGTGTAGAGTTCGTATGCGAAAACGGACATAGGAATTGTGTGTGAAGCCTATCCGGAAAAGTAGAGCCGGATCGGTGATGTTGCATTGCATATGAACCGGGGAAGACTCCGGGTGTTTGGGCGTTTTTCGGGTTTTCTACGTGGTAGATTGCATCAGGGAGCCTTGGAGATTAACTCCAAGGTGCACCCGGAAAACTGGGCAAAAGCGAGTTTTGCCAACACGATGGCCGGGGAGCCTGCGTGAACATAACCGGGTTATGTGATTATTGTGGCGAAAACGGGACTCGGTGAGTCTTGACCTGCGCATATGGCTTAAATTGCCGTTGTGATATGAGCACGGGTCAGGCGGAACCGTACCTGATCTATGTCGTTCGGTGGGACCGTTGGCATGGATGAGAGTCTTCGGCGGTCTATGACTTAAATTGTCGTGACCAAGGCCAAGAAGACAAGATGCTCATATGGTTGGCCGTCCAAGAGGCGGTGGTGGAACGGGAACGTCTATGGCTTGAATTGACGTGACGTTGGCCGGTTCGCCGTGAATGTGCCCTGTGTGCACGAGGTGTGTGGTCGTGCGAGCCTACGCCTGTGATGATGTGTGTTCACACTAATATATTGCCTATACTAATAAAGTGCAGGGAAAGAGCATCGCCGCCCCGATTTTGGGGGCGGGATCGTTATAATTTGGTCAGCATAGCTGACCGTTGCTTTTGTTTGCCACCGGGCGGTGGTTTGTGCTTGCAGGTGCTGCGGAGCCGAGCGGAAAATAGCGGGCTAAAGCCCATGTTGCGGTGCTGGCCCTCGAAGGCCTAACCCTTTAATGCTTTCCGTTTATTTCATGTATGGCCGGCCTGCGAGCCGAAGTATATAAGACATGTTTTGTTAAGTAAACATTGTAAGGCCATAAGGCCGGTACTTTTGTATCATTCATTCCTATTGTTGTTTCTGTAGTGGACATTCTTGCTTGGCAGGGTTCTTGTCTTTGGGCAACTTAATAAATTGCTTCCGCTAGAATGACTCTGTGTAGGACGTTGGTGATTGGTTGTATGGTTTCATCGCGTAACCAACCGGTCTGTCCGTAGTATATGGCGTCGGGCCCCGGCCGGACCTACTGTTATATGCTATACGACGGATAGGGGTGTTACAAATTGGTATCAGACTACTGGTTTCGGTCAAACTTAAATAAATTCGTGGACGAATTCACTTTAAGGGGTGGTGAGCACATGTGTGCGTCATCGTTATAACATGAAAAGAACCCATGAATGTCCACTTAGGAATGAAAATACACATGTTTGAGGAACCTGCGTGTTCCTATAATTGCTGTTTGCAGTAATATTTGGTCACTTATCGGTGTTTTGCACGATTATAGGTGACCAGGAGTGGTGCTGGGCCGTCAGAACGGCCAGGTTCTGAGGCAAGCAGTGCGCCAAGTGAAGCGCATGTAACACCTCCGTCTGCCGAGACCATTAGATTGGTGGCAGAAGCTGTCTTTGCTATGATTAATGCGCAACCTACAAGACAGGTGCAGCAGCCTGCTCCTGCGGAGGAGCAAGTGCCGCTCCAAGCGGCGGAGCCTAGAAGGGTTTAGCAGGTGGCGGTGAGCCGGAGTTGCCTAGGAGAGCAACTGAAAGATAGTTGAAGCATGTGATGGGCTTCCACCCACCGGTGTTCTCGGGAACGGGAACCCCGACCCAGGCTGAGGATTGGCTCTCAAGAGTCAATAGGGTGATGACAGCTACAGAAACGGAAGAGTGGCAGAAGACCACAATAGCGACGTTCCTGTTGGATGGGGACGCAAGGTTATGGTGGGAAGGCCTAGAGCTACACCAGTTGAGGGGAAGGCCGTTGGCCGAAGTTCCTATGGCGGAGTTTTCGAGACTGTTCATGGCTCGATACCTCCCCTCAGCGCAGAGGATCGCATTGGAGAACGAGTTCCAAAGGTTGGTGCAAGGAGATAGCACTGTAGACGAGTACCTCCACGAGTTTACTCGATTGGGGAGATATGCTAGCACTACCTTTGCCGACGAGGAGCGAAAGACTAACCGCTTTTACGAAGGGTTAAGAGATGAGCTGAGGTTGCTACTGTCAGGGCCCATGGCGCAGGGTTTCCTAACCTTGGTCAACTCGGCCCGGTCCTTGGAGAAGGACATGAGAAATGTGCAAGCTAAGAAGGATTCTGGCGGGAAGAAATCGGAGTTCAAAGCGTCGACTACGTCGAAGTCGGGCTATCGAAAATTCTTCAAAAAGGCTAGGACGTCAGGTCCAGCTTCTTCTACGGGTGCCTCGGGGGCAACTACTAATCGAACCCCGGGCGCTTGTTTCACGTGTGGAAAGACGGGGCACTTTGCCCGCGATTGCTGGAGCGGACGCCCAAAGTCCGAGAGAAAGCAAGGAGCTACTTACGAAGAGAAGGGCAAGGCGGTGGAGTCAACCGCGTCCCACTATGCTCCGACTCAGCCTAGAGTCTATAACTTGGGCCAGCAGGAGGCCATCAAACAAGCTGACGTGGTGACAGGTACGAGTTAATTTACAGCAAGTTAACTTTATATACTGTTGTCTATTGCTTGTAAGCCTAATATTGTTTGTATAGGCTTTGTTGTGATTAGTGATAGTCCGGCACGGGCACTGTTCGACACGGGAGCTTCACACTCCTTCTTGTCTGAAAATTTCATATCGCGCATCGGAGTCCCTTCTTCGATGGCGAAGGACAAGTTGGATGTGCTGCTACTGAATGGGTGCTCGATGCGTGCGGACAGAGTGTGCGCCGTAAAGGTTTACATTGGGAGCCAAGAGTTCGACTTGCTAGCGTCATTGCTGCCGCTAGTAGAGTTCGACGTGATCTTTGGGATGGATTGGCTTTTGGAGGAGAAAGCTTGGATTGACAGCGACCGGAAGGAGGTCAAGCTAGGTGTTGGGAGGGGGACAACATTCGAGGGACTCAAGGGGTTGAGCAAGACGATGATGTCTGCTCTTCAGGTGGTAAAGGCAGTTCGTGCTGGTGCAGAGCTGTTCTTCGCAATAGTTGGGGCTGTGGAGCCAAAGTCCACGTTAGATAACATCCCGGTTGTTTGTGAATACCCCGATGTGTTCCCGGATAGTCTTCCCGGAGCCCCACCGCAGAGGGAGATTGATTTCACCATCGAGCTCATACCGGGGGCCAAACCGGTGTCACGTGCTCCGTATAGGTTGGCGCCTAAGGAGATGGCGGAGTTGAAAGTTCAGCTAGAGGAGCTGATGGAGCAAGGTTATGTGCGTCCAAGCTCGTCGCCTTGGAGCGCATCGGTCCTCTTCGTTAAGAAGAAGGATGGTAGTATGCGGTTGTGTATCGACTACAGAGAGTTGAACAAACTGACGGAAAAGAACAAGTACCCGATCCCGAGGATTGATGATCTCTTTGATCAGTTAGTCGGATCGTCGGTATATTCTAAGTTGGACTTGAAGTCAGGGTACTATCAGTTGAGGATAAGGGAATGTGATATCCCGAAGACGGCGTTCAGCACAAGGTAAGGGCATTTCGAGTTCACGGTCATGCCGTTTAGACTGACGAATGCGCCATCGGTGTTTATGGACTTGATGAACAGGACGTTCCGAGATTTCCTGGATCGCTTTGTGATCGTCTTTATTGACGATATATTGGTGTACTCGTAGTGCGAAGAAGATCACTTCAAGCACTTGCATCTGGTGTTGGAGACTTTGAGGAGGAATGAGCTTTATGCAAAATTCTCCAAGTGCGAGTTTTGGCTACCCTCAGTAGCGTTCCTTGGTCACATTATTAGTGGGGAAGGTATAGCGGTGGATCCGGCGAAGATCGTTGTGATACGGGAGTGGCCTGCGTTGTCTTCTGTCGCGGAAGTCCGTAGTTTTCTCGGGCTTGCCGGATATTACAAGCGCTTCGTAGAGAACTTCTCGTGGATAGCGCTACCTCTCACCAAGTTGACAAGGAAAGATCAGAGATTCTTGTGGACGCAGGACTGCGTGCAAGCATTTGAGGAGCTGAAGAGACGGTTGACCACGGCGCCAGTGCTTAGCTCGCCGAGTGGGACCGAGGGCTTCGAGGTATATAGTGACGCCTCGGGTAGTGGTTTGGGCTGCGTGTTGTTGCAGCATGGGAGCGTGATAGCTTATGGATCGCGTCAGCTGAAAGTGCATGAAAGGAACTATCCGGTCCACGACTTGGAGTTGGCGGCCGTGATATTTGCACTTAAGCTATGGAGGCACTACCTATACGGCGTAAGGGTCGATATATATACCGATCACAAGAGCCTAAAGTACCTATTGGATCAGAAGGATCTTAACATGAGGCAGAGGAGGTGGATGGTGTTCCTGGGGGACTACACCTTCAAGATTCATTATGTACCCGGGAAGGGCAATGCGGTTGCTGATGCGTTGAGTCGCAGGGCTCCCGCCCAAGCCAACTGGTTGTTGGTGCATGATGAGCGGCTGATACGGGAGTTGTAGGAGCTTGAGATCTATTGCGTTGACAAGCAGACGAGCGCCAAAGCAATGTTGAACTGGACAGAGGTCCAGTATGACCTGGCTGATCGGGTTCGGCAGGCATTGGAGTTAGATGACTCCATGAAGGAGCTTATGGAGGCGGCGCTGGATGGGTCAAATTCCCAGTTTTCAGTGGAAGATGGGTTGCTAAGGAAGGATCATCGGTTGTGTGTCCCAAGCGGGAGTAACCTATGGGCGGAGTTGATGTACGAGGCTCATCATACCAAGTACTCTATCCACCCAGGGAGCACAAAGATGTACCGTGACATCAAGAAGCTGTTTTGGTGGCCGGGGCTTAAGAAAGATGTGGCGTTGTTTGTGGCTAAGTGCCAAACGTGCGCCTTGGTGAAGGCGGAGTGCCAAAAGCCGGGAGGATTTCTGAAGTCCTTGCCTATACCGGAGTGGAAGTTCGACGACATATCTATGGACTTTGTGCATGGGTTGCCAAGGTCGCAGAAAGGGAACAACGTCATCTGGGTGATCGTAGACCGGCTAACAAAGGTGTCACACTTCATTCCGCATAGGAAGGATGATCCAGTGGAGAAATTGGCAAAGTTGTATGTTGACAATATAGTTAGACTGCATGGTGTGCCTCGCAGCATTGTGAGTGATCGCGATGGGCGTTTCACGTCCAATGATTGGAGGTTGGTGCAGCAGATGCTGGGGACAAAGTTGAAGTTCAGCACAGCCTTCCATCCGCAGACGGATGGGCAGACCAAGAGAGTCAATAGAACGATGGAGGACATGCTCCGCATGTGTGTCCTAGACTTCGGGAAGCATTGGGAGGACCCCCTATATTTGGTGGAGTTTGCGTACAACAATGGCTACCAAGCGAGTATACAAATGGCACCCTTCGAGGCCCTGTATGGTAGGAAGTGTCGCACGCCGTTATCGTGGCTTGAAACGGGTGAGGCAAGGTTGTACAAGAAGCAGGAGGTGGAAAATGCTACTTCTTTGGTGCGGATCATTCGAGAGCGTTTGCTGATCGCTCAGGATAGGCAAGCTAAGTACTACAATGTCAAGCATCAGAATGTGGAGTTCGCGGTGGGCGATTGGGTGTACTTGAAAGTAAAGCCGTTCAAGGGTGTTTCGCGGGTGAGACGCTTAAAGAAGCTGAGCCCAAGATACCTTGGACCCTTTGAGATTCTGGAGCGTGTCGGCAAAGCGGCTTATCGTTTGAAGTTATCGGTAGAGTTGAGTGGACTACATGATGTGTTCCACATCTCTGTATTGCGGAAGGCGGTGCAAGAGCCTTCGCAGGTGATCGCAGTTGATCAAGTACCGGTGGACGAAAGGTTGACGATTAGGGTCAAGCCCGTTCGTATTGAAGACTCCGAAGTTAAGCGACTTCGTAACAAGGAGATCCGAATGGTCAAGGTCCGTTGGGACAATTGCGGTCGTGAGGAGCTCTCTTGGGAACGGGAGCAAACCATGCAGGAGGAGTACCCGGAGTTATTCTGCTCAGGTACCGTTAAAAGTTTTAAGTTCCTATGGTTTTCCTTTAGTAAATTTCGTGGGCGAAATTCTTTTAAGGGGGAGAGAGTTGTAACACCCCGAAACTCAAAAGAGTGACGGGTGATGTTTTAAGCCCAGTCTGAATTTTGGAGCAGGTGTCGCGGGCGTGATACGGGCGTGTCGCGGGCGTGACACGGGCGTGTCACGGGCGTGACACAGGCGTGTTCGGACACGGGTCATGTGGTCGACGTTTTGACGGTCGGAGATCGACGTGTTGAGGCACACGGCCTGGGACACGGGCGTGTCCCAGGGCGTGTCACTTTGGGCTGTTTTCTGGGGAAGGCACACGGGCCATGACACGGGCCCTGACACGGGCGTGTCGGGTGCCGTGTCGCAGGACGTATCCTTCTTGGGTTGGGAAATCTGGCCGATTGCATACGGGGGGCGTGACACGGGTCTCGACACGGGCGTGTCAAGAGGTGACACGAGCGTGTCGAAGGCCATGTCAAATGCCGTGTGCTGGTTTTCGAATCGGTCGAGACGGCGAATGGGTGACACGGCCAGGCACACGGCCGTGTTGCAACCCATGTTCGGCCCATATTTTATGATTTCAGATCTAATCTTGGCCGTTCGTTTCTTGACTTTGGATCCGACGGTGGGGGGCTGCTCCTGGGTGGTTTTAGCCGGGATTTAGGGTTGGGAATCCTCATTTCCCTTAGCCATTCTCTCTCTAAGAGTTTAGAGAGAAGGGAGAGCAAGGAGGAAGGAGGAGTCCAAGATCCGGCCGCCGGAGGAGCTTCGGAGCTTCGGAGCTCCGAATCGCGATCCGAGTCCAGATCCGCGGAGGTGACGCCGTTGCGGTGCTTTCCAACCGCATAGTTTTCGATGGCGCCGCGAAAGAACGTAAGGGTAACGATTTCTCATCCTTGGGCATGTGAAGCCCTTTTTCCCTTTTGCATAAGAAGCCCTCTCTCGCGAGTGAGCGAAGAGTTGGAGCGTTCCTTGGGGTAGATATGTAAATTCCCCCTTGTGTAGAGTTCGTATGCGAAAATGGACATAGGCATTGTGTGTGAAGCCTATCCGGAAAAGTAGAGCCAGATCGGTGATGTTGCATTGCATATGAACCGGGGAAGACTCCGGGTGTTTGGGCGTTTTTCGGGTTTTCTACGTGGTAGATTGTATCAGGGAGCCTTGGAGATTAACTCCAAGGTGCACCCGGAAAACAAGGCAAAAGCGAGTTTTGCCAACACGATGGCCGGGGAGCCTGCGTGAACATAACCGGGTTATGTGATTGTTGTGGCGAAAACGGGACTCGGTGAGTCTTGACCTGCGCATATGGCTTAAATTGCCGTTGTGATATGAGTACGGGTCAGGCGGAACCGTACCCGATCTATGTCGTTCGGTGGGACCGTTAGCATGGATGAGAGTCTTCGGCGGTCTATGGCTTAAATTGTCGTGACCAAGGCCAAGAATACAAGATGCTCATATGGTTGGCCGTCCAAGAGGCGGTGGTGGAACGGGAACGTCTATGGCTTGAATTGACGTGACGTTGGCCGGTTCGCCGTGAATGTGCCCTGTGTGCACGAGGTGTGTGGCCGTGCGAGCCTATGCCTGTGATGATGTGTGTTCACACTAATATATTGCCTATACTAATAAAGTGCAGGAAAAGAGCATCGCCGCCCCGATTTTGGGGGCGGGATCGTTATAATTTGGTCAGCATAGCTGACCTTTGCTTTTGTTTGCCACCGGGCGGTGGTTTGTGCTTGCAGGTGCTGCGGAGCCGAGCGGAAAATAGCGGGCTAAAGCCCATGTTGCGGTGCTTGCCCTCGAAGGCCTAACCCTTTTATGCTTTCCGTTTATTTCATGTATGGCCGGCCTGCAAGCCGAAGTATGTAAGACATGTTTTGTTAAGTAAACATTGTAAGGCCATAAGGCCGGTACTTTTGTATCATTCATTCCTATTGTTATTTCTGTAGTGGACATTCTTGCTTGGCAGGGTTCTTGTCTTTGGGCAACTTAATAAATTGCTTCCGCTAGAATGACTCTGTGTAGGACGTTGGTGATTGGTTGTATGGTTTCAACGCGTAACCAACCAGTCTGTCCGTAGTATATGGCGTCGGGCCCCGGCCGGACCTACTGCTATATGCTATATGACGGATAGGGGTGTTACACCTCTCTGGTTAAACCGTGCGGCCTCTGGCAACTTCTTTCGTTAACCGCCAGCTTCCCCCTTTGTACCCTTTATTTGCTTTCCATGTAAAGGTGCAATCTCAATCTGTAATACTGATTCATAATCAAAGGAAAGCCCGTCGCAGGAGTGACATTTAAGCCGTGGTGGGAAAAGTCTGTTGTTGCCGCTGCTAGCGGCCCCCTCTTCTTCTCAACTCCTCTCTTTATCTTGGCATCAACCTGCAGAACTAACCGTCAAAGTAACCATCTGCTCGACAGTTCCTCATCAACCTCCTCCTCATCCCCGCATCCCGGACCGATCGTGCTCCACTCTCGAGCAAGCTAGCGGAAGAGCGCATTTTCCGCATCAACAATATTATTTCAGTAATCTAGAGAGCTCTACTCGGTGAATTTTAATTATTATCACCAGTCAAGCCATATTCGAGCATATTGCCTGCAACTACAAGAGAATGCCCCAAATCATCTCATATCTCCCCCAGCGCCTCAATGAGGGTGAGGATGAGGCTGAGGATGAGGAACACATGGGAGTAATCCTGGACCTGCTCAAGATCAGGTGTTTTCTTTGGAGTAAACTCAGGAGCGGGACCTGCAGGACGTCATTTTATGCACCAATGAATTTTAATTTCAATGTCCTACTTAATATGTCATGTGCATGTCTAAAAATATTTAATCTTACTTCCAAATTGGTTAACCTAAACACCTAAGCATCGTGACTATTAGTGGGAGGCCCGCTCACACTTTGTTTGATACCGGTGTCACCCACTCGTTCATCTCATCAGACTTTGTGGAGGATTTAGATGATATACATCACTTCGCTGGAGTCACTCGAAGAGTACGCCTTCCAAATGACTCCAATTTAATTTCATCCGCTAAGTGCAACATGGAGGTGTGCTTTAGCGATATGTTATTCAAAACCCCTGCAACTATGTAACATCCCATGTTACTTCTAGGCCCCTTAACTTAGATTGGGTTAGGCATGGGGTGGGGGTTAGAGGAAATTAGCTAGGTTTGACCCTAGGTGGTGGGTTGTAGCCATGTGGGGCCCACCATAGGACCAAGTCAAACTAGGTCAAACTAGCCCAAATAGGGACCCTAGCCACACCATGACCCCACCATATTGCCCTAACCCTAAAAACAATCTAAGTGGACCCTAAGGCATGTCCCTAGGTCAACAGTTTGACCTTAGTTGACTCAAGTCAACCTTGAGCCTAAAGTGGTCAAAACCACACTCATAGGCCCAATTAGCCTAAGTAGGGCACCCCCTTGACCCAACTCAAGTTGGGTGGTGCCATTGGGATCATGACCTACAAGTGGGGTCAGCCCACTCACCATGTTGACTAAGTCAACCCAAAAGTCAACAAGTCAACATTTTGACCTAAGGGATGAAAATAGGAGCCCAAGCCATTTCCCTTGGGCCAAGCCCACCAAACTTAGTCCATGACCAGCCCAAAGCACCAAAGACCAGCCCTACCCCCCCCCCCAATAATCAGGAGAGAGAATACATGCAAGAGGGTAAAGGTGGAATTTTGGTGAATGGGAGGAGAGAGAAGGAGGTGAGAAGAGAATGGAGACCACTTGGCCTGGTCTATCCTGCCCAAAGATGTGTTGGCTGACCTCCCAGGAATATTCCAAAATCTTTAGAGGGCTGGGGTGGCCAGGTGGAGGCAGTGGTGGAGTTTCCAAGGTGAGCCCGAGCTCACCTTGGAGTTATTTCCAAGTATAAGCCTCCTCAGCCCAAACCGACCCTGCCATCAGTTTCAGAGAGAGGAAAGGAGTGGAGTTTGATACCTGGAGTGAGGCAAATGGTGGAGAAACGAGATTTTGAGAAGGAGCTCGCCGGCGCACCACCTCCATGGCAAACCGCCGCCTGAACCGCCGCCAAGCCCCAATTCAGGTCCGTTTCGCCTCACCTCTACCCGTACTAGTTTCCTAGATCAATTAGGAGAGCAATCGGGCTCAATTGAGCCCGATGCCATGGGAGAAAATCCCGAAATTTCCAAGCTTTTTTTATACACTCGGGATCGCCGGCGCCGCCGCCTCCCGCCGCCTAGTCGCCGGCAAAAGCCGGCCACCACCACCGTGAAGGTGGTGGCACAGTTGGTCGGCCTTGGCGCCGCCGCCATTGGCCGGAAAAAGCCCCGCAAGGCGGCCCAGCTCGGGCAAATCCCCACCCTCCAAATTTTGAGAAGATGAAAGGATGCCGTCCATTCTAGCTTTAGGATTCGTGCTGATTTATTATATAAATGATGAAGTAATCATTATGAATAGTAACAATCTGTCACACATTTTCAGTCAATTTGCATGTGTAATTTAGGGCACCTAGAGACATTTCTAGGTCAGGACCCTTGAATAGAAAATGTAGCCCTAGGTCTTATATTTAAAATGCCATCCTAATCATGGGTTTTTACCCAGTGGTCTGTCCTGTAGGGTAATTCTCCTAGGACTGGTCCTAGGCTAGGGCAGATTTTAATTTGAGTGCTCATGCTAAACCAGTGATCCACATGGCCTGAAATTTTGGGCATGTGCATGTCTAGGGAATATCTAGCCCATGCCAAAAATTAGAAATTTTTGGAATACTTTTTTTTTATAGTTTTGTTCAAAATGTCAAAAATTGAATAATTGAAATAATTGGAGTGTTTAGCCTCCAAATGGCCCCAAATTTTGGTGGCAAGTCCTTGGGGACATCATTAGTGCATGATAAAAATTTCATAACATTTGGGTCACTGCATGTTAGGTTAACCCACTTGCATGTGTAGGCTAGACTTAGCCTTGGTGTGCAAACAACAAATTTTGCTATGATGTGTTTTTATCCATTTTGGGACTTCTAAAAATCTTTAAATTAATTCCAGGAGATCTTTAGGACAAATTTAACCCCTCAAATTAATTATGGGATTTTTGGGAATAAAAATCCCATTATTTGGATTTTTGAAAATTATAGGCATATTGGAAAATAAAGTTGGAAAATAGATTTAATCAAGCAAAAATCCTCAAATTTGGTCCTGTTAAATTTTTTGTCATATTTGACTTGGGGTAATTTCATTTTCTCTGTTTGAGATCTTTTGGAGTAAAATATCATGTAAAGACCATTTTACCCTTATTTCTTCCATTCATGAATTAATGAAAAATATAAATCAGAAAAATTTGGAAATATTCCTAGTGGTGCATATATGTATTATTTAGCTGGCATATTTATTTCAGAATTTTTGGATGTACATATAATTTTTAAACCAACATAATGGCATTTTGGTAAATATCTAAAAATTTGAATTGCAAGGCCATTACACTGTTACTGTTAAGGTTGTAATAAACCCCCTGGGCTCTTACATTCTGCCTTTACATGCCGACAGGTCTCACAATGAGTCACAAAATAGGTGATTTCCTTCTTCATCCCGGGCCAGTACATTGTCTTCCGTAAGTCTGCCCACATCTTGGAAATGCCGGGATGCACTGAATATCGGGAGCAGTGTGCCTCTCTGAGTATATCTTCCCGGATACCATCTCCAGCTGGTATGTATACTCGCCCACGGAATCGAAGTAAATCGTCTTGTAAAGAATAATCTCCAACCTTGCCCCCGTCCAGGGCTCCGAAAATTGGCTCTAGTGCAGTATCCAGTCTCTGATGCGTAACGATGCGCTCCCGAATAGTGTCGTCGCTGATCGCTGAATTTAAATACTCTCGGTACACTGCTAGTTCTGACTCAGACACCATGGTAATGTGCATCTCCTCCAACATTCGTACCAGCTCTAAGGACATCAAGCGAGGCTCCGATCCGGAAGTGCCAGCTCTTCTACTCAGTGCATCAGCTACCGTATTGGCCTTCCCTGGATGATAATGAATCTGATAATCATAATCGCAGAGAAACTCTAACCATCTCCTCTTTCGTAGATTTAGATCCTTCTGGGTATCAATATATTTAAGATTCTTGTGATCCGAGTAGATATCACAATGAATCCCATATAAGTAATGCCTCCAGGTCTTTAGGGCGAATACCACGGCTCTGAGTTCTAGGTCATGTACCGGATAATTATGTTCGTGTTTCTTCAATTGTCTCGAAGCATAAGAAATGACGTGTCCATGCTGCATCAAGACTGCACCCATCCCCTGATAAGAGGCATCCGTGTAGATTTGGAATCCTTCACTCCCGGATGGGAGCACAAGGATAGGGGATGAGGTCAGTCGGTCTTTCAACTCCTGAAAAAGCTGCCTCACATTGTTCTGACCAAACAAAATTTGCATCCTTCTTCGTCAATGACGTAAGGGGGAGGGTTATCCTTGAGAATCCCTCCACAAACTTACGATAGTATCCTGCCAATCCCAGAAAGCTGCAGATGTCTGCTGCTGTCTTTGGCCGTGGCCAATCCCGTACCTGGATCCACCGCCACTCCAGCTCCACTAATAACGTGACCCAGAAAAGCCACCTCCTGTAGCCAAAATTGGCACTTAGAGAATTTTGCATACATCTGAAACTCTCTCAACCTCTGTAAAACTTGGGCCAGATGTTCTGCGTGTTCTTCCTGCGTCCGGGAATAGACCAGAATATCGTCGATGAACATAATGACGAAGCGATCCAAATATGGTTCGAATACACGATTCATTAGGGTCATGAATGCGGAGGGGGCATTCGTGAGCCCAAATGGCATGACCGTGAATAAACCCCCTGGGCAGAGTAGGAGGAAAGTGGTTGATATATATATACTCACCCGGGTAGGGTTGGAGGTTTTGTAGCACATACTCACCCGTGACGGGTTGGAGGAAATTGGGACAGGATGGTCCTGCGAGCTTGCATGTGAATAAATTAGTGGCGGGCCATGCGGTACTGGCCAGTCGTCACACCGACGGCAGTACGGTGGATCAGGCGGGTGCGAGGGTTAGAGGGACCAGTAGGTTATTTATACTGAGGTCTGGAGGACTTTTCCCGATAACGCACACCCAGCCCAACAAGACTGACAGGTAGTCAGCAAAGTGGTACGCAGAGACTCTAGAGTACACTTGTTTCATGTACAGAGGCGTACAAGAGAGGTCTAGGCCTGGTAGTGTGTATACCCGCCTAGAAGGCGGAAGCGCCCGTTCCGCTGCTACCGTAGCCACAACGGTGGTACCTGAGAGTGATGCTAGCTCTCGAAAAGTGGGAACTAAAGGTCTGTGATCACGGAGTCGTGTGTGTGAGTTGCACTGCATGTTCATATCATACCCACCATTTAGAAGCATATCATAAATATTCATAACAACCTATGACACCTAATGTATAAGTGGTATGGGACGCTTATACATTAGGACCTGCTAAACGACCCCTTAGTCTATAAGCTTGTGTGGGCAAGTTTATAAATTAAGGTTACTTCCTTTTATATATATATATACTGCTTGTGACTACCGACACCCCATCGTATAAAATGGTATGGGACATTTTATACGATGGGAGCCTTGTAGAAGATCCCTTGGCCTATGTGTACTCGCATAAGTGAAGGTTACTTTTCTTACTTATTTCTATATATATTGTGTTGTTAGTTTCCTGTCACCTGCTTCCACTTTTGTTACCCCTTGATTGTCCTCCGCTTCGTCCTCCCGCCCGGTGCTTAGGAGTTGCGGGGCGAGGTGCGGAGGAAATGACTTAGTCTTTTTGACTAATGGTCGGTGACCATACTATTTTTAGGAGCTCGGGGAGATGGACCAGCACGTCGAGGAGGCAGGACTTGAGGAGCAGATACCGGTACCTCCTCCTACTACTACTGGAGCACGTACTCAGGTGTGATGAGTGAGATTATAGATTTCCACTACTGTAGATTGAGAGAGAGTGATTTGATATTGATGTACTGGGCATAAGCCCTTATTACTCTCGTGTTGTTTACTGATTTTGGACTGCATTTTATGTACTTTTCATTTACTATAAACATATGATTAGTACTGTGGCTGTGGACTTTACCTGTGTTACTCTGATTATACTGCTATTTCTCATATTGGTCGAGCAGGTTTATGATCGTACTAGCCGGCAAAATCGGCGTCTTGCGGTGTCGACTAACCCGTGCGTTAGTGTCACCGTAAGACCGCGGTTTTGGGCATAAGATCCGGGTTAGCCTCGGGAAGGGGGAAACGGATCTTACAAACTATGTTGAGGATGTCAGACTTTGATCTCATTTAAGGTATGTTATGGCTTGACTGGTATCATGCTAGGATTGACTTCACGACGAAGCAGATAGCTCTAAAACATAGAGATTCTGAGGTCACATTTCAAGGTATTAGATCCGTGCCCCAAGTTTTATTTTCTTTTATTCAGGTCGTCAAGGACTATGAGCAGATGGACGAGGCCTGTATGATCTGTTTTGGGATGAACGAGGTAGAGATTAGCATGGAGGATGTACGAGTGGTTCAGGATTTTTCCGATATTCTCCCCGAGAAGTTGCCCAAATTACCCCCGCCTAGGGAGGTTGACTTCCAAATTAGGATGATATTGGGTGCCAAACCTGTCTCTCAGGCCTCATACAGGATGGCCCCAAAGGAATTGGCGGAGTTTCAGATACGACTGTAGGAGTTAGTAGACTTAGAATTTGTTTGCCCCAGTTCATCCCCTTGGGGAACCCTCATACTATTTGTGAAGAAGAAGGATTGATCTCTATGACTATGCATAGATTACTGGAAGCTCAACCAGTTGATGGTGCAAAATACCTACCACTTACCCAGGATCGATGAACTTTTTGATCAGCTTGTGGGTATTCCAAGCTAGATTTTCTATCAGAGTATTATCAACTGAGAATTCAGAAAAAGGATATTCCGAAGATAGCTTTCAGCTTGAGATGCATCATATATGAGTTTGTTGTTTGTTGTTTAGTCTCACAAATTCCCCCTCTACATTTGTGAGTCTGATGTACCGTATATTTGAGCCCTACCTCGATGTTTTCATGATTGTGTTTATCGATGCCATCTTGGTCTACTCGAGGTCAGAGGAGGATCATACGAAACATCTTGCTTTGGTACTTGAAAATTTAAGAGAGCATCAATTGTTTGCCAAGTTCAGCAAGTGCAAATTTTGGCTCCGCGAGGTCGCTTTTCTGGGCCATGTGATTAGTGGTGCAGGGTTAGCGGTAGATCCTGCCAAGGTGAGAGTAGTTAAGGAGTGGCCGACTTTGAAGTCGGTAGCAAACGTGCGTATTTTCCTATGACTTACTGGTTATTACTGCAGGTTCGTGGAGGGATTTTTGAAGATCGCCCACCCCCTCGTCGCTTTGACGAAGAAGGGTGTTCCTTTTGTGTGGACACCCAAGTGCAAGGTTGCATTCCAAGAGCTGAAGAATCACCTTACTTTTGCCCCAATCCTTTCCCTTCCACCAGGGAAGGAAGGATTTCAGATTAATACAGATGTATTATACCAGGGGATAGTGTTGATATAGCACGAGCACATGATCACATATGCTTCAGGACGGCTGAAGAAGCATCTGGTGAATTACTCAATGCATGACTTGGAACTTGGAGCAGTGGTCTGTGCCATGAAGATATGGATACATTATTTGTATGATGTCCATTATGAGATATTTTCGGATCATAAGAACCTAAATTACATCATACAAAGAAAGATCTGAACCTGAGACATCGATAGTGGCTAGATTTCCTTGAGATTACGAGTTTATATTGAACTACCACCCCGGGAAGACAAACTTGGTGGTGGATGAACTAAGCAGGAAGTAACCCACATCCGGCCCAGATTCCAGGTTGATGGCTATGGAGTTGGCTCGGGTACTCGAGGAGATGGAGATCACACTTGTATTCAGAGCTTGCACCGAGGCCTATATAGAGTACTTGGCCACCTTGAGCATAGTTTGTGACATCCATGACCGGATTCGGGCTGAACACGGTAAGGATGCTGCTTTAGCCCCTGTGTTCCAAGCCTTCATGGATGGATCAGTCGAGGGGTACACCATGAAGGACTACCTCGTTCACTTCCTTGGGAGACTTTATATTCCCGCAGAGAGGGGATCTGGGAGGGAATTTTGAGAGAGGCTCACTGTACTAAGTACTCAGTACATCCCTGGATCGTCAAGATGTATACAGATCTGCGGAAGACTATTGATAAGTAAAAACTAGCTTTGGAGATATTTAAAAATGAAAATTAAGTTGGATTTATAAATTAGGCGTTCTGTATGTTCTATCTCTTTATTACTTATATATTCCATTAAGGAAAGCGTACCTATCGAGTAATAGTATAGTATTTTAAAATATCTGTTGAGTACATTGGTCATAATGTACTTGATTTTAAGAAGTCCTTTCAGCTCAATGATATACACATTGTTATATTTGATGGATGTTAAGCTCATGTGTGCATGCAAATAAAGCTAAGTACAATAGTGTCGAGACACTCGGGACTAGTGTCAACACACACTGAACAAGTTGTGTCGAGACAAAGAGAAGCTGTGTCGATACTAAGGACAAGTGGCGACACACTCTATACAAGCAGTGTCGAGACTGAAGATAACTGTGTCGACACTCAGGACTAGTGTCGACACACTTCACAAGCTGAGTCATGACTAGAGGCAAGTTGTGTCGACACTCAGGGCTAGTGTCGACACATTCTACATAAGTTGTGTCGAGACAAGGTGAAGAGCTGTGTCAACACATTCAGAAGTATGTCGACACCACTACAAGAGCAGTGTCGACACCCAAGACTTGTGTCGACACATTCGACTATCAAGTTTCAACACTTCAAGCATATTTATTTCCTAAGTACAGAAATTAAGACGGAGGTACTGACAACTATCAGAACTGTCAAATGTTAGTTATTAACCGGATCAGTCGGTTACTCCTAATAGAGCCTATTTAAAGGGATCAACTCTTCAGAAAAAGTAACAAAAACAATTTGGTGAAGACAGATCTTAGAAGCATCAGCTATAATTTAGAAGGTGGAGAGAAGCCAGATCAAGAATCATCTTCAACATTCTCCAGCCTAGATCTACCCTAATTTTAACTTCAAGAAGCTTTGAAAAGCTAAAAGGATTGGATCAAATCTATCTTGACAAAATAAAAGGAAGCAAACACATCAGGATCAGATCAAGAAGCTATCACTTACTTCTCCCTTGCTGGGTGACATTTTCTGAATCTATTTCTTTTACCCTCATTAATTGTGTAAGATCTACCTGTAGATCTGAGTGTAGGAGAATCATTCTCATTAAGTTGCAAGCCTGTGTTATAAAGGTTGAGGTAGGGCTGGGATTGCCTGAGATTGGATAAGTAGGTATTTCTCTGAGTTGCAGGGCAGGATTTACCTGAGGTGTAGGAGTGTGGATTCATTCTGAGATAGAGTTCTTGGGAAGAACTTGAGGTGTAGGATCTTGGTGATCTGAGTAGTAAGACTTGTATAGTCTGAGTTGTAGGAGCCAGCTGGGCTCTGAGCTATAAGATCTGAGGATCTGAGTAAAAGAAGGAGAAGGAGTTTGGTCGAATCTAGTTCATTGCAATATAGGCGAAGGGGGAAAGTGGATGTACCCATAAATTGGGGAATCACTATAAATCTGTGTGCATTGTGTTGTGATTGCTGATTGCTGTGCTGTGATAGTTTATAAATTACTGTTAAGTTTATCTTGTTTATCTGACTGTGTTAATCAACATAAAGAAAGTATAAATTTGAATATTTTAAAGGGGTAGCCATAATTTAAATTGGACCTATTCATCACCCTTTAGGTCATTCTCAATCCTAAAGCAAACATTTACAATTGGTATCAGAGGGAGGTTCACTGAAAAAGGCATAACATCCTAGTGAGAATCCAAAGGATTACAGAGAAAGATATATCATGGCTCGGAGGGAAAACAATTCCATTAAGCTCCCTGTCTGCTCCAAAGAAAACTTTGGAATATGGAAGGAGAGAGTTAGATTATTCATGGAGGCAGCAAATCCAAGAATATACATCACAGTGATTGAAGGACCTTTCATTCCCATGAAAGTGTCAGTTCTTGATGCAAACATCAAGACACCCAAGACTTATATGCAGATGGATAAGGATGAAATCATTCTGGCCTCTATGGACAAAAGGGCACAGAATATTATAGTCAGTGCAATAGATGATTCCACTTTTCAGAATCTGATTCATTGCAAGACAGACAAAGAAATGTGGCAATCTCTGATTGTCTACATGGAAGGAACTGATGAGGTTAGAGATGATAGGAAATCTTTTCTAAACCAACATGAAAGTATCTAGTGTCGACCTAATCCACCTATGGGGGGGGGGAATAGGTGTCGTACAGTCTTTTGCGGAATTAAACTAACATGCACAAATAAGCAAACAGAACACAAAAAACACACAGAGAATTATAGTGGTTCCCCGATTTGGGTACGTCCACTTTCCCCCTTCGACCTATCTCCCACCAAGGGACAACTCGGTCACTTCTTCAACTAGATTGAAATCCAATCCTCACATTAGGAGCAACGCTCCCCTAACTACGGAAGGAACCCTTCCACAAGTGGAGACACAACTCCACCACAACGGGTTGCACCCAACCCTTAATCTAGGAATGAAAATTCCTTTACAACAAAATTGAATGTAAAATAAAATACAAACAAAGCTTTTGGAGATTCCAATGTCCTTCTTCGTTCGTTGAAGCTTGCTTGAAAATTACGAAGAATCAACAACCGGATTTCTCTCTTGGAAAGGATATTGTCAAGATCGGCGGCGGCAAGTAAGTGCGGCGACGATGCTTTGTAGATCCAAACTTCTTGACGAAGAAAGCTAGGTCTACGAACGATCTCAGTCGGATCAATCGTCTCAACCGATTCGGAATGGAGAACAAGTCTCGTTCAACGAATCGAAAGACAAGAGATCTCGAGAGAGATACGTGAGACGCGCTGCTTGCCTCGGTACTGCCGTCGAAAGATCAGAGAAGCACTGAGATCAACGGCGATGATGATCTTGCAAGCGGCGACAAGCTTCGGCGATTTCCACGATTGGCTAGGTCACGTTCGACCTCTTTCATATTTCCGTGAATGTCTGTCTCTGGAGGTTCAAAATACGCGTATATTTATACCAGGAGCCAACCCTAATGACCGTTGTGGGGCCCACGAGGAGTAGCCCTAGCCCCGGCCGAAACAGCGTACAACAAGTTGGTTCGGTTCAGCGAACAGAAGAAATTTACCTAAGGCAAAATCGGCGGGAGTCGTTGGTGATTCCCATCGATGTCGGCGGGAATCACTCACGACTCCCGTCGATTCTGCCTTGGCAGAATCCCTATTTGAAATTGTCAGTCGGAAGAAGTTGGCGGGAGATGCTAACTGATTCTCGTCGAATCGGCGGGAATCACTAACGATACCCATCGAAGTTGGCGGGAATCATTAGCGATTCCCGTCGAAGTCGGCGGGAATCACTAGCGATTCCCGTCGATTTTGACTTGGAAGAATTTTCTTTCTTCCTTATTTTGATGACTTGTTCTTTGACCCATCTTTGCTCCTTCTTCTGCTCTTGATCTACCTTGACCCTGTACTTGAAAATAAGTACACTCCAATAGAAAGAGCACACGTGAATCAACACACTGATCTACGCAACGAGGGATTACGTTGCGCAGACCTGTGTATATTGACCCACTGTACCCTTACATTGGCGTATACCTAGCATGGAATAGCTGCAAGCACAACTTGATAGAAGATCGTTAAATACATTGTGAATCCATCTTAGCTTGACTGGAGTCTTCTTCAAATCCGGGTAATTGTGGATACAATACCCAACAATCTCCCCCTATTTGAAGAAGCCAAAATCCTACTAGCTAAGATGAATCACACCAACCGTAAAGATATATATAAAAGTATGCGAGACAAGAAATCAAAATAATAAAATTTCACGCATTCAAAACAAAAATTGAATCAGCATATGATCATATATATATATATCCAAAGTGTTGTTCATTTTTAATTACAAGAATAGAAGTACACGCATATTGAAAATTAAATGTTTAGGTTTCATGTCTTTCCCTCCTTTGCCTCAGCATCTCTTAGTTGTTTTGCCAGGAACTTCTTGCTTTGCCTTTCAAAATATTCCTTTGGCTTTGGGTAGTACCTGGGGGAGGAGCTTTGTTTTCAACTGTGTTTGTCCTAAAGAATATGTTTCTTTTTGTCTCATATTCTTTGTGCATTTCCCATTCATACTGACTATGTACTTCATTTCTGTTAAGCTCTCCCCGCTGTTGTAGCATGAATGTATCAAGTATGATGCTCCTAGACACGAGACTCCATCATTCGTTCTTGACTTCACTTACCTTCCTTCTTGATTTCCTCTCAGCTGGATTTTCTTTAGAGGTTCCTTCTTGAAGCTTTCTTTTCCCTTTCGCAATCGCTTCTTGATCAAACAGTGCACTATTAGCAGCTTTGGCAGCAGCTTTAGCAGCCTTTTTGGCATCAGCTTCACTTAAGGGAAACTCCTCAGTAATAGCAACATCATCAGCAGTAGTAGTAACATCATCAGTAGGATCAACCTCAGGATCAATAGGAATAGATATACCCGATGCTTGTTGAACGAGCCAATGACAACTTTTAAAAACATATTCATTTGATTGCTGGAAGTTGTCGACTATGATTTGCTCTAGCCCCGCCATCTTAGCTGCATATTCCTTCTCCCCCTTTTTGGTTTCTAGTGCAATTGAGTTTGCATAAGAGTGCAGTGACTCATCTATATGCTTTACATTCTGAGTGAAATTGGCCAGCAAGGTTTTCTGATTCGAGTTGAGGGTGACCATGTTGGCATCAAAAAGTTTGATCTTGTTGGCTATGACATGAGCATTTTGATTTACCACCGCCAGGTCAGCTGTAGTCTTCTTTAGCCCTTGCATCAGAAGAGTGACGACATTGCCAGCCTCAGCATACTTGGCTTCAAATTTTTCTTCCATCTTGTCCATTTTGTGATTTATCTCCACCATGTTCTTTAGCATTAGATATTCTGATTGCTTTATTCGTTTGAGTACCCTGTTGTGGGACCATTTAAAGGAGATCTTCAGCTCATCTACTATACCTTGAATGATGTTTACAGTGTGATTTGTCAGGCAAGGTCCTAACGGATGTTCTTGATGTATAGCCTGGTCGTGTTCTGGAGGGATAGGACTCTGTGAGTCATGACTCTCCTCTTCAGATTCACTTGTGGAGCTCGATAAATTTACAGTATCCTAAGGAGTGATTGAGGAAGCATCTGCCATGTTTCCATATATTCTCATCACCCCCTTCAGCATAGTATCAAGTTGTTCCTGAGGCCGTGAGGTCTTCCCCTCAACTGTTGCGTCAGTCACATCAGGAACCTTTACCTGAATCTGTTCCTCAGAAGGGAGTTCAACATCAATCTCCCTCATGGCCATATCATTTCCAGCTTGCTCATCATCAAGTTCCTCAGCAAAATGCTGTTCAGGGGAATCCACATCATTCTCACTAACAGCATCATTCTCCACATCATCCTCTTCTTCCTCCTCGTCAGTCTGATCAGTAGCGAGGGTTTCCACTGCATCCTTAGCGACGAGGGTAATATCAGTAATAGTGTTTACTTGTTTTGTGACTGAGGCTTCCATCCTGATAGAAGTAGAAGGACTAGGTAATGACTCCCCCTCAGTTCCTGCATTCAGCAGATCAGGAACTTCGCTGGGCTCATCCGAAGGATTTGTGAACTCAGGTGCTCTGTCTTCTTCATCAATACATGTTGCAGACGCTCCCCCTTGGGCAATTCTTCTTTCCTACCTGTCGAAGATGTTGGAGTCCATCTTCTTTAGATAGTGAAGGGGAACTCCCTTAGTCATATCAAACCTATTTCCATCCATCTGGTTCAGGTAGAGACTGATGATGCGTCCAAAGTTAGGGGTACGTAGAGTATATTTTATTTTCTCAAACAACATGGCCCCCCAGTTCATTTTCTTTCTGCACACTATGGCTATCAGGCTCTTGAACATATCACCCGAGATGTTATCTTGGGATCCAGGCTTGCAGATCAGAACCTTCCCTATGATATCTGAAAGAAGCTTTCCTTCGTCATTCATATCCTTGCGTTTATTGGCCCTAGCCCCTCGAGCCAAGCCATAGAAAAGCAAGGTCCTCGTATGATAGTCTTCATCTAGATAGTCCTCTTGTACGAAGCTGGAGAGCTGGAGATGATGGGACAGTCTTGCAGCCGTCATCTTTATCCTGAGGCCTGCTATCTTACTCTTTATCATAGTATCCTCGTGACGTAACTTGGAGTTGGCGAAAAACTCTAGATCCTCCTTGTCGAGAACCTTGCACGGGTGCTCGAGAATGAAGGAGAGTCTGGCTTGTTCTACATCAGGATGATGTTTCTGAATTCGTCTGAGGCATAAGCAAAGCCTGTCCTCACCAATTCACTTCCAGTGAGGAGCCCGACCATTGTTCGAGGAGCCATTTTGAACCTAAGCGAGTTAAACCCAAGGGGTTAACTCTTTCTGAATTTAGAATTTGTAGAAACTGAACTAGAAGGAGGGATGATCCCTGAAAGTGGATTCAAGGAATCAACTAAAGTTACCTTTCACTCACGGAGGGTGCAAGGAAGGAGATGGGTAGCAGGCGGTGAGTTGGTGTAGCCCTAGGGTGGGCGCAGACTGAGGCCGGCGAGAAGCTTGCGTTAGGGCAGAAGGGCTAGCGGTGGATCGGCGAGACACTTACGTCTAGCTGATGCCGATGACGGGAACGCTGAGTCGACGGGAGGCAACGGTCGACGATTGTGGGAGGCTAGGGTCGACGGTTGCGGGAGGCCAGGGTCAACGGAAAGCGACGGCCGACGATCGACGGGAGTGGAAGCAGGCGAAGGTCGACGGGAGTTGGAAGCAGGTGAAGGTCGACGAGAGTCGGAAGTGGAGTTGATATCAGGGGGTCGCCGAGAAGCCGAAAGGTCAGAGGACTTTTCCACTATTTCCGTTCAATTGTAACGATCGACGGGAATTCCTGCTAATTTAAGGAAATAGGGTCGATGGGTTGAATGCAGATTTCCGCGAATATGCAATGACCTAGGGACTGTTGAAGTACTTTTTTAATACTTAACATCGCCGGGTATAGTTCATTTCCTTTTTCCTCTAAACAATGGATTACAAATTTCCATGTCATGATAACTAAGTTGAGTTAGATGGATGTTTTAACACAAACATTAGCCACTGGCTTTTTATTAAAGGGTTCAAAATGTAATACTTATAGTTGCACTTTCTGGTACAAGTCCCTTTATCGGACCATGTGACACCCATGTTTACAATTTATCAAGGTTTTGAAAGTTTTTCATTTTCCGAGATGAGGATTATATGGTTATTTGCTTGTGTGTCCTTCCATTCAAGGTGAGTATCTACATATATATATATATATATATATATATATATATATATATATCTTGAGTGTGTCTATATATATATATATATATATATATATATATATATATATATATATATATATATATATATATACGTAATGCGATTCAATTATCTAAATTGAATGCGCGTACCTGGGATTACTAGGATGATCATTCGTATCCACTATTCGAAGCACGAGGGGTGTCATGTACATGAAGGACTCTATAGTAAGCATTATATCTTTTCCCATATTCCTTGTTCCAGAGCAAGCCTGGAACATCTCTTGTCTAGGTCCCATCAAGTTCATGGGTACCTAGACTATCCTGCAAAATAGAATTACCTTATCTTAGGAACCCAATAGGTATTGAGTCCTAGGTTCTTGTCAGTATAAAATACAGCATGCCTTCCCACAGGATTTCTGACAGGAAGGTTGTCTCTTGCCAAAGGATGTGGACATACCCTTGCCCATGACACAGAAGGATTGTGCCAATAGTCTATGGCAAAGTGACCCACTTTGCCATTGCACCAACACTCATGGATATTGTACCTCCTTTTCTGACCAGATCTACTAACGGAGTTAGTCACGATCCTGGGTCTGAAAGGGGCAGAGAAGGTTCTACTCTCAGATTTACCCTCTCCACCGAGACTCAAAGGGGGTCTGATGGTGAACATGTGGTGAGTGTCATGAGGCCTGGGAGGTGGTGCTTTCTTTGCAGCCAGCACACATCCGGGGGTCCTATAGATGCTTGCTACATGTTTGCCAACTCCCTTTTCCTTTGTCCTAGGGTGGTAAGATGTTCTGTGAGAGCTGGTTCCTGCAACGCCATGAAGTGTGGGGTCCGAGGTCGTAAATACAAAAGGTTCATGATGAGCCGTGTGTATTTTCTCATGGGTAGCCATAACAGCACTTGCACTATGGGTGTTTCCACATGAGAGCCGATCATTCTTGCAGTGACCATAGTTGTTCTTATGGTCATACCTGAAGGAATGATGTGTGCCCTTCCTACTCGGTGTGGGGGGTCTGTAAACAGTTTCCCCATTTCTCCACGAATTTATAATTCGCGAGATCCACCCGTTTTCTCCCTTTCTCTTAATAACATCTACCTTGGAAAAGTTAGATACTATCCTCTTCTCGGTCTCTAGATGAAACTCTAGATCCGAGATCCTTGAGTCCTTCACCTTGATGGATTCCAATTGGAGGTCCATCATGGTCCTCAACTGAGCTATTTCCTTAGCTTGTTCCTCAACAAGCAAGTTGCTCTTCTGAAGAGCTCTACGAAGGGAATCAAGCGTTTCAATCTTTTGATTGAAACTGTCCATATCCCTTACATCAATTGATGGACAATCCTCCGAACTTCTCCTGTCTTCAGGAGATATAAGAGGAGGAAGATACTTGATCCTGATTGGGCTGATCAGGGTTAGAGTTATGGTCTGCAGAGACTGATGTTTTAGCTTCATCACAACTGCATTCCTCAATCTCTTCTTCAGTCTCTGATAGAGATACGAGAGCCCTGATATTGAAAGGTTGTTCTTGACTTTCATCTTCAGAGATGAGGACCCCCACATATGCTTCATCATCTTGCTGGCATTCAGTCCCGGCAGTCTTCGTTCCCTCCATGAGGTCAGAGATAGTTTTCCACATGGACTCTTTGGGATTTGAAGATCTTCTCCAGAGTCAGAAGCCTTCATGGGAATGAAGGGACCCTCTTCCACAATGTATAAAGCACGAGGGTCAATTGCTTCAAGATGAAACTGAACTCTCATTTTCCAGATGGGAAAATACTCTTTTATGCAGGCAGGCAGTCTCAAGGGAGAGACATTTGTGTATAGCTCCATGCTTGAGTCTTGTTTTCTTCTTGATGCTAGACACAGGATCTTACTCAAGGTGTTAACCTTATTGATGAGTAACCTCCCTCTGATACCACTTGAAAGTATCTAGTGTCGACCAAATCCACCTATGGGGGGGAATAGGTGTCGTACAGTATTTTGTGGAATTAAACTAACCTGCACAAATAAGCAAACAGAACACAGAAAACACACAGAGAATTATAGTGGTTCCTCGATTTGGGTACGTCCACTTTCCCCCTTCGACCTATCTCCCACCAAGGGATGACTCGGTCACTTCTTCAACCGGATTGAAATCCAATCCTCACACTAGGAGCAATGCTCCCCTAACTACGGAAGGAACCCTTCCACAACTGGAGACACAACTCCACCACAACGGTTTGTACCCAACCCTTATAACTAGGAATGAAAATTCCTTTACAACAAAATTGAATGTAAAAGAAAATACAAACAAAGCTTTTGGAGATTCTGATGTCCTTCTTCGTTCGTTGAAGCTTGCTTGAAAATTACGAAGAATCCACAATCGGATTTCTCTCTTGGAAAAGATCTTGTCAAGATCGGCGGCGGCAAGTAAGTGCGGCGGCGATGCTTTGTAGATCCAAACTTCTTGATGAAGCAAGCTATGTCTACGAACGATCTCAGTCGGATCAATCGTCTCAACCGATTCGGAATGGAGAACAAGTCTCATTCAACGAATCAGAAGACAAGAGATCTCGAGAGAGATACGTGAGACGCGCTGCTTTCCTCGGTACTGCCGTCGGAAGATCAGAGAAGCACTGAGATCAACGGCGATGATGATCTTGCAAGCGGCGACAAGCTTCGGCGATTTTCGCGATCGGCTAGGTCACGTTCGGCCTCTTTCGTATTTCCGTGAATGTCTGTCTCTGGAGGTTCAAAATACGCGTATATTTATACCAGGAACCAACCCTAATGACCGTTGTGGGGCCCACGAGGAGTAGCCCTAGCCCCGGCCGAAACAGCGTATGACAAGTTGGTTCGGTTCAGCGAACAGAAGAAATTTGCCTAAGGCAAAATCGGCGGGAGTCGTTGGTGATTCCCATCGATGTGGGCGGGAATCACTCACGACTCCCGTCGATTCTGCCTTGGCAGAATCCCTATTTGAAATTGTCAGCCGGAAGAAGTCGGCGGGAGATGCTAACTGATTCTCTTCGAATCGGCGGGAATCACTAACGATACCCATCGAAGTTGGCGGGAATCACTAGCGATTCCCGTCGAAGTCGGCGGGAATCACTAGCGATTCCCGTCGATTTTTACTTGGAAGAATTTTCTTTCTTCCTTCTTTTGATGACTTGGTCTTTGACCCATCTTTGCTCCTTCTTCTTCTCTTGATCTACCTTGATCCTTTACTTGAAAATAAGTACACTCCAATAGAGAGAGCACACATGAATCAACACACATATCTACGCAACGAGGGATTACTTTGCACAGACCCGTGTATATTGACCCACTGCACCCTGTCATTGGCGTGTACTTAGCATGGAATAGCTGCAAGCACAACTTGATAGAAGATCGTTAAATACATTGTGAATCCATCTTAGCTTGACTGGAGTCTTCTTCAAATCCGGGTAATTGTGGATACAATACCCAACACAACAGTATAAAGCCTTCAAATAGGATAAGAAAGACTCAGTGGCTGAATGTTTTGAAAAGTTCTTCAAAATTGTAAACAACCTGAGGACTTATGGCAGAAGTTTTAATAACTATGAACTTAATGACAAGATCTTGAGGTCCCTGAACAAGGAATGGGACATCAAGATCTGTGCTATAAGAGAAATGGGGAAATTAGCCAGCATAGAACCCCCAGTCCCTATTTGGCTAGCTGTTGTCACATGAGTTACAACTCAATCTTAGGAAGTCTGAAGAAGATTCAGCTAGAACACACAAAAGAGAAAAGACCTTGGCCCTAAAGGTCGAGTCATCCAGAAAAGTCAGAGAGAAGTCAACACTCGCAGAAAGACTGGAAATAACTTCTGAGTGTTCAGAATATTCCTCATCAGGAGGACACCTGACTGAGGGGGAACTGTCTCTCTTCTCTAGACAGTTCAAGAAGATGTTGAGGAGAAGAAGGCAGGGCAGTTGGAAGGGTCTAGCTGGAGACTCTTCTCTCAAGAAGACCAATCATTCAGAGAAACTCAGGAAGAAGAAATATGGGGACAGGTATGGGTCTTCACGGAATAAATATATTAAGACTAATATAGTGTGTTATTGTTGTAATAGAAAAGGGCATGTCATAGCTGATTGCCTAACAAAAAGAAAGGATAAAAAGTCAGAGAGCTTGAAAGATGGACAACACAAGAAGGCTGACAAAAGCCTCTTGGCAAAAAGACAGTTGACACTATTTGACAGTGTGTCTGATTCATCAAAATCAGAAGAGGAGGAGGCTCTCATGGGCATGATGGCTATTGAGGAGACCCAACTAGGAGAAGAAGATCAGGATTGTTCAGATCCTGCTAAGGTAAAATAAATCTCTCATATTTTAGCCTCAGATTCTTTTTTTGCATCAGAAAATGAATCATGTTCACACTCCTCTAATAATAAAGAACATGATTCAGACGTTGAAACTGATTTTAACACCCTTATAAACAGATATGGGAAGTTACTAAAGGCCTTGATTGCAAGTAAATAGCTTGCTAAGGATCAGGACAAAGAATTAGAATCCTTGAGAGGAGTATCTTTTTCAGTTGGAAAGTGCTAACATAAAGTTGAACCTACAAAAATTGAAACTTATAGAACTAACTAACAAGATAGATAGCCAGACAGAGGTAATAGTAGAATAGATTAAGACTCTCAAGGACCTGGAAGCAAAGCTTACCAAGGAAAGACAGCTCCTGACACAATTCTCAAAACCTAAGTCAGTGCTACCTATCATAGATACTTTTACTGCATCATTTATAAGTGGTGTAGGATATTGTAAGAACAAAAAGTTTAAAAAGAAGTCTGTACCAAAGGGTAATGCTCTAAGTGGTCCAATTAGGAAACCAATCAAGTATCTGCCTTCTAATAGATGCTTGAGATCATGTGTTCCTGGATATATGAGGTCTGAGTGCTATACCAGTAAGATCATGTGTTCTTGGATTTGGTCCCAATGCATCTCACCTAAATCTGAAATGTAAGGGTGTGAATTTTGCACCACTACCTTGAAAATTGGATGATAATTCTGTGTTGCACAAAAGAACAACTTCAAATGTGCAACCAAAGAAAAGATATAATCGATTTGAGTGTTGGTGTTGTGGGAAGGTTAGGCATTTTGCCTTAGATTGTTGGTATAATCCAACAACACCTTCATATAAGATTCAACCAGCTTTATTTAGAAAGCCTGATGTGTTTCACACAACAAAGCCTAATAGGAACCAAGGCCCCAAAACTATTTGGGTGCCTAAGGTGAACTAAATCTGTGTTTGCAGGTGGAGCCAAGTACCAAAGGTAGGCCAATATGGTACTTGGATAGTGGCTATTCCAGGCACATGACTGGATCAAGGAGTTTACTAAGAGATTACACTCCAGTTAAGAATGGACCAAAAGTCATCTTTAGAGGGTCAGAGAAAGGACTCACCAAGGGATATGGTAACATTTCTAATGGCCTAGTTACCATCACTAAAGTGGCTTATGTGGAAGGATTGAACAACAATCTAATAAGCATAAGTCAGCTTTGTGATATAGGGTATGAAATTGTTTTCCACAATGACAAGTGTTTGATAAGAAATTCAAGTGATCAAGAGATCATCTTGTCAGGCACTAGGAGTGGGAACATTTATTTTCTAAACTTCTTAAGTATAAATGAAAAATCACATGTATGCCTTGTAGCTAGTGAGAAAGACTCTTTGTGTGTACAGTGGCACAAGAGGCTGTCTCACTTAAACTACAAAGCTATGAGTAAACTATTCTCTATGGACTTAGTTAGAAATAGTCCACAATTCAAATGCTCAAAAGAAGGCTTATGTCCTGCATGTCAAAAAAGCAAACATACAAAAGTTTCCTTTAAGAGCATTCAGTCCAAAGACACTTAGAGGTGTCTGTACTTACTTCATATGGATCTATTTGGTCCTATGCAAGTTCTTAGTTTGGGTAGGAAGTCCTATACCTATGTGATTGTGGATGATCACTCTAGGTTTGCTTGGGTATTCTTCTTAAGGAGAAAGTCAGAAACACTAGACATCCTTGCTGATTTTGTCAAACAAATTCAAAATGAGATGGGATGTTCTGTGGTCAAACTTAAAAGTGACCATGGTAAAAAATTTCAATCTGAAAAGATGACAAATTTTTGTAAGGAACTAGGAATCTTTCAGGAGTTCTCCTCTCCAAGAACACCACAGCAAAATGGAGTTGCTGAGAGGAAAAATAGAACTCTTATTGAGGCAGCTAGAACAATGTTGAGTGATACATCTCTCGTAGAATATTTTTGGGCTGAGGCTATAAACACAGCATGCAATGTTCAGAATAGAGCATTGATCAACAAGAATCACAACAAGACTCCCTATGAACTAATGAAAGGCAGAAAATTAAATCTTTCCTACTTCAAAATTTTTTGTAGTAAGTGCTATATTTTGGACAATGAGAAAACTTATCTAACCAAGTTCTCAGAGAAATCCTATGAAGGAATCTTTGTACGGTATAGACTTTATAGCAAAGCATACATGATCAACAACTTGAAACATCAAATTGTAGAAGGATCTATTAATGTAGTTTTTGATGAATCATCTGTTTTACACATTAGAGACAATATAGAATTCCTATAGAAGATACTACAGCTGCCTAGGGGGAGGAAGAGAATCATCCTAATCCTCCTATAGTACTAGGTAATGGTAGGCACCTGCTAGTAGCAGTTAGACACCTTAGAGATCATCCTATTGATCAAATAATAGGTGATTCCAGATTAGGAGTAACTACTAGGAGTAGACATCACAATAAGATTCTATACTCTAGTTTTCTCTCTCAGGTAGAACCTAAAAGGTTTGAAGAAGCTAACTCAGACCCAAACTGGATTATGGCTATGCAAGAAGATCTCAATCAATTTGAGAGATGCAAAGTCTGGAGTCTAGTTCCTAGATCTAATGATCACAATGTCATAGGCACTAAGTGGATTTACAGAAATAAATTAGATGAGTATAGGGTTATAGTAAAGAACAAAGCTAGATTAGTGGCTAAAGGATATAGACAAGAAGAAGGGTTAGACTTTGACCAAACCTTTACACCTATAGCTAGGCTAGAAGCCATAATGTTATTTTTAGCTCATACAACATTCAAAAGGATACAAGGTCTACCAGATGGATGTAAAGTCAGCATTCCTCAATGGTACACTGAAGAAGGAAGTCTACGTAGAGCAGCCACAAGGTTTTGTTAACCCTAAACACAACACCTATGTTTTCAAATTGCACAAGTCTTTTTATGGGTTAAAACAGGCACCTAGAGCCTGGTATGAGACCCTATCTACTTTTCTTATAGAGAACAGGTTCTCTAGAGAAAAGATAGACACGACATTATTTCTTAGGGACATCAAAGGATCAAGCATCCTACTCTAGATTTATGTAGATGACATAATCTTTGGGTCTACTAATGAGAAGCTGTGTAGTAAATTTACAAGGCTTATGCAAGGCAAGTTTGAAATGAGCTACATGGGTGAGCTAAACTTTTTCTTGTGATTCCAAGTTAGACAATCTGAGGATGGAATATCCATCTCTCAATCTAAGTTCACTAAGGAGTTGATTAAGAGATATGGTATGGAGAATTCTTCTACCATGAGAACTCCAATGGGTTCTTCTGTGTCACTACACAAGGATGAATTTGGGAAATCAGTTGATGAAACCTTGTATAGAGGCATCATTGGATTACTCCTGTATTTGACTGCTAGTTGGCTAGATATAATATTCTCAATATGTGTCTGTGCTAGGTACCAAGCATGCCCCAAAGAGTCTCATTATACTATTATAAAGAGAATAATGAGATATCTTATGGGCACGCCCAATCTTGGGCTTTGGTATCCTAGGGATAGTGATTTTGAACTCACAGGGTACACAGATGTAGATTTTGCAGGGTGTAAAGAAGATAGAAAAAGTACTTCTGGAACTTGCCAATTTCTAGGGACAAGACTTATAAGTTGGAGTAGCAAGAAGCAAACAAGTGTTGCAATCTCTATAACAGAATCTGAGTACATATCTACTGGGAGCTATTGTGCTCAGTTGCTGTGGATTCAACATCAACTACTGAACTACAGTGTACAGCTAAGTAAATCTATTATGTTTTGTGATTCTACTAGTACAATTTCTATTGCTAATAAGCCTGTTTCATATAGTAGAACTAAACATATAGAAATTAGATATTACTTTCTCAGAGAGAATGTTGAAAAATAAAATATAAGCTTACAGTATACTCCAACAAAAAGACAAGTTGCTGACATTTTTACAAAACCCCTAGATGAAAGCAAGTTCAATTACTTTAAATTTGGACTAGGCATGTTGAACATTGAATAAATATTTACAATTAGTTGCAACAAAAGTTTGTACAACTCTTAAAAAGATGACTAACCAGGTCTAAAAATCTAAATAACAAAGAAAAACTTGATCTAAGTCAAGAAATTATATTCAGAACACAAAGTTTGTCTAAGTCAAAGAATTTTGTCGAGGGGTGTGTGTCGACACTATAGGTAGTATTGTGTCGAGACACCAGAACGTGTGTCGACACTATAAGTAGTCGTGTGTCGAGACACTTGACATTGTATCGACACTGATTAAAGAAAGTGTGTCGAGACATTATAATTTAGTGTCGAGACATAAGGTTGTCGAGACCTTGAGGTCTGAGTCGAGAGACATGAAACTTGTGTCGACTTAAGTCGCACATCTCGATAGAATAGGTTTTCCATGTCGACACTAGATATTTCCCAATAGTTAGAAAATTACTAAATACAGCGCGTATTTTCACCTTCAAAAGACAGTTACTATTAATAGGAGGTATAAGGATTTGTCGACTTCACTTACCAGAAATCTTGAGAGATTGATCGTTGTGTGTCGAGACCTAGAAATCTATAGTCGACTCCTCTCAAACTCAAGCTCTTTCAACAAGGATGGCACCCAAGATGGACGACAACATTAACGAGGGATATGAAATGGTGCGCAACGCCTTCATCTCCGCTCCAGAAGATATAAAGAATGTGATTGACCTTGTCAATGAGGTAGGTCTTGAGTATTTACTTTCAGAACCAACCAATATATGGAAGAGAGAGGTATCTGAATTCTACTCTAATGCCTCACTAAACCCTAAGTCAGGTAAGATTAAATCCAGTGTTAATGGAGCAAGAGTAAAGGTCATAATCAAAAGAATGGCTAAAGTCTTTCAGATTCTAAGAACTGCATAGGAAGATGAACTGGATTCAAGTAAGACTGTTGAGGCCATAGAATGGTGTGGACAAGCTCCAACCACTAGATTTGGCAATTCCTTAAACATGAAGGGAATGAATTCCCAAGGAAAATTTCTATCTGAAATAGTTTGAAAGGTGCTCCTCTGCAAGACTGGAGAACAAGACAGGATTTCCAAATTTATGTTTAGCCTGATGAAAAGGATTATCCTTTGAATCACAACTGACTGGAACAGGGTGGTCTTTGATAAAATTACAGAAGGGATTCAAAAGCCCAATATGGGCAGAATAATTAGTTTGTGCATGGTAAATATCATTCTAGATAGTATCAATCAGAAAAATGGATCTAAGATAAATCATATGAGGAGAATGGACCTGAGAATTCTGTCTAGATGGGATAGAGTTTTGTCTAAAGAGACACCAAAACCTAAAAGGACAAAGGAGGTAACAAGCAAGAAATCTGTGGTAGAGGAAGTTGTATCCTCTAGTGATTCTGAAGAAGAGGTGAACTTTAATTCTGATAAGGATGCTGAAGAAGAACAAGACAGATCTCCAAGGTACTCACATGGAACTAGTGTATAGGTGTAGGGGGAGAACATTCCAGAAAGAGATAAAATTGAGGGGGAGAACCTCTGTGAATTGCCAATGGATACATCTATTACTATTATAATGGATGTTGTACAGGACCTAGAAAAATCAAAAGCTCCTGAACATGAAATGTCTGAAAAATAGATGAAAGAAGAGAATCCAAAAGAGACTGAAGAAGAAATTCTTTTGTCTAAGGTATCTAACATCCAGGTGGAGATAGCTGAAAATTCCCAGATTAAGGTGCCTGATGCTGAAATTCAGCATGTAGATGTTCTTTTGGAATGTCTTAATACAAATATTGAAAGTACATATCAACAAAACTCTGTTGAGATGGTTAGCTCATCAGATTCTGAGGAAGAGGAAGCTTCACAACTTAAGAAAAGAAAACTATCTGAGTTAAGAAAAATAAGTAAGAGTTATAAGAAGTATCTTAAATCTGGACCACCATCAGCTCCTGTAATAGATTCTAGCTCCCTGCTAGTTCAACTACAAATCATGCATGATAAATAATTGCAAGACCTAGAAAAGTATGTGGATGAAAGCAACAAGGAGTTACAAATTCAGCTGGCACAAGACATCAAGTCAATAAAATTTGAATTAAACTTATTAAAGAAAGATATGACAGAGTTCTTTGAGAAAGGAGAAAATGTTGTTGTCTACCTTGCCAAGCAACAACTGGAAGCCAAATAACTAGAGGCTGATATGGTAATCAAGCAAGTCTATGTCCTTGAGAATCAGAATAGAATGAATGAAAATATGATAGTTATGCATGATACAACATTGGGAGAAATAAAGAATTAAACCACTGCTTTGGAAACAAAACTTAATTCCACTACCATAGATATAGACACGAAACTTAAAAATCATTCAGAATCTCTGCTTAAGGACATCAAGGCTTCTGATAAGAGTTTGGACAACAATTTACTAAGAGTTAAGAATACAGTAACATCAGGAATTAATTATCTAGATGGTCAAGTGAGATTTCACAAAAATGATTTAAGGGATCATATTGAAAGAGAAGTCATAAAGGGGGAGAGGGTAATGATTAAGGCCAGTTCTGAACATGCTATCTGGATAACAAACAATATCAGAGACACTTTAGGCTTTCCTCCCCTATGGTATGCTGGAGATCAAGCTGCTGAGTCTGGTTGTCAACCACCTCAACTTGAAGCACCTCACGCTACTAGAATCTATGATCATGAGTAAACCATATATAATCATCCTGCAGCACAAGCTACTTTTGAGTCTATCCAAGCAAATGTCCAACACATGTACAGTACTCCTCAAGGTTTAGATCAGAATGTAATCTGTGAGAAAGTGGACAAGTCTTCTACTGCTCCAGAGATAAAGGCCCAACTATCGAAGAAAAGGTTTAGAGAACAAGATGAGACTAGACAAAATTTTGAGCAATGGATTCCAACCTCTAGATCAATAATTCTTACTGCATGGAAGGCTGTAAATGCTAATGTCACAAATAGGGGCTAATGGTACAATGAACAAGAATGAGACAAACATCTTAAGCAGCAGCAAGTTATCCAGAAGTTCAGATATGATCTAAAGAAAGGAAAGCTTCTTGCTAAGTCAAAGGAAAGGAGGTTACTGATGAGCAAAGCCATAACATTATTTTGAAAGACAAAGGCTGAAATAAGAAGCAATTGCAAAAGCTAAAACTAAGAATGACAAAGGAAAGGAGGTTATTGATGACAAGGTGCCTGAGGTGAAAGCAAAGATACAATCTGGAAAAGACATAGTTATCAAAGAACAAGAGATGCCTTAGATTGTTCTTAGTTTTAAATTTCATATGAAAAACTTGATCTATAACTATTGTGTAACCAAAGCTTATAGTAGTAAACCTTGTGATAAACAATTAATGAAAATCTTAGCTTACTCAACATTTTATGTGTTGTTAATTAGGATTGCAATTGTTTGCCTTATCTTCTGATCAACATTATTGTTTTTAATATGTGTTTTTATTTGTGGTATTTCACATATAGTATTACACTATATTCTTAATGTCTTTATCATTATATTTTGGTATCATGTTGTGTATCATTGAAATGAGGTTATGACTTCTCCAAATAGGGGGAGATTGTTGAGTACATTGGTCACAATGTACTTGATTTGAAGAAGTCCTTTCAGCTCAATGATATACACATAGTTATATTTGATGGATGTTAAGCTCATGTGTGCAGGGAAATAAAGCTAAGTATAATAGTGTCGAGACACTCATGACTAGTGTCAACACACACTGAACAAGTTGTGTCGAGACAAAAAGAAATTGTATAGTTACTAAGGACAAGTGTCGACACACTCTATACAAGCAGTGTCGAGACTGAAGACAACTGTGTCGACACTCGGGACTAGTGTCGATACACTTCACAAGCTGAGTCATGACTGGAAGCAAGATGTGTCGACGCTCAGGACTAGTGTCGACACATTCTACATAAGTTGTGTTGAGACAAGGTGAAGGGTTGTGTCAACACATTCAGAAGTATGTCGACACCACTACAAAAGCAGTGTCGACACCCAGGACTTGTGTCGACACATTCAATAGTCAAGTTTCAACATTTCAAGCAGATTTGTTTCCTAATTACAGAAATTAAGACGAAGGTACTGACAACTATAATTTAGAAGGTGGAGAGAAGCCAGATTAAGAATCATCTTCAACATTCTCCAGCCTAGATCTACCATAATTTCAACTTCAAGAAGGTTTGAAAAGCTAAGAAGGATTGGATCAAATCTATCTTGACAAAATAAAAGTAAGTAAACACATCAGGATCAGATCAAGAAGCTATCACTTACTTATCCCTTGCTGGGTGACATTTTCTGAATCTATTTCTTTTACCCTCATTAATTGTGTAAGATCTACCTGTAGATCTGAGTGTAGGAGAATCATTCTCTTTAAGTTGCAAGCCTGTGTTATAAAGGTTGAGGTAGGGCTGGGATTGCTTGAGATAGGATAAGTAGGTATTTCTCTGAGTTGTAGGGCAGGATTTACCTGAGGTGTAGGAGTGTGGATTCATTCTGAGATAGAGTTCTTAGGAAGAACTTGAGGTGTAGGATCTTGGTGATCTGAGTAGTAAGACTTGTATAGTCTGAGTTATAGGAGCCAACTAGGCTCTGAGCTATAAGATCTGAGGATCTGAGTAAAAGAAGGAGAAGGAGTTTGGTCGAATCTAGTTCATTGCAATATAGGCGAAGGGGGAAGTGGATGTACCCATAAATTGGGGAATCACTATAAATCTGTGTGCATTGTGCTATGATTGCTGATTACTGTGCTGTGATAGTTTATAAATTACTGTTAAGATTATCTTGTTTATCTGACTGTGTTAATCAACATAAAGAAAGTATAAATTTGAATATTTTAAAGGGGTAGCCATAGTTTAAATTGGACCTATTCATCACCCTTTAGGTCATTCTCAATCCTAAAGCAAACATTTACAATATCAAAGTCGTATTTTTCCACGGATCTGTGTCGAGTACTCTACTTTAAGGAATTGAACTATTATTTTATCAAAAAGATTTAAGGGTTTTGAAAATGAAAATAAAAGTAACATGTCGGGTTTTGAAAATAGATAAGGTAGAGAGCCCTCGATTTTGATTTACTTTGGAAAATACTTTTTTAATAAGATAAACTCTACTTTTTATTAATTAAAATACTTGACTGTGGAGGTTCCCTAAATATGAGTGCACCTCTATCGAGGATACATGCACCTTTGATTACGTACTTTGTCTGAACTTTCATATCGAATCAAAAATACCTTAATTCACGCTTTACGTTGTGAACCCCGTTATTGACCTCCTACTAGTTTTTGAAGGTTCAACCTGGAAGGCTTACGTTCATCTCTTTCGAGAATGAGGAATTGTTTCTCTTCACCTAAGAATGATCAATTTCTTGGTAAATCTTAAGTTTTTAATTTAGAAAATAGGGTTTTTAAAATGCAAAACTAATATCCTTCCCAAAGCTCATCTCAATCGAGTGCTAAAAGGTTCTTAGACTCTTCTTGGGATGGGTGTGGTAGTAGAAAATTAAAAGACTTATAATAAAAGTGCAGAAATAATATCCTTCTTAAAGTATCTCGGTTGATGCTAATAAGTTCTTAGCCTCTCAATCGGGATAAGATGGCAGTAGAAAAATAAAAGTCTTATAAAAGTGAAGAAATAATATCTATCCCAACCATCTTAATCAAGCGCTAAAAAATTCTTAGCCTCTCATCTGGGATGGGGGTGGTAGTAAAAGAATTGCAAAAAAAAGAAAGAAAGTACTTACACACACCCTGTATCGACAGAAATGGAAGTTAAGTTACAACAACAAAAGTAGAAGAATTTCTTGAAAAATGAAATTTTATTACTTAAAAAATTATTACACACTAGGAAACCCAAACTAGGGATAGAAAAATATCACTCAAAAGCTATTCATAAACACTATATAGAACTATGTGGAACTCTACCAGTTCTCCTTAAACTTCAGTCCTAGCCCTCCTTTTATAAACGAAAAATTTGAGGAACACGCCCCTCTAGGGCGTGTCGCTGACGTGGCATCTATGGATAGAATTTCGATGACTTCTGGATTGAATTGAACGAGTACACAGGCGTGACTTGAGGGTCACGGGCGTGTCATCTAGGCATGTATCCAAGGCGTGGCAGATTCGCCTCTTCGGGGCGTGACAGCTGGACTTCTGCTTGGTCACGGCTGAGGTCACAGACGTGATAGCTGGAACACGGGCGTGTTGCAGGGCATGACTCGAGTTTGCTGGCTTCAAGACTTCGGCATAGCACGACAGCAGTTTTAGTGCTTGGTCACGGGTGATGTCACGGGCATGACATATTGAACACAGGCATTTATCCCGGACATGACTTGAGTTTGATGTCTGAAATATTCCGAATTGTTGTTTTGCTGATTTTAAAGTTGCACACCCTAGGTTACGGGCGTAACCTAGGGGCGTGACTTAGGAAATGTTCCTGAATTTCCCAAAAGTTGTAGAATGCCTATAGGGCACAAAAACAAGTTAAGTTAGAACTGAAAATAAAAAATAATTGATTTATTTAGATATGTACATAATATAATTACATTTTTATTAAAACAAAAAAAAACCTAAAATATGTATATTTTTCTACTCATCAAATACCCTCATACTTAAGCTTTGCAATTCTAGAGCAAAAGTATGAGTTGACTATACGAACAGTTATAAAATTTCTAATTCAACTATCAATTTATTAAATCAAGGGAAGATAAACATAAACATTTAGAGTAATACGAGTTAAGTCCTACATTATGCAAATGATTTAGCTAGAATTAAATTTTCGTAGTCATAAGACTTCTTGAGAAAACCAAATAGCAAGCAATATTGCAATCATTAGTAACAAGTTAGATTGGAATTATAAAAACCATACTTTGAAAGAGTTATGATGGAAAATAGACAACCTATTAAATATGCTCTCTCAAAATTTTAAGCAAAATTAGAACAATTTGTAGTGGTTTTATGGGATACAAACTTGGCGTTTGCCTATAAAGAAGGCTATGATGTAGAAGGTGATGAATTTTATCCTCTCACCTTATTCTTACTTTGTTGCAACTGCTTAGGAAAATATTTTCCAAGGTAGAAAAAAACATAGTAGAATTGCATTTCATTTTAACCCAATGTATATGTTTAAGAGAACATACTCCAATTCATATAGTATTTTAATAATTTTTGGATGCCTATATTTACATAATGAAATCTTATTCTCATTGACATAAGATCTTTTCTTTTCTAGGATCACATACTCCTATATGCTTGCGTGCGTAAGAAAACATGCCAAGAAAAAAGTAAATAGGTTGGAGTTTAAAACAATATTCAAATTTTGATAAAAAAGTTTTGAGAGCAACTGTAATAGCTTGAAAATTCCTATATTTCAATAAGAGTGGTGTTCAAATAATTACAGTCTACAAATGTTTAGCTAACATAATACACATGCCTTTATTTATCATAAACCAGAAGTAGTGCTAAAAATAATTTTTCTAACTTTTAAATTAAATACAAGATATTCTTTAAAACTTAACCCTGAATATTTAGATCAATCTATTTATGATAAATAAACGGCTAGTAAATTTAAAAAAAAATAGATAACTGTTTATAAGTCAACTCAAAAATATTTTTAGTTTTGGAAAAAAGACAAACGAAGTAGGGGTTTTAATTTTATTTTTGGATGATTGATTAAGAAAATGTATACATAGGAAGATTTTTATTTTATTTTGATTATTATGTTTATCATATATATATATATGTATTTATTTAAGCAAATATATACATAAATTTGATATGAAAATATTATGTATAAAAAACAAGACTTTAAATTTTTTTTTTTTGAAAAATGCATATACGTATAAATGCAGTTGTTAAGCAAGAAAATACACCCCCATACTTATGTTGGGCATAAGTATGAAGAAAAAGATGATATATATGAAATTGTAAAGTAAAATAAGATAAAGAGGCTTTCCTAATTGGAGGTCAGAGAGGCCGTAAGAAAAAACCTGCATATTTAGTAAAACAAAATAGATAAAGCAGATAACTGTGGGGTGCCTCCCACAAGCGCTTTTTTTAAATTTCGCATAGCTTGACGTATTTAGTGGGATTATTTATATGTTATGAAGGGTGTGGGATACCATTTGTTTATTTGAAGAGTCCCTCGCAATTTAAAATTTTAAGCGGTGCCTGTTTACTTTAAAAAAGCCTAGTTCAGGGTGAGAAATAAGAACAGTCTCATATGGTCAAACCTCTTTAAAAGTAAAGGGGCCGGACCATCGGGATTTTAATTTCCCCAGAAAAAGTCTAAGGCATGAGTTATAAAGAAGGACGAGATCGCCCGGTGAAAAAGATTTTGGAAAATTTATTTTTTTCATAATGATAAAACTTAGAATGCTCCTTATAGAATTTATTGCTTTCATAGGAGTTGGCACGTCATTCATCAAGTTCATTTAGTTGAAATTTTCTTAGTTAGGAGGCTAAGTTCATATCTAAGTTTAAAAATTTTAGCGCCCAGTATGCACGATGTTCTAATTCTACCGGAAGATGACACGCTTTTCTGTATACTAAACAATAAGGTGTACAATTGATAGTGATTTTGTATGTCATGCGATAAGCCTAAAGTGCATCATCAAGATTAAGAGACCAATCTTTTCGATTGATGGCTACAGTTTTCTCCAGAATACGCTTCAGTTCCCTATTAACTACCTCCACTTGGCCACTCATTTGTGGGTGATAAGCGGTGGCGAGTTTGTGAGTGGCTCCATATTAGCTTACTAGGTATTACAGAAATGTGTGTCGCGATCACTAACAATTGCACGAGGCATGCCAAAAATAGCAAAATAAGTTTTTCAAAAATTTCACAACAACTCTCGCGTCATTGGTGGGCAGATCTTGTGCTTCTGCCCACCTTGAAACGTAGTCAACCGCTACTAAAATATAACGATTTTTATAAGATGGAAGTAGAGGGCTTATAAAATCTATTCCCCATAGATCAAATATTTAACATTCTATAAATATATTCTGGGGCATTTCGTCCCGACGGGAAATATTACCTGACCGTTGGCAGCTATTACATGTGCTTATCAATTTCTGAGCATCTTTGAATAAAGTGGGCCAAAAGAAGCCCGCTTTAAGCACCTTCTGCGTAGTTTGGTTTGCTTGATAATGTCCACTGGTTTGTCCTTCGTGGCAGTGCCATAAGATTTTGACACCTTCCTCGTCCGAAGTACGTCTTCTAATCACTTGGTCCGGACAGACTCAGAATAAAAACGGGTCTTCCCAAAAATAGTTTTTCAAGTCAGAAAAGAATTTTTTCTTTTGCTGACTTGAAAAACTTTTTGGAAGGACTTGAGCTATTAAATAATTAGCCAAGTCTGAGAACCAAGGAGTAGAGGAAGTCATTACCGTCTCTATGGTGACAAGGCGTTCTTCAGAGAATTTGTCCACAATGTCGACCTCCACTAGTGTATTTGTAGCAGTATTCTCTAATCTAGAAAGACGACCGACCGCCAAGTTCTCTGCGCCTTTTTTTATCTCGGATCTCCATGTCAAATTCTTGTAGGAGGAGAATCCAATGTAGTAGATGGGGTTTGGCATCTGCTTTACTTAATAAATATTTTAGAGCAGAATGATCAGTAAAAACTATAACTTTAGACAACGTTATATAAGATTGAAACTTATCAAGAGCGAATACAATTGCTAGTAGTTCCTTTTCCATAGTGGTGTAGTTGGCTTGTATACATTGGAGCATTTTACGTGCGTAATAAATAAGATGAAAATCATTGTTTACGTGCTATCCTAATACAACTCCTACTGCATAATTGCTCGCATCACACATTATTTAAAATGGAAAGGACTAGTCTGGTGCTACTAGAATAGGAGAATTGATAAGTTTTTCTTTTTTAAAGTTGAATACTGATAATCATTCACTATCAAAAATAAAGGGGGATTCATTTTCGAGGAGGTGGGTGAATGGTTTTGTAATTTTAGAAAAAATTTGAATAAACCGTCTATAAAATCTCGCGTGACCTAAAAAACTTCGTATGGATTTTACGTTTGTAGGTGAGCGAATTTTTTCAATAATTTCTATTTTGGACTTATCAACTTCGATTCCCTGGATATAAATTTTATGACCAAGAACTAAGCCTTCTCGAACCATAAAGTGACATTTCTCCCAGTTCAGTGCTAAACTTGTGTCTTCGCAGTGTTGAAGAACATGAGCGAGGTTATCTAAACAAATATCGAACGAGTCTCCGAATACGGAAACATCGTCCATAAACACCTCCATAACATCTTCTACTAACTTGCCAAATATTGTTTGAAATGTAGTCGGCGCATTGCAAAGGCCAAATGACATTCTTATATTAGTGAAGGTGTCGAAGGGGCAAATAAACGTGGTTTTCTCCTGAGGGGGCGATAGGGATTTGAAAATACCCCGACAGACCATCAAGAAAATAATAATATGAGTGGCCAGAGAGCCGCTCCAAAATTTGATTGATAAACGGTAGTGGAAAGTGATCTTTTTGGGTGGCATCATTTAATTTTCGATAGTCGATGCACATCCTCCAACCCGTAATAATACGACTTGGAATTAATTCATTATTAGCGTTTGGCACTACCGTTATGCCGCCCTTTTTTGGGAAGACATGTACGGGACTAGCCCGCGTACTGTCTGAAATCGGGTAGATAATCGCTGCATCCAGAAGTTTCATTACCTCAGTCTTAACGATATCCTTCATATTAGGATTAAGTTGTCATTGAGGCTGGACAGATCTGCGAGGATTAACTTCGAGAAATATTTTATGTGTACAAAATGAGGGGTTAATCCCCTGAATATCAGAAATATGTCATGCAATTGTATGACGATGTTATTTTAACACTTCCACTCAATCGGAAGTCTCCGAATTGTTAAACTTTGAAGAAGTAATAACAGGGAGTTTTGAATTTTCTTTGAGAAAAACATATTTTAAATGATCGGGAAGTGGTTTAAGCTCGAGGGTTGGTGGTTCTTAATAAGATGTTTTTAGTTTGAAATTTTTATAAGTAATGGATTTAAAAGGCAAATTTGTAGGTATTTCTTTTGAAAAGAGTAAGTTTGCTAAATCCATTTCTTCCAAAGTTTTAGAAAATTGTCAGAAAGAGAAAAACCATTTTCCTCAAAAGAGGCTTCCACTTGAAAGCAGGAATCGTCGTTTGAAAGTGAATTCCGCATAGAGGGATCTATATTAATAGTAACCTCATCATATCCAACCCGAAAGAGGAGTCGACCATTACTTACATCAATTATAGCACGGGAGGTGGCGAGAAAGGGGTGACCGAGTATAATGGGTACATTGGCGTCCTCCTCGATTTTGAGGATAACAAAGTCTATCAGGAAGATAAACTTGTCATCCTTGACAAGAACATCCTCCACTATCCCTATCAGATATTTTATAGAACGATCTGCTAATTGGATGCTCATTTTTTTTGGGCTTGGAATACTCAATTCTAGTTTTTGAAAAAGCGAGTAGGGCATTATGTTAATACTAACGCCTAAATCTGCTGAGATGTCTTTTATTAATAAATTTCCGAAAAGGCACGGGATTGAAAATTGTCCAGGATCATTTAGTTTTTGGGGTAATTTGTTTAATAACACTGCCGAACATTCCGCGTTAAGGGAAACTTGCGATATATCCTCGAGCTTCTTTTTATTAGAAAGTAATGCTTTATGATATTTTGCGTATTTTGTCATCTGTGTGATTGCCTCGCAGAAAGGAACAATAATTTGTATTTGTTTTAAAATTTGTAAAAAAATTTATAATACTCATCTTGTCGCTCATTAATTAGTTTAGAAGGATAGGGTAAAGATGGTGGAGAAATATGCGGTGTAAAAGAAGAAGACGAAATAATAGGAGGTGGGGTAGAAACTGTAACGGCCCAGGCCCACCGAGCCTAGCACCGCCGGCCTACCACGACACCACACCTAGGCCGGGTAGTATAACTGAAATCTTATAAGGCCTGCAGGTCGTACACCCCAACCAACTCTCTACGCCTATTTTTCAGCAGCGGCAGGTTGTTGCCACGAGGTTTTGAACCCGCAACCTTGATAACACTCTCATTCAACAGAGTTCATCACCAACTGAGCTGCAGTTCAGTTGGTGATGAACTCTGTTGAATGAGAGTGTTATCAAGGTTGCGGGTTCGAAACCCCGTGGCAACAACCTGTCGCTGCTGAAAAATAGGCGTGGAGAGTTGGTTGGGGTGTACGGCCTGCAGGCCTTATAAGATTTCAGTTATACTACCCGGCCCAGGTGTGGTGTCGTGGTAGGCTGGCGGTGTTGGTCTTGGTGGGCCTGGGCCGTTACAAAAAAAGTGCAGCACCGCTGGCCTACCACGACACTACACTTGGGCCGGGTAGGCCGGCGGTGTTGGGCTGGTGGGCCTGGGCCATTACATAAACTCTTACCCCAGATTTGGATTCTACTTTTTAGGTGACTGTACCTCCTTTTAACTTCGAAGTGTGATGGCGTGGGCATTCTCCAACGGATTTGGCTCCGTATTTCCTTGTAAAGCTCCAGGTTAGTGCTCCGACAACAACTTTGAAATCTATCCAATTTGAGTTTCCAAATTTTTAATTGATCTAATCAGGTTCTAGAAATTAGACTCATTTGTGATGACATATTTGGTAAAGATGTCTTCTATCGGGGCAGGTGATAGTGGCTATGATTGTGGTGGCGGTGGTTGTGGTGCAAATCCAATTGGATTTACATTAGGCGGGCGTTAAGCATTATTGGGGTTGCTCCATGATCAATTCGGATGATTTCTAAACCCTGGATTATATATATTATTATACGAATTAATATTAGGGTTATAGGAATGAGGTCGATATGGATTCTCTATATAATAAACTTGTTCTTCTATTATATTATTATTTGAACTCCAAGGAGGAGTAGCGGAGGAAGTAGACATCCCCGCTACTTGCCTAATTAGATATTCTACTTGAAGTGCTAAATTTGAAGAAGTGTCGAGCTCATAAAGCCCAGCTGGTTTATTAGGGCATGACCTAGTCCATTAGTAGGCAGTCATGGGCATTTTCTAAAATAAAGCTTGAGCGGCCTCTGGAGTTTTATTATTTAATGTTCCCTCGACAGCAGCATCAATCATTTGTCTGGTTTGGAAATTTAAACCATTATAGAAAGTCTGCACTTGGATCCAAGCCAGTAGTGCTTAATGTGGACACATACATAAATTTTTTAAAGCATTCCCAAGTATCATAGAGAGACTCAGACTCGCCTTAAACAAATGAGGAAATATCCGCACATAATTTAGCAATTTTAGCAGGCGAAAAATACTTCATTAAAAAATTTTCGGTCATATCAGTCCAGGTAGTGATGGATTCTTTAGGAAGAGAACCTAACTACTGCTTGGCTTTTGTCTGTAACAAAAATGGAAATAAGCGCAAACGAATGACATCATCAGTGACGCCATTTATTTAAAATATATCGCATATTTCTAAGAAATTTGACAGATGAGTGTTAGGATCTTCATTTGGAAATCCATCGAAATTTACTGAGTTTTGAATCATTTGGATTATGTAAGATTTGATTTCAAAATTATTATTAGCGATCGTGGGACGAACTATACTTGACCCAGTGTCGTCCAAGTTCGGTCGCGCATAATAAGACATAGTCCTTTGCGGGGCCGCGACTGAAATTTGTGTGATAGGTTCAATGTGTGTGGTTCTGATAGACTCTTCCCGATTTAATACTTGGACTTGGTCACGAGATCGAAGGTGCATGTGATAGGTGCGGTTGATTTCAGGATAAAAATCAAGATTATAATCAATTGAAGAGTTTCTTCGGGTCATGCACAAAAAAATATTATATAAAAAAATTTAAAGAAAGTTTTTTTTCTTTTTTTATAATTTTTTTTGAACATAAAAAAAGACAAAAATCAAAGTGTTATTAATAAAACTAGTTTTTTATAAAAATAAAGGTTTTGTAATTAGAGAATTTATAGTGTGTTTTTTTTATGAAAATAGTGGTTTTAATAACAATTAAGATAAAAGTAATAGTAATTCTTTTTTATTTCAAATATCAATACAAAATGATCTCCGACAACGGTGCCAAAAACTTGATAAGTAAAAATTAGCTTTGGAGATAGTTAAAAGTGAAAATTAAGTTGGATTTATAAATTAGGCATTCTGTATGTTCTAGCTCTGTTTTACTTATATACTTCGATTAAGGCAAGCGTGCATATCGAGTAATAGTATAGTATTTTAAAATATCAAGGTTGTATTTTTCCACGGATCTGTGTCGAGTACTTTACTTTAAAGAATGAAACTATTATTTTATCAAAAAGATTTAAGGGTTTGTTCTGAAAATGAAAATAAATGTAACACGTCGGGTTTTGAAAATAGATGAGGTAGAGAGCCCTCGATTTTGATTTACTTTGGAAAATACTTTTTTAATAAGATAAACTCTACTTTTTATTAATTAAAATACTTGACCGTGGAGGTTCCCTAAATATGAGTGCACCTTTATCGAGGATACATCCACCTCTAATTACGTACTTTGACTAAACTTTCATATCGAATCAAAAATACCTTAATTCACGCTTTACGTTGTGAACCCCCTCTTTTTACCTCCTACTAATTTTCAAAGGTTCAACCCGGGAGGCTTACGTTCATCTCTTTCGAGAAAGAGGCGATATTTCTCTTTACCTGAGAATGATCAATTTCTTAGTAAATCTTAAGTTTTTAATTTTAAAAATAGGGTTTTTAAAATGCAAAACTAATATCCTTTCCAAAGCTCATCTCAATCGAGTGCTAAAAGGTTCTTAGCCTCTCCTTGGGATGGGGGTGGTAGTAGAAAATTAAAAGACTTATAATAAAAGTGCAGAAATAATATCCATCCCAAAGTATCTTGGTTGATGCTAACAAGTTCTTAGCCTCTCAATCAGGATAAGGGTGGTAGTATAAAAATAAATGACTCCCAGCCTAATTTTTCCGATGTGGATTGCAATGGGGATGGACATAGATTCTTCTGCCTATCCAGAGTGTTGGATATAAAGCAATGGTTTTTTTCTTTCTTCTTTCTCGATCACTGGAAGCAATCTTCACTGGCACAAGGATCTCCTCACAGCAACCTTCACTAAAAATGCAGAAATAATATCCGTCCCAACCATCTTAATCAAGCGCTAAAAAGTTCTTAGCCTCTCATCCAAAATGAGGGTGGTTGTAAAAGAATTGCGAAAAAAGAAAGAAAGTACTTACGCACACACCCTGTCTCGACAGAAATGGAAGCTAAGTTACAATAATAAAAGTAGAAGAATTATTTGAAAACTAAAATTTTATTACTTAAAAAATTATTACACACTAGGAAACCAAAACTAGGGTTAGGAAAAGATCTCTCAAAAGCTATTCATAAACACTATATAGAACTAAGTGGAACTCTACCAGTTCATCTTAAACTTGTGCCCCGACCCTCCTTTTATAGCCAAAAAATTTGAGGTACACACCCCCTAGGGCGTGTTGCCTGGGCGAATCGTTGACATGACATCTGTGGATAGAATTTTGGCGACTTTTGGATTGAATTGAACAAGTACATTGGCGTGACTTGAGGGTCACGGGCGTGTCATATGGGCGTGTATCCAAGGCGTGGCAGATTCGCCTCTTCGGGGCGTGACAGTTGGACGTCTGCTTGGTCATGGCTGAGGTCACGAGCGTGACAGCTGGCACACGTGCATATTACAGGGCATGACTTAAGTTTGCTGGCTTCAAGACTTCGGCATGGCGCGGTAAAGGGTTCAATGCTTAGTCACAAGTGATTTCACGTGTGTGACATATTGAACACGGGCGTGTAGTCTGGGCGTGACTTGAGTTTGATGTCTGAAATCTTCCGAATTACTATTTTGCTTATTTAAAGTTACACGCCCTATGTCACGGGCATGACCTATGGGCGTGACTTAGGAAATTTTCCCAAATTTCCCAAAAGTTGCAGAAATACCTATAGGGCACAAAAACAAGTTAAGTTAGAACTGAAAATAAAAAAGAAATGATTTATTTAGATATGTACGTAATATAATTAATTTTTTTATTAAAACAAAACAAAAATATTACCTAAAATATGTATATTTTTCTACTCATCAACCATGTTTTGACCAAGAATTAAGGGGTTGTCACTTATTTTGTTACCCACTGTGAGGCTTGTTAGAAGGTAAAGATAGAGTACAAGAGTCGTGGAGGATTACTACAACTAATGCCAATTCTTGAGTGGAAGTTCGAGGATATTTCAATGGACTTTTTTCACGGCCTACCCCACTCTCGTTTTAGGAATTATTCAGTTTGGGTGATAGTAGATCAGTTGACAAAGGCTGCAGGTTCATTTGATGAGGAAAGAGGCACATGTTGATGTTTTGATGCGTCTCTTTGTAGAAATGTTCGTCAAATATCACGTAGTGACCAAGACTATAGTTTCCGACCGAGATGACCGATTTACCTATATAGAGTGGAGGGTTGTTTATGCGCATATGGGCTATCGTTTGAATTTTAGCATGACCTTCCATCCTCAGATCAATGGCTAGTAAGAGAGGATTATCAGGACTATGGAGGACATACTGTGACTATGTTTTTTGGATTGCAGAGAGCCATGTGAGAGACTCTTACCTTTGGTGGAGTTTTCCTACAACAACAGTCACCAGACAAGCTCATTATAACCTTTTACAATGAGCTTTTCCTCTCCACCAAACATTAAAAATAAATCCTTAATCATTCTAAATTACTTCGGGATATTCTTGACTACTGTCTAGTGACCATCACCAAGATCAGACTAATATCTGATAGTCATGCTCAAAGCATATGAGACATCAGGTTGAGTACATAACATTACATACATGACTGATCTAATTGCCAAAGCATATGAAATCAACTTCATGTTGTCCTTATCTTCCAAAGATTTAGGACATTGGTCCTTAGTGAGACTCACACCATGATTCATGGGTAGGAATCCCTTCTTGGGCTCAAGCATGTTGAAGCACTTTTCAACACCTTCTCAATATATATACTTTGGGTCAAACCCAACAACTTCTTTGATCTATCTCTATAGATCATAATACTAAGTATATAAGTCACTTTGCCCATGTATTTCATGAAAAAACAGTACCCTAGTCTTTTATTAATAGCTTGTAGGGTCAGAATATCATTCTTAATTAATAATATGTCATCTACATATAATATCAGGAAAATGACAATGCTCCTACTAATTATCTTGTAAACAAAAGACCCGTCTTCATTCTTGATAAAACTGAACACTTTGATTTTATCATCAAAACATAGATTCTAACTTCAAAATTCTTATTTCAATTCAAAATGGATCTTTGTAGCTTGCATATTTTAGTGGCTTCATTTGGAGATACAAAACCCTCGGGTTGTGACATGTACACTTCCTCAAGTAGGTTTCCATTAAGGAAATCCGTTTTGACATTCATTTATCAAATATCATGGTCATAATACAAAGCAATAACAACAAAATTATAATGGACTTTTCCCATCCATGTCAGTTTTTTTCTTGAAGACCCACTTGTGACATATGGACCGCACCCAATCAGTTTGTTCCACCAAGGTCCAAACTTGGTTTGTATACATAGAGTCCATTTTAGATTTCATGGCCTCAAGGCACTACTCGATGTTGGGTTCATTATAGTCTCTTGATAGGTTACAGGATCATCATCATGATTCATAAGCAACACATTGCCTATTTGATATTTCTCAAGATCAAATCTTGTCTAACAGATCTACATAGGACTTATGTTTCTTGAGAAGGATATCTAGCTATAACAACTTGTATCCCTTGCTTAGGTTTTAATTCCGGTTCATTTATTATTTTTGGTTCTTGAACTTCTTCAAACTCTATCTTAGCAGTATTTCTGGATATGAACTCTTTCTGTAGAAAGACATCAGTCCTTGTGACAAACACTTTGCCATCAGACTGATTGTAGAAATGGTATCATTTAGTTTCCTTAGGATACCCCACTAGATAACATTTATCTGACTTAGGCTTAAGTTTGTCATCCATTTGATGTCTCATGTATGTCTCACAATCCTAAATCTTAATGAAAGACATACTATGATGTTTCATAGTTCATATCTCATATGGTGTCTTTTGAACCGCTTTCGTTGGAACATGATTTAGTACGAAAGTAGACGTTTCTTGAGCATATACCCAAAAGAAAATGGGCATATCTGCATGACTCATCAATGATCGCATCATGTCTAACAAAGTATGACTAATCCTCTCAGAAACACCATTATGATGTGGTGTTCTAGGCAGAGTGAGATGTGATACAATACCACACTCTTTCAGATGATCACGAAACTCATGACTCAAATATTCGCCGCCTCAATCAAATCAGAGTGCTTTGATTCTTTTTTCTAGTTGGCTCTATACTTAATTCTTAAAGTCTTTGAACTTTTCAAAGATTTCACATTTTTACTTCATAAGGTACATGTATTCATATCTACTGAAAGTCATCAGTAAATATAATGAAGTAGTGAAACCTATCTCTAGATATATAACTCACGGGTCCGCATAAATCATTAATTATTACATCCCAAAAAATCACCAGCCCTCTCGATATGACTAGTGAAGGGGAAATTAGTCATTTTACCTAATAAGCAAGACTCGTATCTCTCAAATGATTCATAATCAAATGAGTACAGCAGACTATGTTTATGGAGCTCTGATATGTGCTTCTCATTTGTATGGTCTAAATAACAATGTCAAAGGTACGTAGGATTCAAGTCATTTGTCTTTAATCTCTTAGTATTTTCTACATTAAAGATTGTGTTGGAATACCCTATTACTAATTTGGGTAAGGATCACTATACTTGTCTTAGGAATCCCAGTTGACCTAGTTGTATAGTTGAAAAGGTCAACATTAGAATGAGTCTAGGTCTTAGAACCTAGGTTTGAAGCTGCCCCCAGGATCATTCCAAGATCAAGGTTGAAGAGCTTAGTCTAAGGCAATTTTCGTCGAGCTCAGGTCGACGAATCGTCGAACTCCGTTCGACGCTCTCTGAGCTCATCTTTAATAAATCGTCGTACTCCGGTCGACGATCGTCGAGCTCAGATCGACTATCTGCTTTTGTCTAGCTTCTGCTGAGTCGTCGAACTCCCCTCTACTATCTTCTAGCTCAGTTCGACGATCGTAGAGCTCAGATCGACGTTTTCTGTCTGCTTGTCCATTTGATCTCTGAGCTCAGTTCGACGTTCGTAGAGCTCAGATCGACGTTTTCTTTGGAGAGATCGACGCTTTCAGGAATTCAAATGCTGCTGTTCTTTGGAATGTTTTTGAATATTATCAGCATTTATGTCAGAAGATCTCCCAGCCGTTTGTCTTTAATTCTGGAGCAAGTTTCAAAGAATTATTCAGAGAATGTTTGCTGGACTTTCCTCTAGAAGACAAGACTATTTTTGGAAGACATTTATGACTCCCAACGGCTAATTTTGGACAAGGAATCGTCAGAAAATTTATTATTCCTTTCTTCTGTGTTATTAAGTTTTTTAGGGAATACACACAGAAGTGAACACACAGAATAGAATATACTGATAGCAGAAGAACAACAGAAGAACTGTGACTCAAAAATCTTCTTGCTGACTGAAAAGTGTTCACAATCTCATTACTCCAGACACCTCACCTTCAGCCTTCTTGCTGAAACCATCTTGTGCTGGAGATCAAAGTTTTGAAGACCTATCACCCTAGAGCAAAGCTTCTTTTCCTGAACCTTTCTACATCTCAGGGGGAGCTTTGACTTCATCAATCCACTTGTGCTTCTCTCATTTTATTGAGAACAGAGAAGACACCCTTCATTCTTATTTTTCTTTTCCTGCTGTAAAAGGGTTCTTGAACTCCCTTCAAAAGTTCTGTCTGGTTCTGAGAGCCTTGTCAAAACTCAGTGGTGGCAAGACACCTTATCAAAAAATCTAGTTTTGGTTTTTGGGCACCTTATCAAAAGCTCATTGGTGTCAGGACACCTGATCAACTCATCCTGAGTGGATTCCTACCAAGGGTGGTAGAAGAGTGGATGTACCCAGGTTTTTGGGGAACCACTATAATTCCTTGTGTCTTCTGGTTTGTTTGTGTGATTTGTTTGCTGTGTGCTGTGCTTTTTACTTCTTAGCTTTTAACATTTTTACTAGCACTCTACACTATATCATAAATTAAATTTTATATGTGCTGTTCATTTCAACTGTGAAAAATTATTTTAAAATACTCTATTCACCCCCCCCCCCCCCCTCTAGAGTTGAGATAGATCTTAGCCTCACTTTCAATTGGTATCAGAGGCAGGTTGGTTGCTCATACAGGCTAACACCTGAACCAAAAGATCCTTGATAAGATCAATCTCTTAAGGGGATTATTTTCTCTACATCTTCTTTTTATTTAAAGACATGGCACATAACAAAGATTATGCAAGCTCCAGACCACCAGTGTGCAACCTTTCTAAGTTTGCACTCTGGAAGGCAAGGATTAGATTATACATGAATTCTATTGATGAAGACATTTTCAATTCTGTCTTGACAGTTTGTCCAACTCCACCAGCAAGCTCAAGTTCAAATGCTGTCCCACCTCCTTCTGGAACAGATGCAGATATAAAGAAGTGGAAGACTGCAGATGCTAAGGCTATGAACATCTTAGCCCAAACAATGTCTGATGAAATCTTTCAGAAGGTAGCTGAATGCCACTCAGCCAAAGAAATCTGGGACAAACTCTCTGAAATTGTCTCAGGATCTGCTGATGAAAGGAAAGATAGAAGATCTCATCTGATAAGCCAATATGAGAACTTCAAAAAGGGAGAAGCTGAATCAGTGGCTGACATGTACAATAGACTAAGTCTAATTGTCAATGAGCTAAAAACCCTAGACAAAGAAATCTCACTGACTGAGCTAAATGACAAAATCCTGATGTGCTTCCCCAGCACTTGGGATTCAAGAATCTGGCCAATTAAAGATGCCAGAAGTTTGAATGAGATTACTACTGAAGCTCTCCTGGGCAAGCTCAAATCCTATGAGCTGCTCATTAAAAATAGAGAAGAAGAACAAAAGGCTATCTCTCCAGCTACAAGGAAAGAAAAGACCATAGCTTTCAAAGCTGTAGAAGAGGAGCCTGAAGATAAAGCTACAGGAAATGATGAGCTCATAAGTCTTCTGGCCAAAAGATTCTACAAGATGGCCAGAAAAGACTTCAGAAAGAAACCATACAAGAGTCATGATAAACCAAGGTATGATAAATCAAATAACCCTAAAGAAATCATATGCTTTGGTTGCAGGAAACCAGGCCATATTGTGCCTGACTGTCCAGAAAACAAGAATAAGGACAAAAGGGAAAGAAGAGAAAGAAGAAAAGAAAAGGATTACAAGAAGAATAGCTCAGACAAAGCCTCCTCCAGCAAGAACAAACATACAAGGAAGGGCTTTGTTGCTGAAACATGGAGTGAGACTGAAGAGGAATCTGAAGCCTCATCCAGCTCCAGTGATGAGGAGGATGATGTAGATGAAAAAGAATTTTGCATGATGGTTATCAATGCATCACAGCAAAACTCTGATGAAGAATCAGATTCAGATTCAAAAAGTCAACCAGATGAGGATCAGGTAATCAACTCTTTTGATTTTGATTCTGAAGACTTCAAAGATGAATTTAAGACACTGTGTCTAGATCTATTAAAATCTGAGAAGGAGATAATCTCTCTCAGGAATCAATTATCTGAGCATAGTGTCCTAAACTCAAAGAACCTCAAACTCTCTGAGGAGTTAGAATGTTGTAGTGAGGAGATAGCTTCATTGAAGAATGAACTATCAAAGGCCAAAAAGTTTGAAGAATCCCTAAATGAGAGAAGTATCAGACTGATGGACATCACAAGCACAGTGAACTCTAGATTTAATAGCACACTGGGCTTGGGTGCTTCATCCAGCCAACCTATAATTCTGACAACTCCAATCAAGTTTATCTCTGACAAAGGAAAGGGAGTAATAGAGGTACCTAGGAAGAATGCAGATCTGTCAGAGAAGAACTCAGTTCAACAGATGGCGTCGAGCAGAGCTCGACGATCGTCGAACAGAGCTCGACGATCTAACTACAGATCGTCGACCTCAGCTCGACGATATCCAAACTCTGAATCTCAGCATAATCGATCTTCGAACGGCGATCGACGATCTGACCCAAGATCGTCGACCTCAGTTCGACGATCGTCGAACAGAGTTCAGGCTTGTGAACACACCTTCAATGGCACATTCAGATTCAATCCTAGAAGCTCCACATCCCAAGGCTTTAATCCCTATACTGAATGGATAGTACCTCCTAGGAGATACCATCCTGAAGGTTATAAGGATCAACCTGGGATGTCCTTTATTTCAGAATTCAAGGGATATCAACCTAGGCCCAAGGTCAACTAGGTCAAAAACAAATAAGTTGTTTTTGTGTAGGTGAAGACCTATCCAGCATCAAACCATCAATGGTATCTGGATAGTGGTTGCTCAAAGCACATGACAGGGGACAAGGACAACTTCACTTCCTTCAAAGCCAAGCTTGGACCCAAAGTAATTTTTGGAGACTCAAGCTTTGGAACTACAAAAGGATATGGTGCAGTCAAAATTGGCCCAGTCACATTCAAGAAGGTGGCATATGTTGAAGGACTCAAGCACAACTTGATAAGTATCAGTCAATTGTGTGATGAAGGATATCAAGTAACCTTCAACAAAGCCATATGCAAAGTCAAGTCTGTGGACAACACAACTGTGTTAACAGGTAACAGAAGAGGTAACATTTACTTAGTGGATTTTCATTCACCAGTGGTAGATATTTGCCTGTTTAATTCCATTTCAAAATCTAATGTGTTATGGCATAAGAGACTAGGACATATTAACCTTAGAACCATTGCTAAGCTATCTAAAGACAACCTTGTTAAAGGACTACCTTCTGGTCCCTACAAGAAGGAAGGACTTTGCAAGGCCTGTCAATTAGGCAAGCAAACTAAAAGTAGTTTTAAATCAATTAATAAGAGTGATTCACCTAGGATTTTGTACCTGTTGCACATGGATCTCTTTGGACCCATATCTGTGCAAAGCCTAGGAGGGAAGTCCTATACTTTAGTGGTTGTAGATGACTTCTCAAGATTCACTTGGGTATTCTTTCTGAGGAAGAAGTCTGATAACTTCAAGTGTTTGACAGATTTTCTCAAATGCATTCAGATTGAGTTCAACACTCACATTGCCCTGATCAGAAGTGATCATGGGACAGAGTTTGATTCTCTTCTCATGCAAGAGTTCTGTCAGAGTGAAGGTATCAGGCACACTTTCTCAGCTCCTAGAACTCCTCAACAAAATGGGGTAGCTGAAAGGAAAAATAGAACACTCATTGAATCTGCAACTACATTATTGGCAGATGCTCACTTACCTCTGTCCTTTTGGGCTGAGGCAGTGAACACCTCCAACTATGTGTTGAACAGAAGCCTGATACACAAGCTGAAGGGCAAGACTCCTTATGAATTGCTCAAAGGGAAGAAACCTAAAATAGGCTATTTCAAAGTTTTTGGTTGCACCTGTTTTATTCATAATAATGACAAGAAATATCTAGCAAAATTCCAAGCTAAAGCTGATGAAGGAGTGTTTCTGGGATACTCCATGATCAGCAAGGCCTATAGGGTTTATAATAAATCTTCCTGTAAAATTGAAGAATCTGTTCATATTATTTTTGATGAAGCTAACATGTCTTTCAAGGAGAAGAATGCTTCTACCATAGAACCTCTGCAGGTACATTCTCTAGCTGAAGACTTGAACAAACTGCAAGTTGCTGAAAAGAATGAGAGCAGTGATGATGAAGAAGAAGTTCAACATCTTGAAGAAAATCATCCTGAAGAGCCAGTTGGTGCTCCACTAGAGGAGACAACAACACAGGCTGGTGAACAATCAACACTCCCTGTTGACTTAGTAACAACAAGAGATCATCCAATCACCCAAGTAATTGGAGAGATCTCAGCTGGTGTGCAAACTAGAAGTTAGGTCAACCAAAACCTGATGCATACTTGCTTTCTATCTCAAATTGAGCCTCAATCCATTCAAGATGCAGAGCAAGATCCACACTGGATCATTGCAATGCAAGAGGAGTTGCATCAATTTGAAAGGAACAAGGTTTGGGAACTAGTGCCTAAGCCAAAGGATCATCCCATTGTTGGAACAAAGTGGGTATTCAGGAACAAGCTGGATGATCAAGGAGTTATTGTCAGAAACAAGGCAAGGCTAGTTGCTCAAGGGTACTCTCAACAAGAAGGAATAGACTATGATCAGACATTTGCACCAGTTGCAAGGCTGGAAGCCATCAGGATATTCCTAGCCTATGCTGCCCACAAAGGTTTCAAAGTGTATCAAATGGATGTAAAAAGTGCATTTCTCAATGGGGACATCAAAGAGGAAGTCTATGTTAGACAACCTCCAGGTTTTATCTCTCTAACTCACCCTGATTATGTTTACAAATTGCATAAAGCATTATATGGTCTCAAGCAAGCCCCTAGAGCATGGTATGAGACCCTAGCATGCTTTCTTCTGGAAAATGATTTTGTTAGGGGGAGAGTAGACCAAACTCTTTTTATTAGAACCCATAAGTCCCACACCCTGCTAGTGCAAATTTATGTAGATGACATTATTTTTGGTTCTACTGATTCAAAATTGTGCAAAAAGTTTTCCAAGCTTATGCACTCTAAATTTGAAATGAGTAGCATGGGTGAGCTATCCTTCTTCTTAGGACTGCAAGTCAAGCAACATGCTGAAGGCATATTTATTTCTCAAACCAAGTATGCAAAAGAGCTGGTTAAGAAATTTGGTATGTCTGATGCATCATGTATGAAAACACCCATGCCCTCAAATGCTGTAATAGATGCTGATGAACATGGGAAACCTGTTGATCAGACAACATATAGAGCAATAATTGGCTCTTTATTGTACCTTACAGCTAGTAGGCCTTATATAATGTTTGCCACATGTATTTGTGCTAGATTCCAAGTTAGCCCTAGAGAGTCACACTTAATCTTAGTTAAGAGAATTCTTAGGTATGTTAAAAGTTGTCCAAATCTAGGTCTCTGGTATCCAAAAGATTCAGCATTTGATTTAACTGGATTCTCAGATGTTGATTATGCTGGATGCAGAATAGATAGGAAAAGCACCAGTGGAACCTGTCAGTTCCTTGGTGATAGACTTGTCTCTTGGTTCTGTAAGAAACAAACATCTGTGTCAACTTCAACTGCTGAAGCTGAGTATATGGCTGCAGGCAGTTGCTGTTCACAAATATTGTGGATACAGAATCAGCTCTTAGACTATGGCTACAACATAGAGAAGTCTAAAATTTTCTGTGACAATACTAGTGCTATCTCTATAGCACAAAATCCAGTCCTCCATAGTAGGACAAAACACATAGAAATTAGGCATCATTTTCTAAGAGATAATGTAGAGAAAAATAAAATTGAAATTCAATATATTCCTACTGATTTGCAAAGGGGAGATATTTTCACCAAACCTTTGGATGAAAAGAAACACAGTTTCTTCCTAAATCAGTTAGGTATGTTAGATGGAGGAAGCCTTAATTAAATTACAAGATTTTGAAAAGCTAAAATAGACCAAGACTAGGTCAAAAATTTCCCTCTTTTTGTGTCTGTAGAATGAGTTTAGACTCTGAACTGCGCTCGACGTTTTCCCCAAAATCGTCGAACAGAGATCGACGATTTTCCAAAAATCGTCGACCAGAGATCGACGCTTTTGCAGTCGTCGATCTGAGTTCAGAGCCCTCGCTAGAGCTAGGCTTTCTCTCCTTCTGATCAGAGGCCGTCGAGCTGAGCTCGACGTTTTTCAACATCGTTGAACGAAGATCGACGATTTTGAAGACTCTTCAGATTCCCTCTGTAGCCCAAATCGTCGAGCTGAGCTCGACGTTTCGTCGAACTGAGCTTAACGATTTTCCTTTTTCGCGTCGAACCCTAATATAAAATCTTTCTTTCAGCCGTCGTTCTCCCTTTGCGCTTTCATACTCTGCAACTCTCTTTCTTTTCCCTCCAAATTCTCTACGCTTGGTCGTTTTTGGTTTTCTGTTGCAGGTGAATATGGCTGAATCGAGTGCTGCTTTTGCTAAGATGAAGTTCGACACAGGTTTTGACATCGACATAAACTCCTTCGACGGAAGCGACCAGCGCTTCAAGGACATCCTAAACTTATTCCGAGAACAACAGCTGACTCCAATAATGACTACAAGGATGAAGATCGCCTCAGAAGAGATAAAAGAGTGGTGTTTTACCGCAACAGACGAGTCTGAGAATTCTGTTATCGGCACCATTAAGGGGACTCAGGTATTTCTATCCCCGGCTCTTCTAACAGAAGTCTTTCAACTCAGCACTGGAGAAGACTCCATTGAACTATCTGGAGAGGAGTTTGACACCATGCTGGATAGGATGGGTCACAATGCAGTAAACCCTAATAAGCTGCTGAAGAAAAATCTGGCAATCGAATTTCAATTCCTGGCTGATGTAGTTGGGAAGGTACTGTTGGCCAAGCATTCAGCCCATGACACCATTTCCAGATATCAGTTCTGCCTAATGGGAGCCTTATTAGACAAGAAACACCTGGACTGGGGCTCCATCTTCTTCACTCTGATTAAGAAGAAGATCAACAAGAATGCAGTTAGTTATGGAAGAATCTTAGGGGTCTTTCTGCACAACAGGTGCCCTGACCTATTAACCTCCTCTGGCATGTTTATCAATGCATCTAAGAGGCTTTCCTGTGCCCTCTTCAGTAAATGGGACAGGCAGATTATAAACCCCTCCAGGGCTGCTGCAACACTTCATTCAGGCACAAGGACTATTTTAGTCACTCCTTCAGCAGAAGAGCTGCCTGCTTCCTCCCCTCTTCCAGCCATAACCACCCTAACCACCCAAATTGTCACCTCCTCACCACCAGTATCCACCATAATCATCTCATCCCCAATTACCATTTCCTCACCTATGCCATCCCCTCCTCTATCCACCTCAGAGGAATTCCATCCTCTCTTTTCCTATTCAACCTTCACCATTCCATCCTTCTCACTTACAGATGACTCCTTCATGGATGATTCACCCTCTACTCCTCCTGAGCCACCCTCCACTTCCTCCTTTCAACAACTGCTCCATGACATTCTCTCTCAACCCTCCTTCACACCATCTCTTACTTCCCCTATCTCCACCTCAACCTCCTCTATCTCCATTATTCCATCTTCTGAACCAACCATTCCCTCTCCACCTTTCTCCACAATTTCAGTTTCAACCACCATCCTTCCATCTACTTTTGCCTCTACCTCTGCTCAAGCCCCACTTGAGCATGTAGATATTCCTATTTTGGCAGACAGGCTGTATGAGTTGCTAGCTCCCAAGCTGACATCTCTACTGGAGTCTTCCCTGGCTCCACTCCTAAAGCAAGTACAGGAGCTGTCTACCAAGATTGCCTTCCTTTCCTCCTCCCTGGCTATCCCATCTTCTGTGTGCCTTGATTCATCTTTCTCTGAACCAAGGCAGGGGGAGATGCCTTATGAAGAAGTGGTTGTGCCAGCTGCTGATATTATGTCTGCTCCAGCTCCAGCTCTTGGATGTGCTTTTGCACTGAATCTGCAGAGGCTGCTATCTATATTTGATACAGTCCATTTCAGTTGTCTGCCTGCAATTCCTGCTGAAGATTTGTCTAAGGCCATTGTGCCTATAGCTACCTGTGATCCAAGCCATATTGATTCCTACATCAAATCCTGGAAGGCTGTGGATATCTCTGATGCTGATACTAAGGCCACTGTGCCTCTTTCAATTGTTACTAAGGCCACTGTGCCTCCTTTTGTTGAAATTGCTGCTGATGCTACTGCTGACATAGAAATGATTCCAGCAACTGATGCTGATGAAACTGCTTCTGCCTGCTCTGCTGTTGCTCCCTCTCCTCCTGCTCCTGATGTTTCTGCAAAACTTAAAGCTCAAGAAGAGCTTATCAGAAGAATTGATGATCTGTATGATCAACATCAAAGTTCTGAGAGTGACCAATACAGGACTGATTCTGATGATTCTGCTAGAACTATTGCCAAGAAGAGAAAAGCCAGAAGTAAAGCAATGATGTCAGTCCCTCCTGCCAAAGCCAAAGACTCAAATGATATTCCATACTACATTTTGCATGACTGCCCAATCTCTGAGCCTTGGATGCAATATTCCAAAAATCAACTGAAAGCTATGAAGAAGAAGAGGAAGCTTGACAAATATGAAAAGGGTTCTTCTCAATATCAGCCTCCTCCTCCTCCTCCTCCAGATTCAGGCTCAGGTTCAGCCCCTCAAGCTCCAGTCTCCAGACACAGCTCTTCCCAGTATTATCAAAGATCATATCAAAGGGGACAGCATCAAAAAGGATATCAACCCAGAAGGGGTAATTACAGAGGAAATCAAAGAGAACAAAGATTCTATCAAAGGGAAGGACAAGGTCTCCCTGACCCTTCTTCAGGTCCTTTTCCTTACAAGCTGAAAGACACTATTATTTCCAGAACTCCTTCTACTGTTTCTGAAATCATCAACAGATATGAACCTCCCATTCCAAGACCCTGAGAACAACCCTGTATCCTGGACAGCCAGAATGAAAGAATTGGCTGCCCTTGATTAAATAAAAAAGGCCAGAGAACAAGGAAAGGATACTTCAAACATAACTACCTTATCAGAGCAGAGAAAGAAAGAACTGGAAAGATATGCATCAAGGAAATTCTTCAATCCAGAAGATTATATGAAGCTGCACCCAGAGGCTGTTGTTCCAAGGCCCAAATCTCAAACTTCTCTAGGTGCAGAGGATGACAGAAGGTCAAAGAAAGAAAGTCAGAATCCAAATAGAGAAATTTTATTTAAAAAGGGATCTGAAAGGAAGTGAACTGTGTAAGCTAAACATTTCATCCACCTTTGGACATCTGCTGATATTTATCTGTGATCTGCTTTACTGCTATATATCTTCTCTGCATTTTGTATTAGCTTATGTATTGTTGTATGCTTTTCATTTCCTATGATTATCTGTAAATAGTAATCCTAACCCAAATAGGGGAGATTGTTGGAACACCCTATTACTAATTTGGGTAAGGATCACTATGCTTGTCTTAGGAATCCCAGTTGACCTAGTTGTATAGTTGAAAAGGTCAACATTAGAATGAGTCTAAGTCTTAGAACCTAGGTTTGAAGCTGCCCCCAGGATCATTCCAAGATCAAGGTTGAAGAGCTTAGTCTAAGGCAATTTTCGTCGAGCTCAGGTCGACGAATCGTCGAACTCCGTTCGACGCTCTCTGAGCTCATCTTTAATAAATCGTCGTACTCCGGTCGACGATCGTCGAGCTCAGATCGACTATCTGCTTTTGTCTAGCTTCTGCTGAGTCGTCGAACTCCCCTCTACTATCTTCTAGCTCAGTTCGACGATCGTAGAGCTCAGATCGACGTTTTCTGTTTGCTTGTCCATTTGATCTCTGAGCTCAGTTCGACGATCGTAGAGCTCAGATCGACGTTTTCTTTGGAGAGATCGACGCTTTCAAGAATTCAAATGCTGCTGTTCTTTGGAATGTTTTTGAATATTATCAGCATTTATGTCAGAAGATCTCCCAGCCGTTTGTCTTTAATTCTGGAGCAAGTTTCAAAGAATTATTCAGAGAATGTTTGCTGGACTTTCCTCTAGAAGACAAGACTATTTTTGGAAGACATTTATGACTCCCAACGGCTAATTTTGGACAAGGAATCGTCAGAAAATTTATTATTCCTTTCTTCTGTGTTATTAAGTTTTTTAGGGAATACACACAGAAGTGAACACACAGAATAGAATATACTGATAGCAGAAGAACAACAGAAGAACTGTGACTCAAAAATCTTCTTGCTGACTGAAAAGTGTTCACAATCTCATTACTCCAGACACCTCACCTTCAGCCTTCTTGCTGAAACCATCTTGTGCTGGAGATCAAAGTTTTGAAGACCTATCACCCTAGAGCAAAGCTTCTTTTCCTGAACCTTTCTACATCTCAGGGGAGCTTTGACTTCATCAATCCACTTGTGCTTCTCTCATTTTATTGAGAACAGAGAAGACACCCTTCATTCTTATTTTTCTTTTCCTGCTGTAAAAGGGTTCTTGAACTCCCTTCAAAAGTTCTGTCTGGTTCTGAGAGCCTTGTCAAAACTCAGTGGTGGCAAGACACCTTATCAAAAAATCTAGTTTTGGTTTTTGGGCACCTTATCAAAAGCTCATTGGTGTCAGGACACCTGATCAACCCATCCTGAGTGGATTCCTACCAAGGGTGGTAGAAGAGTGGATGTACCCAGGTTTTTGGGGAACCACTATAATTCCTTGTGTCTTCTGGTTTGTTTGTGTGATTTGTTTGCTGTGTGCTGTGCTTTTTACTTCTTAGCTTTTAACATTTTTACTAGCACTCTACACTATATCATAAATTAAATTTTATATGTGCTGTTCATTTCAACTGTGAAAAATTATTTTAAAATACTTTATTCACCCCCCCTCTAGAGTTGAGATAGATCTTAGCCTCACTTTCAGATTGGATGGTCTAAGTTCAAGACATATAGACCATTAAATAATTGAACTACACCATAACAAACATCATTCATAAAGATTGAACAATAATTATTCTTAATTATAAATGAAAAACATTTCATGTTAAAACATGAAATGGATATAATTCGAGTTATGGGTGAAACAAAATAATAGTTATTAAGTTCTATTACAAGCCCGGTGGGAAAAAAAAAGATGATAAACTCCAACAGCGATGACAACAACTCTTGCTCCATTTCTCATGCGGAGGTCTACCTCTCATTTACCCAACAATATTCTCCTTCCTAGTTCCTGCATATTTGTATAAATGTGAGAACCACATCCAACATCTAACACCTAATATGGAGCAGAAAGGTTTATTTTTATAACATAAATACCTGAACCAGAAGTCTCACTTCCCTTCTTCTATAGAACCTCCAAATAAAGAGGATAGTTCCTCCTCTAGTGTCATGCCTTACTTTAGTGGTGACATTTGCCTTCCTTGACCAGACCCTTCTTCTTCGTTGCTGAAGACTCGGGATCAAGATAATACTTGGATCTTATCTTCATATTCTTGAATCTCAGGTTCTTGTCCTTTCCTTTATACACCATCAATATAGGGCTAGCAGGCTTGACCTTCTTTATAATATTCTCAGTAGTTCTCAATATGCTTAAGAGCTCAGGCAGTGTCTTGTCAATCTTATTCATATTATAGTTCAAAGCAAATTACTCATAACTGTCTGATAACAATTACAGGATCAGATCAGTAGTCAACTCTTTGCCCAAGGCAAAACTAGTCTTTCAAGGTTCTCAATGTACCCAATCATATATAGTATATAAGTCCCTACTAGGTTTCAAGCTCTCATCTTGCATTGAAATAACACCTTGGATATATCAAACCTCTCTTGTCGAGCTTGTCCCTCGAATATTTTCTTAAGGTGTTCGATTATCTCATAACCATACACGCTCTTGTATTGCTTCCGAAGCTCGAGGTCATGGTGACATGCATGAGGCATTCAACATCCAAGGAGTTATCTTAATACTTCTTGTAAGCATTCTTGTCTGCTCAAGATGCAGATCTGGTTAGCTCCTCTGGAGGCTTCTTACAAGACATAGAGCTTGCGCTCTTGTCAAAGGACAATCCTCAAGTTCCTATACTAGTCAAGAAATTTTGTCCCATTGAGCTTGTCCTTCTCAAAGATGGCCCTCAGGGATAGGGTGGAGTTTGATTTACTTATCATGATAGTTCTACAAGAATTATGCAAAATAAATTTTAGTACTATATTTCAAAATACAATTAATTTTATAAGAGTACTTATTAAAAACTTCCATTATTTTGTTCAAATTGATAACCCTTAATATTAATTCGGAGAGTTTATGTGAGCTACTCTCTAGTGGATACAATTTGTATTTCACCTCATCATAAGTTAGGTTTGGTTGATCACCCATAATGTGGAAATTTAGGTAGGCAACCTTTGTCAATTGCATCACCGTGCAATTCTTGTATGATTGGTGAATAACTTTTATTCACATTTATCTTACGGTGCATGCCAACCCCATGCCTCTAGACACTCAACCGTTAAGGTCACCTATTTAAGTTAGAACATATGTCAACAATGGGACATCATAATTATGCACTCGCACCCTTACCAAGATAGATTAATACACCTTTATTTGGCAAGCTCACACTTCATCGATCGAGGCAGGAAGAATGTCGTCCATCGGAAGGCATCTGAATACTTAATATTTGGTTTAAGGGATTTTCATGATATTTGATTGACGATTAATCACTTGCACATGTTTATAATAAATTCATGAAAATAGTTACAGCATTCTCATTCCAAATACATCTCATATGTGAATTAAAGAAAACCATCAACAATTGATGTTAAAAGGATAATCTTAACTGTTGGGAATATTTCCCTTCAATGTTCCTTGAATTTGAAGAGCCATCATCATCAATACTAAGAGTATAATTTTGTTTGATGTATGTTCAAGTCTTATGTGTGCATGATGTTTTTTGTCACAATGATTAGACAGGTTGTCTAAGTAAAAGTGACAGGTGAACACAAGGAAGAATGCTGGAAAGATAGAAATATGTCTAAGTCCACAGACATTAAGTGAAGGCAGTTCACTCAATGCCAGATGTCAAGAAGTGATGAGTAAAGCATGGTCAATCAAAGGCTGACTATTGACAAAGTAGAATTTTGATTAAGTCCACATGCATTGAGTGAAGGCAGTTCACTCAACGCCATATAACAAGAGGCATCGAGTAATGCTCAGACAGTCAAAGCTTCAGTATTGGCAAGGAAGATTTCTAGTTAAGTCCAGAAGCGTCGAGTGAGGACAGCTCACTTGATGCCTGAAGAAAGAAGAGTCGAGTAAAGCTCTATGTTGTCAAAGCCAGAGAAACTGAGAAGAAATCTGGCTAAGTCTAGAAGCATTGAGTGAATCCAGTTCACTCAACGCCAAGCTCAAAAAGTGTCGGCAGAATAAGCTTCAGTCAAAGCCTCAAAATATGTAAACAAAAATTTTATCTAAGTCCAAATGCATTGAGTGAGGACAGTTCACTCAACGCCAACTCAACAGAGAAATCAGCTAAGTACAGAAGCGTTGAGTGAAGGCTGTTCACTCAACGCCTCATCAAGATGAAAGGAAAGTCAAGTATGTGTTGAGTGATGAAGGCTCACTCAACGCACTCAATGCCTATCAACAAAAAGTTTGTCTAAGGACAAAAACATTGAGTGAAGGTCGTTCACTCAACGCTTCCTCAATAGAAATATTGGCTAAGTCCAAATTCCTCGAGTGATGTCTAATCACTCAACGCCTAATGGTATAAAAATTTGGCTAAGTGTTTTGGAACTGAGTGAATGCTATTCACTCAATGCCTTTGATGAATCTTCTGTGTTTGACTAATTCTACAGGTGCTGACGTCAGCAGAATTTCAAATTGTTGCGGGAAGTCTATAGTACACGACAAACGGCGCCGCACGCCTTCTGTACTGCATTTAATGCAAAAGCTAAGGTGTAGCCAACAACTATTACTAGTCCCGAGGTTCAAAGAGCCATTTGACGGCGAAAGATAAAAAGCAATCTGATCTGTGAGAATAAGAAAACTCTTGGGGATCGATTTTCGAAAAGGGGAGGAACTTCATCTTCTTCCTCTCGACACTATTGCAGAGCCTGAAGAAGAAGTTCAAAGAGCTGATCTAAGAGTTCAAGCAAGTTAGTTGTTGTGATTAACACCTTCAACAGCAAGTTCAGAGAAACTCTCTGAGAAAGAAAGGGCATTAAGGGCTAACCCTAACTGCAGTTACTTCACAGTTTAAGTAGATCTTTCCTGAAGAACATTTCTTGGAGCTGTGAAGAAGAAAATATCTGGACTGAGTCTACTTCAGTTCAAAAGAAGGAAGACAGAGAAAATACCTCTGGTGTCTAGTCATAATCACACTTAACTCTCTCTATAGGATCCTTTGGATCTGAGTGTAAGCCTAAAATTATAAAGGCTGAGTGTAGGATCTTTTGTAGATCTGAGGTAGGATCCCTGTGTGGTATCAGAGGGAGGTTGTTCAAAGAGGACTTAATAGTCTGAATAGATCTCCAAGAATATCTAAAAATCATCCCTATGGGTTCAGAAGAGAACCATAAGGAGTGGAGCTCAATGAAGCTTCAAGTCTGTAGAAAGGAAAACTTAGGGATTTGGAAACAGAGGGTCAGGCTGTTCATGGAAGCCTCAGATCCTAGGATCTTCATTACAGTCCAAGAAGGACCTTTCATCCCCATGAAGGTCTCTATCTTAGATGCAAATGTTCAGACTCCAAAAAAGTACACTGAAATAACTAGGAATGAAGTCATCCTAGCTACTATGGATAAGAGGGCACAGAAAACCATTGTTAGTGTCATAGATGGTTCAACCTTCCAGAACTTGGTCCACGCCAAAGAGATGTGGGATTCTCTTGTTGTAAACATGGAAGGGGTAAAGGAGGTGAGGGATGACAGGAAATCCCTCCTAATCAACATTATAAAGCATTCAAGTAGGGGAAGATGTTGAAATTTGATATAGCAGATAGCGAGAACAAGGCGTAAGAACACTCAACACACTAGAGCAAGTAAACCAGAAGTAAAAAAGCAAGAATAAGAATCTTGTACTAGAAGAAGATCTTCTTTACAAAGCAGAGCATACATGGCGAGACATGCTTGCCAAAGATTCTGAGGAAAGCAGAAAAAGTACAACACAAACAAGCTGTGCGGACTCAAGGAGTAGCCGTCGGATCTACCGCTAACTTCTAAAGGAGTTCGCTCAGGTCGCGTGACCGTAACAAACCGCGCGGACTACCCGTTATTCCAGTGCTGAAAGGAACTCTATCCACTGAACTGCGGACCGTTTGACCGTGAAGTCTCCTAGTCGCCAGACCGCACGGACTACTGCCACCAACTGAGTAAGCCGCCCAGAGGTGGACAACATATTGAATAGAACAGAAAGTTGTAGAAGAGTAACCGCTGCTTAGTCTCATGCGACTAGCAGTAACCGCTTGCTGAAGTCGCAGAGTCCGCACAGACTTAGAACCAAATTCCTGGTCCTTTATCGCTGACTGAACAACTAGTATAATAGGTAATAGGTTAACCCCTTCAACCCGGGCGGATACCAAAAACCAGTCTGCAGCAACTTAAATGCGAGTAAGCTTACTGTTCATTTAGTTACTGTTGATGTGACGGGGGGGTCCTATTTATAGGTGTGGATAGAAGTGTGGTCACCTCCCTAGTGGGTAGAGTCACCACCCCAGTCCACGACAAGAACATGTCAGTCCGCCAAGTCCGCAAGGACAAGGCCAGACAGGCCAACCACAACCGCTTGGCACTAAGGCTGGAAGCCAGCCCGCACAAGCCGCGAACACTGCACTAGCCCACAAACTGCACAGCATGCAGACACAACAACATTCCACACATTACAGTAGTCTGCACACTACACGCGGACACAACACCAGCCCGCACACAAGTCCACGACCAATAAGCACACCGCCTTATCAACCAGCGGACAATGCGGACACAGCGAACACACTGTACTTGTCACAAAAAATGACCAAGTCCAACCAAGAACCTGGCGCGAGCTCGGTGGATAAGGACCCAGTCCGCCATCTCCCAAGCCAGACTGCCAAACCGCTCCAACACAAGGCCAACTTGCCATTCTACTGGACAGCAACATCAGCTCGTAACACAGGCCATCCAGACCGCACCAACAAACTTTCCAGGTCGCACCACTAGTCCTCCCAGGCCGCGCGGACAGCCTGAACAACCCCCAATTTCACTTCACAAAATTAAACACTCCCCCTTGAAGTGAGAAGTGGAGACCAGCCCCAGTAAACCTCGTAGACGAGTGAAAGGTCCATTTGGCAACGACTTAGTGAAAATGTCTGCAATATTGTCCTCACTTTGAACATGCGCAACCATAAGAGATCCCTCCAATACCTTCTCCCGTATGAAATGGTGCTCGATCTCAATATGCTTGGTTCTTGCGTGACAAACTGGATTGTTCACCAGTTTGAGAGCACTCTCGTTGTCACCGTGGAGCAGTGTGGGACCCAGAACTTCCTGTGGATGTCTTCTACTAGCCTCCTAAGCCAAACGACTTCTCGAGCTGCCAAGGCCGAAGCCTTGTACTCCGCTTCTGTAGTAGAGACGGACACCGAGTCCTTCTTCTTGCTACACCAAGAGATACCGGCTGATCCACGCGTGAAAACATAACCGGATGTTGACTTCCGGTCATCTGAATCTCCCCCATAGTCAACATCTGAGTATCCTTGAAGAATAAACCTCGTGTCACTCCCATAAAAGAGACCCATGTCAGAAGTGAACTTCACATACTTCAGGATGTTCCTTGCTTCCATCAGATGAGGCTTCCTGTGTTCCGCCATATACCGACTTACTCGGCCAACTGCATAAGAAATGTCTAGCCTTGTAATCGTTAAGTAAATAAGGCTTCCAACTAGAGCCCGAAACACAAGAGGATCAGGAAGGATCCTCCCTTCATCTCGCCAAAGTTTAATCCCGGAGTCAAAAAGAGTAGAGCTACTCTTCCCCTCCCACATGCCGAATCACTGAAAAATTCACTCTACATAGCCCTTTTGGGACACAAGTATGCCGCTCTCTTTCCTCTCTACCTCAAGTCCAAGGAAGTGGTGGAGCTCACCCAAATCCTTCATCTCAAATCTTATAGCTAGCTCTGCCCTGAGCCTAGCTACCTCCTCCTTGGAGTTTCCCGTGACAATCGTATTGTCCACGTATAACAACATCAAGACTAATAGCTCCCCTTCTTCTTGATAAACAGGCTTGAGTCTGAATTTGAAATAAGATAACCGTAGAACTGGAGGTATTCTGCTATCTTTCCCTACCGAGTACGAGGTGCCTGCTTCAAATCATAAAGAGCTTTCCGGAGCTTGTAGACGTAGTCCGGATGATCTTCAGAAACATATCCTAGAGGCTAATCCATGAAGATGTCCTTGTCGATTTCCCCGTAAAGAAAAGCATTCTTTACATCTAGCTGCCACATCTTTCAGCCCTGGCAAGCCGCCAAAACCATTACCACCCGAACTGAAGTCATCTTCTCCACGGGACTGAATGTCTCCTCGTAGTCTTCGCCGAACTATTTTGAAAATCCTCGAGCTACAAGGTGAGCCTTGTACCGCTCGATACTTCCATCCACTTTCTTTTTCATCTTATACACCCACTTACAAGTCACAGGAGTAATACCATCAATCTTGGGCATAAGATCCCAGGTCTCATTCTTCTTAAGAGCAGTCATCTCCTCATCCATGACATCTTCTCACTCCTTGAATCCAGTGGCTTCATTAAAGCTAGAAATCTCTCGCTCATCAAGGGGGCCTGCGAAGAAACAAGAGACAAAGCTCATAATATTTCCTTTGCAATAACGAGCTGGTGGCTTGATGATACTCTTCGATCTCCAAAGAATATGCTCCTTGCTCACCACCTCCGCTGCTTCTTCTGAATCATCTCCATTCCCGGGCACACTTGGAGCATTGCTCCCCCTACTTCATGAACCAGAAGCTTCTGCCACAGAGCTTGAAGCACCTGGAGCTTCTGGTGACACAAGCAGCTCCACCTGAAGATGTACAATAGCCTCCTTCTGACCTTCATCAGACTTGCTCTCTGGTAACTCCACAGACGAGCTTCCTTCATACGACGTTAGTTCATTAAAGACAACGTCTCTTGATACAACGAACTTCCTTGTCGTAGGATCCATGCACTTCCATCCCTTCTTTCGCTCATCATAGCCTACAAAGACAAACTTCCCTTCCTTTGCATCAAGCTTGGTTCTCTGAGCATCCAGAATGTGAACGTAGCAAGTTGATACAAACACCCGATGGTGTTCAACACTAGGCTTCTCATTGAATAATAGCTCATGAGGAGACTTCATGTTGATCGGACTCAGAGGCATCTGATTGATGACATAAATTACGTAGGTCATTCCTTCCGCTCAAAAGTACCTGGGAATGCCCTTTGTATGAAGCCAGCACATGCAGGTTTACGTCAAATGACGGATCTTCTTCTCCGCCACTCCATTTTATTATGGAGTATGAGCACAAGTAAGCTCTCTTTGGATCCCGTGCTTCCTATAGAAGGTAGAAAATTTGGATGATACAAACTCACCACGTTGTCTGATCTAAACTTCTTGATTCGCAGGACAAGTCGTCCCTCCACCAGCTCCTTAAACCCCACAAACAATAGGAAAGAAGATGACTTCTCCTTCATGAAATACACCCAAGTGTATCTTGAGTAGTCATTGATCAGCACCAACATGTATCTGCTGTCTCCAAGACTAGCAGTAGCAGTTGGCCCCATCAAATCACCATGGATGCACTCCAAAGGTGCCTTGCTCCTTGTTTGAGACTTGTCAAATGGAAGGAGATGAGCCTTTCCGAACTGACATCCTACACAGACATGGCCATCTCCGTAGGATGACAACTTTGGCAAGCCTTTCACAAGGCTTCTCATCATTATAACTTTAAGCTTGTCCATCCCTACGTGCCCTAGTCTCTCATGCCAAATAACAGCGCTATCGTTAGCCCTCATCCGATCAACATAAGAGCTTGTTGATAAAACAAACAAGTCTCTAACCCTTCTCCCTACATGAGCAACATCAGCCTTAACCGCTGATACTTTGCTGAGAAATTTCACTTATGTTGACCCAAACAGAACGTGATAGCCCGTGTCAACCGCATTGGTCACATTGAAGAGGTTCTTCTTCATGCCAGGTACGTAATAGACACTCCTTAACGTGAGTGGACCATAATCACTACCCACAGACACCACACCCTCCTTCTCTACTGCATAAATAGTATTATCAACTGTAATAATAGCTTCATTACCTGTGAATGTCTGCAGAGAGGAAAACTTGGATTTGTCTCCGGTGAGGTGATGACCACACCCATAGTCCATGGTCTAGTCATCCTGGTAGTCGATGGAAGACAAGGCACCAACACAAGTGTCGGTCATAAATGCTCCCTCCCATCCAGCTTCCTCAGAACTAGAGCAAGCTTCTTTCTTGTTTGCAATATGTCCAGGCTGCAGCTTGACCTTGCAGTCCCTTTTGAAGTGTCCTGGCTGGTTATACCTGTAGCACTTCAGCCACTCTTTCTTCCAATCCTGCTTAGCAGCAGTGCTTCTCTCTTGTTGATAGGAAGTTGAAGGGCCATCACCAGGAACAGTCTTCTTATTCTTCTCCCATTTCTTCTTCTTTCCTGTAAAGAGAGCTTCACTAACTTCTTCAGAGATAGTAACACCATCCATCTGCCTAGACAGGATCTCCTGCGATGCCAGCAGGTTCTCTAACTCCAGCAAAGATGACTGAGTAGCCCAGCCTTGAACATAAGTAACGAAGGCCACATACTCCTTCTGCAAGCCGTGGATTATGTGCCTTTTTAACCTGGCTTCAGAGATAGGCTCATCAGGGTCATGAACTGAGATCTCAGCACATAGATTCTTCATATTGAGGAGGAACTTGGAGATGGACAGATCTCCTTGAGTTGCTCTGGCCAACTCATTTTCCAAGAACTATAGTCTAGCTACATTCTTCCTGTTGAACAACCCATCAAGAGAAGTCCAGATATCCGTAGTAGATTGACATCCAAGAATGTGATCAAAGAGTTCCAGTGATATAGCTCGCCTGAGAGCAAACTCTGCTTTCGGGTTAGTTTTTCTCCAATCTTTCACTTCATCAGTGATGACACCAGCAGCAACATTAATCTCCTGCTTGTTATCATCATCGACAACATCCCACAGATCCTCACTAAGAAGATAACATCTCATACATGACTTCCACTTCTTGAAATTAGTCGGTGTGAGCATCTCAATTCCAAGGCCCCTTGCATACCAAACTTCCATTGCAACAAACTCGGTTACTTACTCACAGAAGAAACAAGCAAAATTGAGGGGATTCGTTGCTTAAGCCACTGTTCCCTCTAATACCATGTTGAAATTTGATATAGCGGAGAGCGGGAACAAGGCGCAGGAACACTCAACACACTTGGGCAAGTAAATAAGAAACAAAAAAAGCAAGAACAAGAATCCTTTACTAAAAGAAGATCTTCTTTACAAAGCAGAGCATACATGACGAGACATGTTTGCCAAAGATTCTGAGGAAAGCAGAAAAAGTACAACACAAACAAGTCGCATGGACTCAAGGAGTAGCTGCTGAATCTGCTGCTAACTGCTAAAGGAGTCCACTCAAGTCGCCAGGTCGCGAGACCGCAACAAACCGCGCGGACTACCTGTTATTCCAGTGCTGAAAGGAAATCTATCCTCCAAACTGCAGACCGCCTGACTGTGAGGTCGCCTAGTCTCCAGACCGTACGGACTGCTGCCACCAACTGAGTAAGCCACCCAGAGGTGGACATCTTATTAAATAGAAGAGAAATTTGCAGAAGAGTAACCGTTGCTTAGTCATATGCGACTAGCAGTAACCACTTGCTGAAGCTGCAGAGTCCGCACAGACTTAGAACCAAATCCCTGGTCCTTTATCGCTGACCGAACAACCTGCACAACAAGTAACCGGTTAACCCCTTCAACCCGGGCGGATACCAAAAACCAGTCCGCAGTAACTTAAATGCGAGTAAGCTTACTGTTCATTTAGTTACTGTTGATGTGACGGGGGGTCCTATTTATAGGCGCGGAGAGAAGTGTGGTCACCGCCCTAGTGGATAGAATCACCACCCAAGTCCGCGACAAGAATAGGTCAGTCCGCCAAGTTTGCAAGGACAAGGTCAGACAGGCCAACCACAACCGCCTGGCACTAAGACTGGATGTCAAACCACACAAGCCGTGAACAATGCACCAGCCCACAAGCTGCACAGCATGCGGACACAGCAACAGTCTACACACTACAGCAGTCCACACACTATACACGGACACAACACCAACCCGCACACAAGCCCACAACAACCAGACACACCGCTCGGTCAACCAGCGGACAATGCGGACACTGCGAACACACTGGACTTGTCACAAAAAATGAACAAGTCCAACCAAGAACCTGGCGCGAGCTCGCCGGATAAGGACCCAGTCCACAAGCTCCCAAGCCAGATCGCCAAACCTCTCCAGCGTAAGGCCAACTTGCCGATCTGCCGGATACCAACATTAGCCCGCAACACAGGCCGTCCAGACTACACCAACAAACTGACCAGGTCGCACCACCAGTCCGCCCAGGATGCGTAGACAGCCTGAACAACCCCCCACTTTCACTTCACAAAATTTAACAGAAGAATGATTCCATAGCTGATTTCTATGAGAATTTCTTTATGATAGTGAACAGTCTGATCACCTATGACATACAGTTCTCTAACTATGAGCTGAATGATAAGTTCTTGAGATCCCTTAACAAGGAATGTGACATCAAGATCTGTGTCATCAGATAAGTTGGAAATCTGACCAACATATTGCCCCAGAATCTGTTTGGGAAGTTGTTATCTCATGAGATACAGCTGAAATCCAGGAAAGCTGAAGAGGATGCTGCCAGTTCTCATAAAAAAGATAAGTTTGTGGCCTTCAGAGCTAAAGCCATAAGAAGAAGTAGGAGAAAGAATCCTTCTCCACCCAGGAGAGTTGCAGAGTCAGAAAGCTCAGATCCCAGCTCCTCTGGGAATGAACTATTAGATGGAGAACTAACACTATTCTCCAAGCAGTTCAAGAAGTTGCTGAGTAGAGGGAGACATTGGAGGAACAATGGATCTTCTATCTCCACCCTTAAGAAGCCTTATTCCAACAAGGACAAATCCAGAAATGACCCCTATGGGAAAAGGAGAGGACATGTCATTGCTAACTGTCCATATAAGAATATAAAGCAGATGAGGTCTAAAGGCAAAAAGCATCACAGGGACAACAAGACTGAAAAGAGTTTCTTTACCAAGAAGAAAGCCAGCCTATCAGACAGTGATTATGAGTCTTCAGATTCAGATGAAGAGGAGGCCTACATTGGTCTCATGTCCATTGAAGAAGAGGCTGATCATCCAACTGCCCCATCAGGCATAAAGGCTCCAATGTCCTCAATTGATAGTGATTGTGAAGAGGATGAGGAGTTCAGTCTCATGGCCATATCAGAAGAAAATTAGGACAACCCTACTCCTGATGAGGTACAGTCTATCCCTAGCTCTTCTTCTACCTATGAGTCTGGCTCAGTCTCTGTAGCATCCACTTCCTCCAGTAGGAATGATGGTTCAGAATCTGAAAAATATGTCAATCAATTGGTTAACAAGTATGGTGAAATTTTAGATGCTCTGAAAAGGAGCAAAAGACTTGCCAAGATACAAGCTGAGGAGATTCTCTCCTTATAGCAAGCTGCTTCCCAGCAGTCTGACTCAGCATCTTTGCTGGAATATAAAATAAGGAAAGTTAGCCAACTAAAGACAATTTATCTCATCCAAAATTGGGACCATCAGCCATAAGAACAAGATCATCTTGGATCTTGAAGAGAAACTCCTAAAGGAGAAAAAGATTATGGTTGAATTTAGTAAGCCCAAAATAGTGTTACCACTGATTGACTCCTTCACCTCTCAAAAAGATAAGAGATGTTTAGGGTTTAAGTGGAATTCTAGAGTTGCCCATTCCAAAGGGAAAGGCAAAGCTCTTGTAGTGCCATAGGCCACCTTTCACAAGGTAATCCTCACTTCCAATAGGTATGACCAAGATAACATGTATGGTTACTGGAAGAATGTGAATTTTTCTTATAAGAGTACAAGTGTATTGTTGGGTCCATTGATCCACATGGCCCAAATATGTAAGAAGTCAAACAAGTCAATGGCACACACACACTAGTTGTATTTGATGTGTGTTTGAATTTATGCATACAGGTGGACACCAAACAAGCTGGTGTACATGCAGGAATTTGCCTAAGTCCACACGCGTTAAATGAAACAAGCTCACTCAACGCCAAGTGCAGGGCAAAAACTTGAAGAAATGACTAAGGACAAAAGTGTCAAGACAAAAGTGTCGAGACAAAAGTGTCGGGACAAAAGTGTCGAGACAGCTGTGTCGAGACAATTCAGTTATCTCAATACCTTCAAGATCAAGTCAGATGGAAGATGCTGGATAGGATAGAAATCGCCTAAGTTCACAAGCGTTGAGTGAAGTCCATTCTCTTAACGCCAGGAAAGCAAAATCATTGAGTATAGCTAGGTTAGTTTAAGCCTAAGAAGAAACAACTGAAAATGTGTTTAAGTCCACAGGAATTGAGAGAAATGTACTCATTCAACGCTATACAACTAAAAGCTGTGAGACAGGCAAAGCCTAAGAAGAAACAACTGAAAATGTGGCTAAGTCCACAGGCATTGAGTGAAGTGTACTCACTGAACGACATACTGCAAAAAGCTATGAGATGGGCAAAGCCTAAGAAGGAACAACTGAAAATGTGACTAAGTCGACAGGCGTTGAGTGAAGTCCACTCACTCAACGCCATAACATCAAAATCGTTGAGTATTGCTCAGTCAATCAAAGCCACAGAAAATCTGTGTAAATATTTGACCAAGTCCACAGGCGTTGAGTGATGCTTACTCACTGAACGCCATGTGATAAAAAGCATTGACTGAATCTTAGTCAGTAAGAGACTGTGATTTCACAGAAATTTGGTTAAGTCCAAATGCGTTGAGTGATGAAGACACACTCAACCCTCTCAACGCTTCCCAAGCAGGAAAATCGGCTAAGTCTAAATGTGTTGAGTGAAGGTTTCTCACTCAACGCCAGGTGACTAGAATTATTTCTAAGTAGTATGTCGTTGAGTGAAGCTTACTCACTTAACGCCAAGAGCCAGAAAGATTTTTCTAAGTGTTTTGGTGTTGAGTGACGGTTGCTCACTCAATGCCTAATGGTAGAGAAATTTTTCAAAGTATTTTGGCGTTGAGTGATGGTTGCTCACTCAACGCCTAGTGATAGAAATTCTATCTAAGTGTTTTGGCGTTGAGTGATGCTTACTCACTCAACGCCTATACTAATGTTGCTTGATTTTGGATAAGTCTATAGATGGCTGACATCAGCATGAGTCAGCAAAGTCAACAAAGTCAACGCAGTTCAAATTCGTTGCGGGAAAGATGGAGTAAGCCATTGATGGCGCTGACGGCCGGCTTTTATCGACTTCTGCAAATGGAAAACAATAAATCGACAATTAAGGTTGGGAACCACAACGCAAAGAGTCGTTGATCGACGAGAAATAAAAGGGAAAGATTGGCTGTGTCGACAATAAGAAATTAGGGTTTTATGATTTTGCAATTGCGACTGAAAATCGTCTTCTTCCTTACCATTGCTGCCGAGCTAGAAGGTCCTGTTCAGTTCAGTCAACCTGAAAGCGAAAAGTGATAGATGTTGCGATATTCATCTCCAACAGTAAGGTCAGGATTGATTCCTGAAAGAGAAGAGGCAGATATTTCTACAAAGCTGCTTCCAAAACAAGTCGTGATTCATCTGAAGATATCTGTCAACTTATTGTTGTGAAGAATAAGTAAGGGGAGTCTAAGTTTCTACACAGGAAGACAGACCCAGAGATTTTTCTCTTGTGTCTAATTATTTCAAATCAGTGTTACTTTCTGTAGGATCCAATCTAGGATCTGAGTCTAAGATTCTTGAGTGAATCTGAGTGTAGGCCCGTATTATAAAGGCTGAGGTAAGATCTATTGTAGATCTTAGTGTAGGACTCTTGAGTGAATCAGAGTGTAGGCCTGTGATATAAAGGCTGAGGTAGGATCCAGTTGGGATCTGAGTGGTAGGGCATATTGCCTGAAGTATAATTATTGAAGAAGACTAAGTGGTCCTACGAGATCGTGTTGTAGGATCCTTGGAGCCTAGTTTTGGGGGAAGAACCTTGTCTAACACACTGTTAGAAGGGCGCAGATGGACAGTGGACGCACCCAAACTCTAGGGAACCACTATAAAATATCTGTATCATCTGGTTGATGTTCTTGAAAGCTTAACTTAACAAATAACCAATCACAACAAATAAGGTGTAGGCCTAGAAAATTAAAAAAAGACCTAAAACATATTCACCCCCCTTTAGGTGTTAGCTGACCTTGAAAATAAAGTCTTTCAAGTGATATCAGAGGCAGGTTGCTCTATAAGGACTCAACAGTCTGAGTAGATCTCCAAGGTAAGCAAGAAAATCTGTCCTTATGGGTTTAGGAGTGAACTATAAGGAGCTGGCTTCCATGAAGCTTCCCATCTGCAAGAATGAAGGGTTTGGCATCTGGAAGGAGAGGGTTAGGCTATTCATGGAGGCAACCGACCCAAGGATCTTCATCATTGTCAAGGAAGGGCCTTTCATCCCCATGAAAGTGTCTGCTCTGGATGCAAATATCCAGACCCCCAAGACCTACTCTAAGATGACAAAGGATGAAGTTATTTTGGCCACAATGGATAAGAGGGAACAAAATATAATTGTGAGTATCATAGATGACTCCACTTTCCAAAATCTGGTACAATGCAAGACTGCAAAGGAGATGTGGGACACACTAGTGGTCTACATGGAGGGAACAAAGTAAGTGAGAGATGACAGGAAGTCCATGCTCAATCAAGAGTATGCGGCATTCAGGCAGAGCAAGAATGATAACATAACTGAGTGCTATGAAAGATTTTTCAGGATTGTCAATGAGCTGCGGATATATGGAAGAGTCTTCAGCACTTATGAGTTGAATGACCAGTTTCTCAGGTCTCTAGCTAGAGACTTGGATACTAAAATCTGTGCCATCAGAAAAGTGGAAAAACTGGCTGACACTCCACCAGCAACTCTGTTTCGGAAGCTGTTGTCCTATAAAATACAACTGACATCCAGAAAATAGGAGGAGAAAGTCAGCAAGTCCCAAGCTAAAGAAAAATCTGTGGCCTTCAAAGCTGAAGCCACAAGGAGGAGCCGAAGGAAGACACCTTCTCCACCAAGGAGGGATGCTGAATCTGACTCAGAAAAATAAGAGACCAGCACATCAGACTGCCATATGTTTGATGAAGACTTTGCTGCCTTCTCCAGGCAGTTCCAGAAGTTTATGAAGATGAAACACTGGAGAAGCAGGCCCTCTTCCTCCTCTCATCCCAAAGAATACTACTACAAGGGCTGGAAGAAATCCTCTAAGGAGGACATGTATGGCTCTAAACCAAACAAACATGTTTCATTTAGAGTGGTTTGATATTATTGCAGCAAGCCATGTCATGTAATAGTCGACTGCCCTGTCAAAAAAAAGGAATCTGGTGAGAAGAAGGACCACCAGCACAGAGGCAAGAAGGAGAAATCCTACATTGCTAAGAAATAGAAGAGCTGGACTGACTCTTCCTCTTCAGAGTCAGAAAGAGAAGAGGAGGTTGAAGACTACATTGGGCTTGTTGCTGCTATGTTGGAAGAAGAAGAAGACAACTGCTGCCATGGACTGATGGATTTGACTAATGAAGAATCCAGCCAGGAATAGTCTGGTCAACTAAAGGTAAATTCTCTGTCCAAGTCTTCTTCTGAGTCAGGCTATGAGACCAGCCCAGATTCTGAAGCTCATTCATCAAAAGATGAAGGAGATTCTGAGTATGAGGAAGATGTCAATTCTGTAATTGATAAATATGATATCCTTCTGAGTGCTTTTAAGAAAAGCAAGCTGATAGCTAAGAAGTAAGCTAAGGAAATTGCCTCCCTTCAGCTTGTTGCTTCCCAGCATGCTGATTCAGCTTCACTGCTTGATCAGAAAATGAAAGAGATCAATGAGTTGGAAACTATCTCCTTCATTCAGATAGGTACCATAGAGTACTAGGAAAATATAATAAGGGACCTGGAAGTGCTGCTGGAGAGAGAGAAGTGGATAGTGGCTAGCTATTCAAAGCCCAGTTCAGTACTTCCCTTGATAGACACCTTCACTTCCCAAAAGGGTAAGAATGGGTTGGGATTCAAGGGATCCACAAGAGTTATCAATTCAAAAGGAAAGGGTAAAGCTCCAGCACAGCCACTGGCCTCAAAGTCTGATGTTCCATTCAAGATAATGGTGCTACCTTCCAATAGGTATGACCTAGAGAGCACCTATGGTCACTGGAAGAATGGTAGTTCCACTACTGTGAGCAAAGATGCTCCACACTATAGTGGTAGATATAACAAGGGTGCAAGTGCCTTCAAGGTAGCCCATGAGGAAATTCAAATGACCCACCCTGGACTATTTGTTTTTGGTGAACCTGCACCTTCACTCAAGGGTAAAGCTGTAGACTGTTCTCAAAATATTCCAACCTACTCTAAGAGTAAGGGTAAGTCTGTCATTAGATCTGATTTGGGCATCTCAGAGGCCATCAAGAGTGTGCTTTCTGAAAAGAAGGTAGCTACTAGTATGGCTAAAGATATCCCAAACACTTCTACTACCAGACCCACCACTAGTCAAATTGGGATTGGGAGATAAAAGAATAGGACTGTTGATGTACCTTCTGGACTGAGAGTTGCTAATAACACTGCTACAAGACCAGCTCTTAAAAGAAGGTACAATATTTATGAGTGTTGGTGTTGTGGCAAAGTGGGTCACTATGTTATAGATTGTTGGCACAATACAAGTGTGCCAAGAGCAAGAGAGAGCTTACCTGTCAGTAGAGCTGCAGGTAGGCATGGTTATTATCAGACTAACATACACCTAGGAACTAATAAGAATTGGGGTCCTAAGGTTAACTGATTTAGGTCTTGCAGATTAGTCCAAGTGGCCATACCCCTAAATGGTACTTGGACAGTGGGTGTTCCAGGCACATGACTAGAACAAGGAGCATGCTGAAGGAGTACACTCTAGTAAAGAATAGACCCAAAGTCATCTTTGGTGGTTCAGAAAGGGGAGTGACTAAAGGGTATGGTAAGATATCAAAAGGCGTAATCACTAACACACAAGTAGCTTATGTGAAAGGGTTGCAACACAACCTCATAAGGAAAAGCCAACTATGTGATCTTGGCTATGACATTTCTTTATTTAAGGATGAGTCCCAAATTAGGAGGTCAAGTGACTAAGGGGTCATCTTGACAAACAATAGGAGAGGAAATATCTATTGTCTTTATTTTGATTGTGAAAGGACTCTCTCATATGCCTAGTTGTATATGAGAAAGCCTCGTCTTGTGTCCAATGGAACAAGAGGCTGGCTCATCTGAACTACAAGATTATAGGCAAACTCTTTAGTGAAGAGTTAGTCAGAAATGACCCCAAATTGAAATGCACTAAGGAGGGTATCTTCTCTGCATGCCAAATGGGCAAACAGACCAAGACATCCTTCAAGAGAATTGGAGACAAAGACTCAGTGAGGTTCCTATACCTCTTGCATATGAACTTGTTTGGCCCTATGCCACTTCAAAGTCTAGGTAGGAAAGTCTACACCCTTGTGGTTGTTGATGACTTTTCTAGGTTTTCTTGGGTGTTCTTCCTTAAGAGAAAGAATGAAACCCTTGAAGTCTTCAAGATTTTTGTCAAGCAGATACAGAATGAACTAGACAGTACTGTGGTCAAAATCAGAAGTGACCATGAGACTGAATTTTATTCTGCAAGCATGATAAGGTTCTATGAAGAGCAAGAAATTCACCAGGAATTCTCCTCTCCTGGAACACCCCATCAAAATAGAATTGCTGAAAGGAAAAAAATAGAACCCTCATAGAGTCTAGCAGGACCTTGTTAAGTGGCATATCTCTCTCAGAATATTTCTAGGCTAAGGCAATAAATACTACATGTCATGTCCTTAACATGGCTTCTATCACCAAAAGCCACAAGAAGACTTCCTATGAGATCTTGAAAGACAGAAAACCAAACTTATCCTACTTCAGGATTTTTGATAGCAAGTGTTATGTACTGAACAATGGAAAGTCCCATATGACAAAGTTTGCTGCCAAATCCCATGAAGGGATCTTTGTTGGGTATAACAACAACAGTAGTTCATATAAGATCTACAACTTGACAAGTCAAGTTATGGAAGAGTAAGTTCATGTTGTCTTTGATGAATAACATGATTAACTATGAGCTGCCTAGCTCCTCTTCTAGTTCTGCAGGCATAGAGTAGGTGATGGACAAGCATACCATCAAGGAAGATGCTCCAGCTGTCCAAGATAAGAGAAAAGATGTGTGATGTCCAGAGGGAGCTCAAGACTCACAAGTTAAGGATGAAGAATAGCCAGCTAAAGCTAATGAAGAACAGCTAGCTGAAGTTAGATTCCCTCCAACTGTAAGGCATCTAAGGGATCATCCAGCACACCAAATCATTGGTGAGGCAATCCAAGGAGTACTAACTAGAAGCAAGAGTATCAACACAACACTCTACTTAAGTTTCATGTCACAAGAAGATCCCAAGAAGTTTGAAGAGGCAATCAATTACAAATTCTAGATTGGAGCAATGTAGGAAGAACTGAACCAGTTCAAGAGATGTAGAGTTTGGAAGCTAGTTTCGAGATGTAAGGGACATAATATAATAGGTACAAAGTGGATCTACAGGAACAAGTTAGATGAGAAAGGCATTATTGTCAAGAACAAGGCTAAACTGGTGGCTAAAGGATACAGACAAGAATAAGGGATAGATTTTGACCTACCATTTGCCCCAGTAGCCAGATTGGAAGCAAGAAGACTCTTTCTTGCATTTGTTGTCTATCAAGGGTTCAAAGTCTACTAGATGGATGTGAATTCAGCCTTCCTGAATTAGGACTTAAAAGAGGAAGTATATGTGGATCAGCCACCCAGTTTGTTGACTCTAACTCTCCTAATTTTGTTTTTAGGCTTAGGAAAGCTCTATGGGTTGAAGCAAGCCCCTATAGCATGGTATGAGACCTTGTCTAGTTTTCTCATTGAGAACAAATTCTCAAGGGGGAAAATAGACAAGACCATATTCCTAAAGGAATCTAAGGACAAGAAAATCCTAGTCCAGATATATGTTGATGGCATTATCTTTGGATCTACTGATGACAACCTTTGTAGGAAGTTTGTTAAACTTATACAAGGGAAGTTTGAGATGAGTAATATGGGTGAGCTCAAGTTCTTCTTAGGTCTCTAAGTTATACAAACTGATGATGGCTTGTCCATATCCCAGTCCAAGTTCACTAGGGAGTTTATTAAAAAATATGGTATGGAGAATGCCTCCACCATGAAAACTCTCATGGGGTCAAGTATGCTTTTAAAAAAAGATGAAGTAGGGAAACCTGTTGATGAAACTTTGTATAGAGGGATAATTGGGTCTCTTCTATACCTCACAGCTAGTAGGACAAACATCATGTATGCTACATGTGTCTGTGCTAGGTATCAGGACTTCCCTAAAGAATCTCACAACTCTACTATAAAGAGGATCTTGAGATATCTTAAGGGCACACCAGATCTTGGCCTATGGTACCCTAGAAATAGGGATTTTGAACTAACAGGGTATTCAGATGCAGATTTTACTGGATGCAAAGAGTACGCACTACAGGCACCTGTCAGTTCTTAGGAGGAAGACAAGTGTCTTGGAGCAACAAGAAGAAAACAAGTGTCTTGGAGCAGCAAGAAGAAAACAAGTGTTGCTATATCAACTGTAGATTCTGAGTATATTTCAGCAGGTAGTTGATGTGCTCAGTTGTTGTGAATTCAGCATCAGCTCTAGGATTATGACCTCAAGGTAAGTAGAACCCCTCTTTATTGTGATTATACTAGTGCTATTGTTATTACTAGGAATCCTTTCTCACATGACAGGACTAAGTATATAGAAATTAGATATCATTTTATTAAGGAGCATGTGTAAAAGGAAGATATCAGTCTTGAGTTTGTCCCCACAGACAAGCAAGTGGCTGACATCTTTACTAAGACACTAGATGAAGAAAAGTTCAACACCTTCACGGTTGAGTTGGGTATATTGAACCTAGTCTAGCTTCAGTCACTCCCTATAGATTTAGTTTTGGTGCAGGATTTGTTTTTTTCTTGCAGGAGATAAAGACCTTAAGTGGTAAGAAGATCAAAGTGACCATCAGTAAATTGATGGCAAAAGTGGCTCCTATTAAGGGGGAGCAAGTCCAGCAGCTGCAGGAGCAGAATCAGCCTTATATAAAGAGGTAGCTAGCTACTGTACCAAGGCTATCAACTGCAATCAGATAGGGGGAGAAGTACATCAAAACAAGCCAACTCTTCCCTGATTATTCTTCAGAAGTCAAAAAGGGAGAGAAAAAGAAGTGGCACATCAAATGGAATCAAGACTGATCAAGTGTAGCATCATCAAGTGTGGCACCAGAGCTTGATCAAGTGGTATCAAATTAAGGGGGAGAAATAAATGTTGCTCTGATCAAGTGGTATCAGATTCAGGGGGAGAAAGAAATGCTCCCTTATAGCATTCAAGTGGTATCACACAACTTGCAACAAAAGAGGGGAGCAGGTGCTGCTCACCAAACTGGCAGGAATTGTGGTAACCTTCCAAGATCTGCTCTATTATAATAATACTTTTTGTTACTGCATATGTTTTGTGTGTGTCATTTACTAAGAAATGTGAACAATTTGAATAAGGGTTTTGACTTCTTCAAATAGGGGGAGATTGTTGGTTCCATTGATCCACATGGCCCAGATTTATAAGAAGTCAAACAAGTCAATGACACACACACTAGTTGTATTTGATGTGTGTTTGAGTTTATGCATGCAGGTGGACACCAGGAAAGTTGGTGGACAGGCAGGAATTTGCCTAAGTCCATATGCGTTGAGTGAAGCAAGCTCACTCAACACCAGGTGCGGGGTGAAAACTTGAAGAAATGACTAAGGACAAAAGTGCCGAGACAAAAGTGTCGAGACAAAAGTGTCGAGACAAAAGTGTAGAGACAGCTGTGTCGAGACAATTCAGTTATCTCAACACCTTGAAGATCAAGTCAGCTGGAAGATGCCTGATAGGCTGGAAATCGCCTAAGTCTACAGGCGTTGAGTGAAGTCCATTCACTCAACGCCAGGTAAGCAAAATCGTTGAGTACATCTAGGTTAGTCTAAGACTAAGAAGAAATAGCTGAAAATATGATGAAGTCCACAGGTGTTGGGTGAAGTGTACTCACTCAACGCCATACAACTAAAAGCTGCGAGATAGGCAAAGCCTAAGAAGAAATAGCTGAAAATATGGCTAAGTCCACAGGCATTGAGTGAAGTGTACTCACTCAATGTCATACTGCTAAAAGCTGTGAGACAGGCAAAGCCTAAGAAGTAACAGCTGAAATTGTGGCTAAGTCCACAGGCATTGAGTGAAGTCCACTCACTCAATGTTATAACATCAAAATCGTTGAGTATTGCTTAGTCATTCAAAGCCACAACAAATCTGTGTAAATATTTGACCAAATACATAGGTATTGAGTGATGCTTACTCACTCAACGCAATGTGATAAAAAGCATTGACTGAACCTTAGTCAGTAAGAGACTGTGATTCCATAAAAATTTGGCTAAGTCCATATGCGTTGAGTGAAGGTTGCTCACTTAATGCCAGGTGACTAGAATTATTTCTAAGTAGTATGACGTTGAGTGAAGCTTACTCACTCAACGCCAAAAGGCAAAAAGATTTTTCTAAGTGTTTTGGTGTTGAGTGATGGTTGCTCACTCAACGCCTAATGGTAGAGAAATTTTTCTAAGTATTTTGGCCTTGAGTGATGGTTGCTCACTCAACGCCTAATAACAAATATTCTGTCTAAGTGTTTTGGCGTTGAGTGATGCTTACACACTCAACACCTATACTAATGTTGCTTGATTTTGGCTAGTTCCACAGATGACTGACGTCAACATGAGTCAGCAAAAGTTAACAAAGTCAACGAAGTTCAAATTCATTGCAGGAAAGATGGAGTAAGCAATTGATGGAGCTGACAACCAGCTTTTGTCGTCTTCTGCCAATGGAAGGTGGTAAATCGACAATTAAGGCTGGGCCCCATAGTACAAAGATTCGTTGATCGACGAGCAATAAAAGGGTAAGATTGACCGTGTTGACAACAAGCAATTAGGGTTTTATGATTTCACAATTACGGCTGAACATCGTTGTTGGGTACATTGGAAAATGTGTACTAGATTTGGAGAAGCCACAACTTAGTAAATGATATGCATCAATGTGTATTTGATTGAAGTTTGAGTTTCATTGTGCAGGTTTAAAATTTTGAAAGAAAATTTTCTAAGTGCAAGTGTCGACACTTGTGAAGAAACTGTGTCGACACTAAGGAAACTTGTGTCGACACTCAGGCAAGCTGTGTTGACACACAGGCAAATTGTGTCGACACTCAGGGAAGTTGTGTCGACACCCAAAATTTGTGTCGACACTTATAAAAAAGTTGTGTTGACACTCAAAGCTATGTCGACACCTAAAGAAGCAGCTGTGTCGACATCCATAATTGTGTCGATAACTTAAAACAGAATTGTGTCGACACTTAAATCAGAAGATGGGTCGACACTCAGGAGCTATGTCGACACCTGAAGCAATTGTTTCGACACACAGGACTTGTGTCGACCTACCAACTCTCAAGAGGCTGTGTCGAGTTCAGAAGTAATTGTGTCGACACACAGGACTTGTGTCGACACACACTCAACGCCATTTGACAAACACTTAACACCATCTATCTGCAACAGAAATGTCGAGACAAGAAGCTGTTGTGTCGACACACAGGACTTGTGTTTACACATACAATGAAAAGCAGTGTCGAGAAGCAGAAGTATGACTGTGTCGACACTTGGAGTATTTGTGTCGACACCTTGAAGACTTATGTCGACACTTAGCATATATGTGTTGACACATGTGAAGCAGTCTGCTGAGTGTTGTATGCTAAGTTGAAAAGACATTATAGAACCTGGTGACGTGACTGATGACTTGACAGCTGTCATAACTAACCGGTCTGACACCACTGTCAGAACTGTCAGCAGTCTGTTATGAACTGGATCAGCCGGTAACCATGAAGCAAGCTCTATATAAGAGACAGATCGGGAATGACAAAAAGAGACAACAACGTGAGGCATCGATAAGAAGAATTTTGACAGATCAAGGGCTATCTGTAAAAAAGATTCAGAGTTCAATCTGAATCTAAGGAAGAAGCTGACTGAAGATCAACTTCAACTTCAAGAAAAGATCCACCTTATTTGTCCTAATCAAGAAGCTTTGAAAAGCTAAATTCGGTTGATCAGAAGGATCAGTCTATACAAGAACTGATTAAGAAGACAACATCAACAGAGAAATCTAGCTGGTGAAGTTTTCTGATACTTATTACTCACAAATTCTTGTAGAATCTATTGTTAGATCTGAGATTGTAAGCCTAAAATTATAAAGGCTGAGGTAGGGTTGTGTGCCTGAGGTAGGACTTATGGAAAGTCTGAGTTTTAAGCCTAATTATAAAGGCTGAGGTAGGGCTGAGGCCTGAGGTAGGATTCAGGGAAGAATCTGAGGTAGGACTTGTGTAAAGTCTGAGGTGTAGGAACCATTTTGGGTTTCTGAGTTTGTAAGATCTGCGGATCCAAGCCAGTGGAAGGAAGTTAGCCTGAATCCAGTTATCTGCTGGATAGGCGAAGGGGGAAAGTGGATGTACCCATATCTTGGGGAACCACTATTGATCTGGTGTCTGCTGTGTTGTTTTTTTTTATTTTTGTAGATAGAATTATTCTGTGCTAAAAGAAGTTACAAATATATGTTTGCCTTAAAATCAAAAAGACTCAAAAAGATTAGAACCTATTCACCCCCCCCCCCTCTAGGTGTTTAGGCTCTTGAAACAAAGTCTTTCAAGTGGTATCAGAGGGAGGTTCCTCAAAATTTGACCTAACAGTCAGAGGATTTCTCCAAGGCTATAACAGACAACAAGAATGGGTTCAAGTGAAAATCAAAAGGAGTTTGGTTCTATGAAATTACCCATATGCAGGAAAGAATCTTTTGGCATTTGGAAAGAAAGGGTCAGGCTATTTATGGAAGCATCTTATCCAAGAATTTATATCACAGTATAGGAAGGCCCCTTCAAACCAATGAAGGTTTCAGTTCTTGATGCAAACATTCAAACTCCAAAGAGTTATTCATAGATGACTAAGGATGAAATCATCTTGGCTACATTAGATAAAAGAGCTCAGAATATAATTGTAAGTGTCATAGATGATGCAACATTCCAGAATCTTATGCACTGTAAAACTTTCAAAGAAATGTGGGATATATTGATTATCTATATGGAAGGCACAGAAGAAGTCAGAGAGGACAGAAAGTCTATGCTAAATCAGGAATATGAGAGCTTTAGGCAGAATAAAACTGACAGCATAGCTGAATGCTATAAAAAGTTTTTCAGAATAGTGAATGAACTGATGACATATAAAAGAGTCTTCAGTACTTATGAATTGAATGACAAGTTTATTAGGTCCCTAACAAAGGATTGGAACACTAAGATATGTGCCATCAGAGAAGTGGCCAAACTGGCTGACACACCACCATCTATACTTTTTGGGAAACTGCTTTCATATGAAATGCAGCTTACTGCTAGGAAAGAGGAAGAGAAGGGCAGCAGATCTGAACATAAAGAAAAGTCAGTAGCCTTCAAGGCTGAGGGCTCAAGGAAGGGTAGGAGAAAATCTCCTTCTCCACCTAGAAGGAGTACTGAAGCAAAAGAAGGTGTTCCTGAAACAAGTACATCAGATAGTCACACATCTGATGAAGACTTTACTGCCTTCACTAGACAATTTCAAAGGTTCATGAAGAAAAAGAAATGGAGAACCAGGCCTTCATCAGCATCCTATTCCAAGGATGAATACTACAGGAAGAAGAAAACACCTAAGGAGGACAGGTATGCTTCTAAACCTGGTAAACAATCTAATTCTAAGATTGTGTGTTATTGCTGCAACGGGTCTGTACATATCATAGCTGACTGTCCTGAAAAAAGAAAGGAATCAAAGGACAAGAAGAAGTAGCAAATCAAAGGCAAGAAGGAGAAGTCTCTTGTAAGACCCCCTTTTTCTATCAAACCCCAGGGTCTTATGCCCAGAACCGCCGCTTTGCGGTGACACCTCCGCTCCCGGGAAGGTCGTCACTACAAAACGCTGATTCTGCCGGCCTTATTGATCACAAAAGTAGCTGTAGAATAGTAAGAAAATGCAGTCCATATCCAGATCACATATAATAAAAATCTCCACGAAGGGAGTGTCCACAGAATTAATAAAAGAGTACAGAAATGAAGGGCTAAAGCCCGATACATGAATATCCTCACTACAAATCTCTCATGTGGAAGCAAAATAAAACATCACTAGAAGTCAGTACTAACGATCCCAGCTGGCTGTACTCCTAAGCTAGACTACCCTGTCTCCAATCGTACCGGTCTCCTAGGCTGCTCCTCCCTGCTGGGCTCCGCGATCCCCTAATATGATGTGGTTCGAAAACCGTTAGTCTATAAGACTAAGCCCTATCGTCCCCCACCCCTTCCCCCATGCCCCTAGGTACTGAGTGGGGAGGAATAAAGGGAAGGACGTGAAAGTGGAGAGTAAAACAAACAGGTGATAGGGGGACCTAGCTAGCAATTTATAATGATATTGTAATAAGTAAAGTAAGAAAAGATATTAACCTTCACTTATGCGAGTATACATAAGCAAAGGGTTCTTCTACAAGGCTCCCATCGTATAAAATGTCGCATACCATTTTATACGTTGGTGTGTCGGTTATTACAAGTAGCACATATATAAATTGAAATAACCTTAATTTATAAACTTGCCCACACAAGCTTATAGACTAAGGGGTCATTTAGCAGGTCCTAACGTATAAGCGTCTCATACCACTTATACATTAGGTGTCACAGGTTATTATGAATGATTATGATATGCATCTATATGGTGGGTATGTTATGATCAAGCAGTGCAACTCACACACCTGACTTTGTGTACACAAACCTTTAGTTCCCCCTTTCGGAGCCGTTACCTCCCAGGATACCTCCGTAGTGGCAGACGGAAGCGGTGGGTACGTTGGGCCTCTCCCACCTCAAAACCAGTATAGCACTACCGGTCTAACCTATCGTATGCCTCAACGCTTGGTGCACAAAGCGGACTCATGCGTACTCTTGCCGACTGGACCGCCGGACTTAGCTTTGGCGAAGTGTAAAACCACACTTGCCGAGTCATCGTACTGGCGTCGGTGCTACGACAACCCAGTACCGAAGACCCACCACCTTAATTATTCCCTTTTATGCACATGCAATATTCTTAAAAGAAATCAACAAGTCATGCCCCCGGACAAACTGTCTGAATCCACCTCAAACCGGGACTAAGCTCCCCGGACTAATTGTCTAGCTCAATTTCCAAACCTCATCCCTTTGAACACCTCGGGATGGCGCCCCTTTGAACACCTCGGGACGACTTATCCATTTCCAACCTCCTATCCAACTAGTGTGTGCAGCGTGAAGACCTATTTTCTACATTACTCTTTCAGTTTATCTTAAGGTTTACGTTAGCCCAGGATTGCCCAAGGTATGCCCATTGAAGGGATCTCGAAGGCACTAGGAACCGAGATGGGATGACAAGCCCAAAGTTCCCTTTCTCAAGGATATTTACTTTAGTTGATGTCTACCCATGATTTGCCCAACTCTCATTGTTACTTTAGAGTTATCCTAATGACTTAACATGTTATTAGAAGTGTGGCGGTCTTCTGCTGTACCCAATCACTGTAGCTATATCAGCTTGCACTCCACTCTCATCACTAACACTACCCTCCAGGGTTATACTTCCGATCGTAATATTCCACTCAATAGTCAATCTATCCCCCGGTGGGCCTTATGGTATAACCTACTTTTACTGTGCGCAGCCCATGACCTAACACCACCTCGGAATCGAACTTCTAATTCCTTGGGCCATATGTCTCAAATTATTTATCCTAGGGTGGTATGGACCTATATAATGACAATGTTGATTTTCATAATTTTCCAGCTTAATTACTCCTTAAATTAATTTCTTCCATTAATTCTCCAGGCCATTTTACACATGAAGTAGTACAATTTGTAATCCACTGACCTAAGGAATTTTTCCTGGATTATATATTGATAAAATATTATGAACTACAGAATTTCATAATTTTCCTTAAATTATTTACATTTATTCCCTAATTAATACAAGAATCCCATAGTTGCCATTTTCCAAACGAAGAATATGAAATGCATGAGTCAAAATTCCAATAATATTACAGGGCATACATATCAACAATTTAAGACTAATGGCAGAGTTTCAATATCCTTTACAGAGTAATGGCCTATAAAATTGCATTCTTAAGTATTTACCAAAATGCCATTATGCTAATTTAAAAATTATCAGTGCATCCAAAATTTTTGAGATAATTACCCAATGATAATCATGCAAATATACAATACTATAAATAATTTCATAATTTTCTAATAAGTATTTCCATCAAATCATGAATGGTTTCATTATGGGTAAAATGGTAATTTCCATGCATTTACTCAAAAGGTTCTCAAACAGGAATGTAATTTTTCCTAAGTCAAGTATAACCTCCATTTATAATTTGACAGAGTTTGGTGGTCCTTACTTAGTCAAAACCTATTTTTTCCAATTATTTCTTCAAAAAGGTGTATATTCTTTAAAATTCCAAATAATGAGATTTCTGGTCCCAAAAGTTCCATAATTACTCTGAGGGGTGAAATTTACCCTAATGAACCTCTGGAATTAATTTCATGATTTTTGGATGTCTCAATTAGGCAAAATGTACAAAATTTCATTTATGGCTATTTGCACTCCAAGGCTATACATAGCCAACACATGCAAGTGGATTAATCAACATGCAATGGTCCAAATGTGCTGAAAATTTAACCATGCCCTAATAATGTCCCCATGGACATGCCACAAATATTTGGGCCTTTTGGAGTTGAACTACTCCAAGAATCACCTAAACAAGCCTAGGGGTATTTTAGTAATTCCCCCCCCCCCATTTTTGATTCCAATTTAATCCCATTTTTGGGCAGGTCCTAAATATGCCCTGAACCAGTTGCTGCCCAAAATATCAGGTCATTTGGGCCTCTGGATGGACTTGGGCATACCTTCCAATTTTCTGCATTTTTGCTATTTGCAGCCATAGACAATTCCTTTTTTAGATCTTGCAAGTGAGATATCTCAACATGCAGAGGAATAAATTGACTAATATTTCTACCATAGGTCTAATATACCCCTAAGGGAAGGCCACCAAAATTTGGGGCCAATTGGAGTTGGTATGCTCTAAACATCAACATTATTTGATTTATCAAATTTTGACTAAAACTATAGGATTATTTTCCCCAAAAATTCCCAATTTTTGGGGAGAATCTAGGTATACCTAAATAAGCCACATGCCCAAAATTTCAGCCCATTTTGACTTAGGGTTTGGGCAGGACACTCATTTTAATTTCTGACCTACCCTAGGACCAGTCCTAGGAAAATGGCTCTATAGGGCAGCCTACTCAACCAAATTAAATGTGTAATATATCACATTAAAGGTAATTCAGAGCCCTATAATTTTTATGTTAAATACTTTTTATGAAAAGTGCCAGAGGTGCCCTAAATTTAACATGCAAAATGTCTGTTTTATAAGGCAGGATTTAACATTATTCATATAATTAAATAATACAGGATTTAATATATTTGCATGGCACTAATCCTAAAGCAAATCGGGTGGCCTGTGCATTTCTTCTCCATAAGCCATGGAAAACCAGTCGATAACAGGAGGCTTTCACGGGAGGTTTCCCGGCGTCTACAGGCGGCGCAACCCCCGGCAAACTTCTCCTCTACCCTCACGGTGGTGGGGGCGAGTCTTTGCCGGCGACTAGGGCGGCGGGAGACGGTGGCGCCACCCAACCCGTGAGCTTCTAGAAACTCCATTAATGGAGAAAACAAAGCTGGGTTTGGGCTCATTCGAGCCCGAACCCTATCCCTAACAGTCCTAAGATCTATAGCAAGAAGAGAGGGGTGAGGGAGGACCTTACCGGCAGCCATGCTACGTGAGGAGCGGCGGGGAGCAATTTCCGGCGATGGTGGCAGAGTTTCCCTGGTTTCACAGCTCCCAGCTCTGGTTCAGGCTCCTCTCTCTCGGGAAAACAAATGAAATGGGGCTGAGAGGGGGGAGATGAGTAGAAAATATATGGGGGGCGATGATATCAAGGGGGGAGGCGATATCACCAAGGGGAGGGGGCGGGTTGCATTGTTCTTGTCACCAAGCATGCATGGGTGGGCCCCACTGGTTTAAGCTCCTCCTAATTGGGTTAATTGGGTCGGCCAGCCCATGTGTGGGCTGAGGGAATGAGTGGGGAGGAGGGTATGAAGCCACATGACTAGGTAGGGTTGGTTTTGGGCTTGGGCTTGCCTCCAAGCATGCAATGTGGGCCCCACTTGCTCCCATTCCTCCTAAGTGGATTAAAGGGGTCGGCCAGCCCATGTGTGGGCTGGTGGCATGGACACAAATGGGCCTAAACTCAATATCACCCCAAAATGTCTTTTCTCTCTTCTATTTTATTCAAATTCTCTCTCCTAGGTTAATTTTCAAAATATCCATGCATGAAACCCATTTTTCTCCTCCCTATGGGGTATGAGTTGACTTTGACCCATTGGGTGGCATTGGGTTAGTTTGGGTGGGCCCAACCTCAAGGAATAGGGCTTAGGGTCATTTTTGGCTAATTAGGTCAAAGTGTTGACTGGGGTCCACATGGGTCCTATGGTTGACCCTATGACCTACCCTAGGGTCCACTTAGGTTGGACTTACTTGGCCCTCCAATTCTAGGGTTTCTGGGTTTTACTATTTGCAGACCAAGTGACACTCAACTGAAGCCCTAGGTTCACTTGGTCCTTCATGGTTCTCTAAGGGCTTGTCCTGACCTAGTCAGGACAAAATCACCCCTAGGGGTCAAGTTGGGAAAATGGGATGTTATAAATCCCAATAAACAAAATAAAAATTTCGTCCCCAAAATTAAAGTTAAGGCTACGGGGTTTTCTATCGGCAAAACTAAAGCGTAACATCCCATAAGTGAGTTGACATGCCTACTTGCTTAATATAACAAGGGCTAGCCCCAATAAACAAAATAGATTAGCCTCTATCCTTTTAGATTATTCTATGAGTAAAAGCAATTAGGAAGAACGCTTAAACTACTTGAGGAGTTGCGAGGTATACCATATGAAATAGTTTCGGATATCTTTCCTGCATCAGGTCTTGTGGCTCCCAAGTATGCTCTTCTCGTCCGTGGTTCCTCCACAGGACCTTGACTAGCGGGATCTTCTTGCGGTGCAAGACTCGTATCCCCTAGTCGTCAATCTGTATCGTCTCAAAATGTACAGATCGATCCGAAGCTACCGGCCCATCAGTGGCCGTAATCTGTAACTCCGGGGGTAGTAGATCCCTCCTGAGTGAAGACACGTGAAAAACGTCATGCAAGCCGGCCAGCTCCGGTGGCAGCTCCAGCCGGTAAGCTAGGGGACCAATCCGCTCCAGGATTCTGAATGGCCCCATATACCTCGGGCTAAGCTTCTTCCGCCGACCACGTACTCGTGAAACCCCATGCATCGGTCGGATCTTCAAGAACACCCGATCCTCTACCTGAAACTCCACCAAACGATGTCGAGCATCATAATATTTTGCCTGCCTGCTCTGCGCCTCCAGCATTCTATCTCATATCAGCCGTACCTGTGCCTCGGTATCCTCAATAAAGTCCGTGCCCACAATCTTTGGATCCTCGTCTCGTATCCAGTACAACGGAGTCCTACACTTTCGCCCATATAACGCCTCATACGGAGCCATCCGTATACTAGACTGATAACTGTTTTTGTATGAAAACTCCACTAGGGGCAACATCCTCTCCCAGGGCTCTCCACGGTCCACAATACACAGTCTCGGCAGGTCCTCCAGTTTCCGGTTGGTGCGCTCGGTCTGCCCATTTGACTGGGGGAAGAAGGTCGTACTGAAAGCCAGTCGAGTACCCAAGTATGTCTGTACAGACCTCCACTCCCTGGACATGAATCGTCCATCTCGATCTGATACGATCGTCTTGGGCACCCCATGATATCGCACAAACTGCTCTATTAATCTCCGCGCCAGTACTCCGACAGCATCCTCCTTCCTGATCAGGATGAACCTAGGCACCTTCGTCAGTCGGTCAACAATTACCCAGATAGAATCATTTCCTGCCCGTGATCGAGGGAGGCCATGGATGAATTCCATCGCAATATCCTAAAATTTCCACCCCGGCACCGGGAGTGGATGCAATAAACTTACGGGATGTCTGCACTCTGCCTTCACTAACTTGCATGCCTCGCAGTGGGTCACGAAGTAGGTGATGTCCTTCTTTATGCCCGGCCAGTATAGGGTCTTCTTCAAATCCATCATCATCTTAGTGATCCTGGGATGTATAGAATATCTGCTATGATGAGCCACGGTCATGATGTCCTCCCAAATCTGGCCTCCATCCGGTATGTAAGTCCGACCTCTGAAACATATCAGATCATCTCGTATCGTGTAGTCCCCAGCTGAGCCTACCTCCAAGGCCCGGAAAATCGGCTCTAGCTTGGCATCCCGTCTCTGCCAGTCTCTAACTCTGTCATGTATATCATAGGTGGTGCTCGTAGCGGCCAGGTACTCCTCGTACAGCTCAGGGTCATCAGATGATACCAGAGTGATATGCATCTCTTCAAAACTCCGTAGTAGCTCCATGGACATAAGTTGGGGCCCTGCACCAGAAGTGGAAGCTCTCCGGCTCAGTGCATCGGCCACCACGTTTGCCTTGCCCGGATGGTAATGCATCTCGTACTGATAGTCCGCTAGAAACTCCACCCATCTGCGTTGCCGGATATTCAGTTCCTTCTGCGTATCCACATATTTCAGATTTTTATGATCTAAAAATATGTCGCAGTGGACACCATAGAGGTAGTGCCGCCAGACCTTCAATGCAAATATAACTGCTCCCATCTCCAAATCGTGAAATGGGTAGTTCTGCTCATGTTTCTTTAGATGGCGGGAGGCATAAGCGATCACATGTCCTTTTTGCATCAAAACTGCTCCCATGCCCTGGTAGGAGGCATCCGTATAAACCTGAAATCCCTCTTTCCCCGAGGGGAGGGCAAGTATCGGGGCCGAAGTGAGTCATCCTTGCAGCTCTTGGAACGTCGTCTCGCACTGTGGTGTCCAGACAAACGGTGTCTCCTTCCTCGTCAGAGAGTTAAGTGGGAGGGCAAGTCTAGAAAAACCCTCTACAAACTTCCGGTAGTAGCCGGCAAGTCCTAGGAAGCTCCATACGTTTGTAGCTGTCTTCAACTGTAGCCAATCTCGGACTGCCTGAATCTTGGCCGGGTCTATTGCCAACCCTGCTCCACTAATAACGTGTCCGAGGAAGTCCACCTCCTTCAGCCAGAATTGACATTTACTGAATTTGGCATATAAATGATGTTCCTGTAGCTTCTCCAAGGTCAGCGTCAGATGCCTCGCGTGCTCCTCCTCGGTCCTCGAGTAAATGAGGATGTCATCGATGAAAACGATGACAAACACATCTAGATATGTTTCGAAGACCCGGTTCATGAGAGTCATGAATGTTGATGGCGCATTCGTGAGCCCGAAGGACATCACGGTAAACTCGTAGAGTCCATACCTGCTACTAAAAGCAGTCTTTGGTATATCCTCCTCTCGGATCCGCAACTGATAATAGCCCGATCTCAAGTCCAACTTCGAGAAGAAGTGGGCTCCCTCCAGCTGGTCGAACAGCTCGTCTATCCTTGGCAGAGGATAGGTATTCCTGACTGTTAGCCGGTTCAACGCCCGGTAATCGATACACAACCTGAGTGTTCCGTCTTTCTTCTTGACGAAAAACATGGGGGCTCCCCATGGCGAAGAGCTCGGGCGGACAAACCCGGCTTCCACCAACTCCTGCAGTTGACTCTGGAACTCTGTCAGCTCCCTTGGGGCCATGCGGTAGGGAGCTCTGGATGCTGGCTTAGCCCCTGGCACAAGCAATATCTGGAAGTCCTGCTCTCTGTGCGGTGGTTGCCCTGGTAGTTTCTCCGGGAAGACGTCCGTAAAATATCGCACCACTGGAACGTCGGATACAGATCCCTTGACCTCCGCCATCTCGAAGAGAATCTGATAAATCTCGTTGCCCTACATGTGGGCCTTGACGGCCTGAATAGACGATATAGATATATGGGAGGTAGGTCTAATACCTTGAAAGATAACTTCTGTGTTTGTATGCCACAACCAGACTAGCCTCCTTGCACAATAGATCCTGGCGTAGTGGTACTCCAGCCACTTCATGCCCAAGATGAGATCAAACCCTGACATTTCAGTTACTATTGTAGGGGTTTTGAAAATCTTCCCTCCAATGCATACTCCCAGGTCGCACTTTGTCGATGATGTCATCTCGGAGCCGTCTGGAAGGCGTACTCTCCGAGGGATTCCCGTGAAGTGATGTTCGGCTCCTATCTCCTTAGCAAAGTTTGCCGAAATAAATGAGTGTGTAGTGCCGGTGTCAAACAGGGTATAGGCTAGCTTGCCGTTGGCTGTAACTATGTTTGGGGGTAATCAAATGTCTTAAAAGTCTAACTATAGTTTTCATTTCTAGTTTGAAGTTTCTAAAGTAAAAGTCCAATTATTTATGAAAGCACATAAAATATTCCGGCGTACCTGTGATTACTTGTTTCGGGCTCTTGGGTTGAGCCAGGTCCAGTGCATAAATCTGTTGTTCTTCCGGCCTGCAGTCTCTACCCTGATATCTGCATCCTTGGCCACGTCCTCGTCCTCCATAATGCTGAGTCGGTGGGGCAATCTGCGGTGTTGGTGGAGGCATCCCAATCATGGGACAGTTTCTCTTGATGTGCCCCACCTGATGACAGTGGTAACATTCTGACGGAGTGTAAGCCCCACCTCCAAGTCTCTGCACATCTCGCATCTGAATAGGCTGAGGGGCCAGTGTCACCTGCTCCCTCGGCTCCTGCCTCACCTCCTGTCAAGGCTGATCCTCCACCTTTTGTACCTCTGACGCATGACCTCGCCACTGATCGTTCCGGGCTCCCCAGCTCTGATCCTCCGTTGGACGCTTCCGTCCTCTAGTGGTGAGCCAATCTGCCTCTAACCTTTTTTCCATCTCCAGGATATGAGTGATAGGCCCGACTAAAATGAAAAGAAGGGCATCCCTCATGTCTTCCCGTAAACCTTTGTATAACCACTTGATGTACGCTGCCTCGTCTAGCTGGTAAGAGTCTACAAAACGAGCTAGATGGTTGAACTCTCGATGGTACTCCACCACTTTCCCGGTACCTTGCTTCAACTGCAAGAAGCGGTCCTCCAGCTCGTCTCGGGCCGACTGTAGAACAAAGTGCTCCAACAGCATGGGCCTGAACTCCTCCCATGTCACCTCGGCAGCCTGCATACCAACAAAGGTAGTCTCCAGAACTGTCTTCCAACACCACTTGGCATGGGACTCCAAGCAGGAAACAACCAGTGGCACCCTTTCCTCCCAAGGGCTCTGTATCCCTGTCAGCATCTCCTCCATGATGTCTAGCAATTCCTCTGTCCAAACTATCGCCTCTGTCCCCAAGTAGGACAGGGGAGAGAGTCCTCGAAAGATGCTGAGCTAGTTGGCTCCCGGGATAGGCTTCAGAGTCGGGGCCTGTTTGTTCCTGAAGGCTTCCAAGATAGTCGTCAGAGTCTGCCCCATGTAAGACTGTAGGAACTGAGTGGGAACCGACGGCGGTGGTGCAACTTCCAGAATCTGTGGGATTCCACCTGGTGGTGTAGGCAGTGCTGGAGGCTGCGCCACAAAATTTATCGTCAGAAAATTTTTCAACCTTAACTAAAATGGACAATTATATATGAGATCCCCATATGGGCACACCACTGCTTCCGCTGCTTAGTTTGTCCCCAAACTAAACTCGAGCGGGGGTGACCCAGGTTTATTGGACTGCTACTTTTTCCGACCGATGTTACCCTCTGATACCAGTTTGTAAGACCCCCTTTTTTCTATCAAACCCCGGGGTCTTATGCCCAGAACCGCCGCTTTGCGGTGACACCTCCGCGCCCGAGAAAGTCGTCACTACAGAACGCCGATTCTGCCAGCCTTATTGATCACAAAAGTAGTTATAGAATAGTAAGAAAACGCAGTCCATATCCAGATCACATATAATAAAAATCTCCACGAAGGGAGTATCCACAGAATAAATAAAAGAGTAAAGAAATGAAGGGCTAAAGCCCGGTACATGAATATCCTCACTACAGATCTCTCATGCGGAAGCAAAATGAAAGATCACTAGAAGTCGGTACTCACGATCCCAGCTGGCTGTACTTTTGAGCTAGACTGCCCTGTCTCCAATCGCACCGGTCTCCTGGGCTGCTCCTCCCTGCTGGGCTCCGCGATCCCCTAATATGACGTGGTTCGAAAACCGTTAGTCTATAAGACTAAGCCCTATCGTCCCCCACCCCTTCCCCTATGCCCCTAGGTACCGAGCGGGGAGGAAGAAAGGGAAGGACGTGAAAGTGGAGAGTAAAACAAATAGGTGACAAGGGGACCTAGCTAGCAAATTATAATGATGTTGTAATAAGTAAAGTAAGAAAAGAAATTAACCTTCCCTTATACGAGTTGTAACATCTCATTTCCGGCTAGACCCCTAGGAGTCGGTTAGATGTGACAAAACCCTAGGAAGCCCAAAATTTGAAATAAAGCGATCAATATTTTCGGGTCACGGGTTGGTCACGCCCGTGACCGACCCGTCACGCCCGTGACCGACCCTTCACGCCCGTGACTTGGGCGTGACTACTTCGACGATCGTCGATCTCCACGAGACGATCATCGAACGTGCTGTCTGGGCATGTCATGCCCGTGACCAAGGTGTCACGCCCGTGACTAAGGGCGTAACCCCATCGACGATCGTCGATCGCCGTGAGACGATCGTCGACCTTGCGGCCCGGGCATGTCACGCCCGTGACCATGGTGTCACGCCCGTGACTTAGGGCGTGACCAGCCTTCGACGATCGTCGATCTCAATTCGACGATCGTCGACCTCGAAATCTACCGTTCAGGCCTGTCACGCCCGTGACCTAGAGGTCACGCCCGTGACCCAGGGCGTGACCACCACTCGACGACCGTCGATCTCAAATCGACGATCGTCAACCCATAATTATCCACCCGGGCCTGTCACGCCCGTGACACAGGTGTCACGCCCGTGACCATCCATCGACGATCGTCGATCTCAGTTCGACGATCGTCGAACCCAGAATTGGCTATTCGGGCCTGTCACGCCCGTGACCTATGTGTCACGCCCGTGACATTGGCCGAAACGACGGTTCAGGCCCGAAATTATTCTAACACGCGTGGTAATAAATGCTGGTGTGGGAAGTTACACCAGGAGTAATTTCAGGCCGTTTTCCTTCTGTAATTATATAATAAATGAGGAAGATATGGTCCAATAGGAAGCCGCCAGCTGGACACACCTGTTCAGTTTCCACCGTTTCTTATCCCTTCACTGTAACCGAAGCGTTAAGGGGAGGAGCCTTCATGGCCATTAAGGCTTTACCCATTCATCTTCCCACTTTCTGACTTATAAAAGCCCACTTGGGGCAAGAGGAGAAGGTTACACGCTCAAGTAAACGGATCAGACCTTTGTTCTTGCTGTAGGAGAAGTTCAGCAACGCCACCACCGCGCCATGGCACCCCGTTGTTCTTCTCGCCTTCAAACCGCGAATAAGGTCCTCCTCTGCCCTTCTCTTTCATGGGTAGATCTTAGGATTCTTGGAAAGGAAGTTCGCGCTCAACGGAGCCGGACTCATCTCTCGTTTTCATGGAAAACCATGAAAAAGATATTTTTGAGTTCGCCGGAAACCGCCACCTCCGGCGGCCAAACCACCGCCGACCGATAGTCGTCGCCTCAACGGAGGTGGTGGTGGTGGTGGCTGGCCAGGGAAGTGACCGAACGGCCGGTGACGGATCACGGAATGCTTACAGGAAAAATGGTTTTTCTGTGTCTGTTTTCGGGTTCATGAGGAAGATGAACAGTAGAGTCAATATTATAATCCATAGATTATTATATATTACATAATGGAAAAAAATAGGTTATTTGAATGTATTTTGAGGCTGCAAAACGAGGCACTTAGAGGCCGAATTAGGAAAAATAACCAGTCACAAAAGTTGTAGCCCTCTGGGTCTACTTTAATTTAAAATTGATTTTATTCAATTTGGGTGAGTGGTTTGACCACAGCACTCACTTTGGTGGGATCAAGACTAGGCTAACCAGAAATTGAAATGGTTGACCACGGTTCATAACATCTCCAAATGACTTGAAATTTGGACTGGAGATCTATAATATGTATAACGAGAGGCTGTCCAAAAATGAGAATTTTTGGAGAACTTTTGCCTAAAGTTTTTGTAAAATTTTAATAAACATTATAAAATTAATTAGGAGATGAAACTAAGTCCAAACTCTCCCAAATTTTGGGTGGTGGTCCCTGGCATCAATGTTAAGATCTGTACAAAATTTCAACTCAATTGGTCGAGTTTTGAATAGGGAAGTATCAAGCCCTAGATAGGTCTTGGTGAGGGGTACTTTGGGGAAAAGTACAATTGGAAATGGAGTGGACAAATCTCCTCAAAAGAGACTGAAGTTGTGGCCACTAATTTGTGGAGTCTATGTCTACCCTCTTGGGTAACATGGTGTGGATTATGGTGGATTTTACCCTAAGAGGTTGGCTCAAATCCAATGGGTGAGTGTTTGAGGTTTGTGAAGGACATAGGAGCAAAAGCTCTTGTATGCCCTTGAAATTTGGAGGAGAGGGGTATGATATGATGAAAACTCTCAGGTTGAAATAGTGAAGGAATTGGAGGTAATTAGGTACCTCGGAAGTTGAGATTTTGGTTTAGGATTAATATGTATTTTAGTTATTTTAAGCACTAAATCTAATCCAAAAATTATGAAACTCGGGAGGATGGAGTTTTAGGATGTTTTAGACTTATGATAATTTTCCTGGAATTTTATGATTGATAAATATTATACTTCATGTGTTAAAGGATTATTTGCCCGACTTGTTGTTTCAATTATTTGGAGGCTTTAAATTAATTATAATCAGTTAAAATTCTGGATTTAGATCTTGACTAGTAGAACATTGATCTCTGGATTTTCATAGAATTTTATGTTGAGTAAATCTAGTACTTTATTCACAGATGATAGAAAGGACTTTTATGTTTAAAAATTAATTATGGATAAAATACTTGCTGGAAAATTATGAGACTTGGCCAGTGCTAATTTTAGGCCTTTATCTGCATGGCATAAATTATTTCTAATTTTTAGAAGAATATTTTCTGTACTTGATTCATAAACAACAGAAGTTAGAGATTATTTCTAAAATAGTTTTCATGCCCTTTTAATGATAGAAAAATTATGATACTTAGGATTTAACCTATTGAGATAACCTAGTATTTATCATAGATTTGCTGGACATCTTTCATGAGAACTTAGGGTAGTTTATGTTCAAACCGGTAGCCCTTGGGATTTTCGAGGAATTTAATTAAATGCCAAATAAATTAGGAAAATTTCCATTTTCTGGACTTAGGTCATTTATATCATGGTAAGTCTCCAGTAAATAATTTAGGGAATTTGGATGATTAATGGATCGTTGCATAACCGGTTCGACATGTAGCCTAGGTCGGTCTGCATATAGCAATTTGTGAAATACAATAGGACATGATCTGAGGAAGTCATTGGAGTTAAACATTTTGTCTGGGTGGAAATGTGGAGGAAAACGCAATAGGAAGATATAAAGAGTAGCGAGAAGTGGTGATAGCTAGAGTTAAGAGGTGCTCGGGTTCGGCGAAAGATCGCTTTTCCCGAAGAGAGGAAGGTTAAAAATTACCCTAGGATAGTCTATCGTAATATGAGAAGGGAATCGGGCTAAGGGAAATAAACCAATAATATTAAGTGCCTTGCGAAAGGGAACTTCGGGCCGTAATGCCGCCGTCTTGGTTCCTAGTGCCCCTTGAGAGCCCTTCACGGGGAATACCGGGGGCAGTCCTGGGATAACGTAAACTGTAATAACAAATCGACAAGAGTAACTAGGTAACTAGGGCTGCACTTTTCACAAACACTGTTGGCACAGGAAGATTGATGAGAGCTTCGGCTCGGGTGATTTGGAAACGGACGTTTGAGTCCGGGGAGCTTCGGCTCGATCGGTTTGGAGACGGACGGGATGGTCCGGGGAGCTTCAGCTCGGTTGGTTGGAGACGGACGTTTGGTCCGGGGAGCTTCGGCTCGGTTTTGTGTGTTTACGAATAAACTTGCATGTGCATAAGATAGGAAAAGTTAAGGTGGTGGGTTTTTCGATATCGGGGAGTTCGATTGCACCGACACCGATATCGTTGACTCGGCGAGGTGGTTAGCACTTCGCCAACAGAAGTCCGGTGCGCCAGCCGACAAGAGTACGCAGGCGTCCGCTTAGTGCACCAAGCGTTGAGGCGTACGATAGGTCAGACCAGTGGTGCTTTTACTGGTTTTGAGGTGGGCGAGGCCCAACCCACCGCTTCCGTCTGCCACTACGGAGGTATCCTGGGAGGTAACGGCTCCGAAAGGGGGAACTAAAGGTCTGTGTGCACAGAGTCGGGTGTGTGAGTTGCACTTGTATGTTTCATCATACCCACTAGCATGTCATAGCATAATCGATTCATTTAACCCTGACACCTAAAGTATAAGTGGTATGGGACACTTATACATTAGGACCTGCAAAACGACCCCTTGGTCTATAAGCTTGTGTGGGCAAGTTTATAAATCAAAGGTTAATTTCAATATATAACAACCATTGCTGTTTGATAACCGACACTCCAACGTATAAGTGGTATGGGACACTCTATACGATGGGAGCCTTGCAAAAGATCCCTTTTGCTTATGTGTTCTCGCATAAGTGAAGGTTTAAATTCATATAATTGCTTTTCTTACTGCTAGACCTATTATAACAATCATATTAACTGCTCACCGAATACAACTTGCTAGATTAAGTCCACGGTCACCTGTTTCTTGATTTATCTCTACCATCACGTCCTTCCCTTTCTTCCTCCCCGCTCGGTACTTAGGAGCCATGGGGGAAGGGGTGGAGGATGATAGGGCTTAGTCTTTATGACTAACGGTTTTCAAACCGCATCATTTAGGGGATCGTGGAGCCCAGCATGGAGGAGCAGCCCCAGAGATCGGTGCGCCTAGAGATGGGGCAGTCTAGCTCCGGAGTTCACACAGCCGGGACCGTGAGTCTCAACCTTGAGTAGTTTCTGTTTCGCTTCCGCATGAGAGACTTGTAGTGAGGACATTTTGTACCGGGCATAAGCCCGTATATATAGTACTCTGATGATGTCTATGGACACTCCCTTCGTGGAGATTTTATCTTATTTACATGTGATTTATTATTGTGGACTGCATTGTTCTTACTTCAATAATTGTGCTATTTTTCCGTGATCGAATTGGCCGGCAGAATCGGCGCCCTGTGGTGATGACCCTTCAGGACGTGAAGGAGTCACCGCATAGCGGCGGTTCTGGGCCTAAGACCCCGGTGGTTGAAGAAGAAGAAAAAAAAGGGGGTCTTACACGAGTATACATAAGCCAAGGGTTCTTCTACAAGGCTCCCATCGTATAAAATGTCCTATACAATTTTATACGTTGGGGTGTCGGTTATTACAAGCAGCACATATATAAATTGAAATAACCTTAATTTATAAACTTGCCCACACAAGCTTATAGACTAAGGGGTCGTTTAGCAGGTCCTAACATATAAGCGTCCCATACCACTTATACATTAGGTGTCACCGGTTATTATGAATGATTATGATATGCATCTATATGGTGGGTAAGTTATGATCAAGCAGTGCAACTCACACACCCAACTTTGTGTACACAAACCTTTAGTTCCCCCTTTCAGAGTCGTTACCTCCCAGGATACCTCCGTAGTGGCAGACAGAAGCGGTGGGTTGGGCCTCGCCCACCTCAAAACCAGTATAGCACTACCGGTCTGACCTATCATACATCTCAACGCTTGGTACACAAAGCGGACTCCTGCGTACTCTTGCCGACTGGACCGCCGGACTTAGCTTTGGCGAAGTGTAAAACCACACTTGTCGAGTCATCGTACTGGCGTCGGTTCTATGACAACCCAGTACCGAAGACCCACCACCTTAATTATTCCCTTTTATGCACATGCAATATTCTTAAAAGAAATCAATAAGTCATGCCCCCGGACAAACTGTCTGAATCCACCTCAAACCGGGTCTAAGCTCCCCGGACTAACTGTCCGGCTCAATTTCCAAACCTCATCCCTTTGAACACCGCGGGATGGCACCCCTTTGAACACCTCGGGACAACTTATCCATTTCCAACCTCCTATCCAACTAGTGTGTGCAGCGTGAAGACCTATTTTCTACATTACTCTTTCAGTTTATCTTAAGGTTTACGTTAGCCTAGGAATGCCCAAGGTATACCCATTGAAGGGATCTTGAAGGCACTAGGAACCAAGATGGGATGACAAGCCCAAAGTTCCCTTTCTCAAGGATGTTTACTTTAGTTGATGTCTACCCATGATTTGCCCAACTCTCATTGTTACTTTAGAGTTATCCTAACGACTTAACATGTTATTAGAAGTGCGGCGGTCTTCCGCTGTACCCCATCACTGTGGCTATATCAGCTTGCACTCCACTCTCGTAACTAACACTACCCTCCAGGGTTATACTTCCGATCGTAATATACTGCTCAATAGTCGATCTATCCCCCGGTGGGCCTTATGGTATAACCTACTTTTACTGTGCGCAGTCCATGACCTAACACCACCCCGGAATCGAACTTATAATTCCTTGGGCCATATGTCTCAAATTATTTATCCTAGGGTGGTATGGACCTATATAATGACCATGTTGATTTTCATAATTTTTCAGCTTAATTACATCCTTAAATTAATTTCTTCCATTAATTCTTTAGATCATTTTACACATGAAGTAGTACAATTTGTAATTCACTGACCTAAAGAATTTTTTCTAGATTGTATATTGATAAAATATTACTAACTACAGAATTTCATAATTTTCCTTAAATTATTTACATTTATTCCCTAATTAATACAAGAATCTCACAGTTGCCATTTTCCAAATGAAGAATATGAAATGCATGAGTCAAAATTCCAATAAAATTACAGGGCATACATATCAACAATTTAAGACTAATGGCAGAGTTTAAATATCCTTTACAGAGTAATGGCCTATAAAATTGCATTCTTAAGTATTTACCAAAATGTCATTATGCTAATTTAAAAATTATCAGTGCATCCAAAATTTTTGAGATAATTACCCAATGATAATCATGCAAATATACAATGCTATAAATAATTTCATAATTTTCTGATAAGTATTTCCATCAAATCATGAATGGTTGCATTATGGGTAAAATGATAATTTCCATGCATTTACTCAAAAGATTCTCAAACAAGAATGTAAATTTTTCCTAAGTCAAGTATAACCTCCATTTATAATTTGACAGAGTTTGGTGGTCCTTACTTAGTCAAAACCAATTTTTTCAAATTATTTCTTTAAAAAAAGTGTATATTCTTTAAAATTCCAAATAAGGGGATTTCTGGTCCCAAAAGTTCCATAATTACTCTGAGGGGTGAAATTTACCCTAAATAACCTCTAGAATTAATTTCATGATTTTTGGATGTCTCAATTAGGCTAAATGTACAAAATTTCATTTATGGCTATTTGCACCCCAAGGCTATACATAGCCAACACATGCAAGTGGATTAACCAACATGCAACTGTCCAAATGTGATGAAAATTTAACAATGCCCTAATAATGTCCCCATGGACATGCCACCAAAAATTGGGGCATTTTGGAGTTGAACTACTCCAAGAATCACCTAAACAAGCATAGGGGTATTTTAGTAATTTCCCCCCATTTTTATTCCAATTTAATCCCATTTTTGGGCAGGGCCTAAATATGCCCAAAAACAGTTGCTGCCCAAAATCGCAGGTCATTTAGGACTCTGGATGGACTTGGGCATCCCTTCAATTTTCTGCATATTTGTTATTTGCAGCCCAAGACAATTCCTTTTTCAGATCTTGCAAGTGAGATATCTCAACATGCAGAGGGCAAAGATTACTAATATTTTTACCATATGTCTAATATACACCTAAGGGAAGGCCACCAAAATTTGGGGCCAATTGGAGTTGGTATGCTCCAAAAATCAACATTATTTGATTTATCAAATTTTGACTAAAACTATAGGATTATTTTCCCCAAAAATTCCCATTTTTGGGGAGTATCTTGGTATACCTAAATAAGCCACATGCCCAAAATTTCAGCCCATTTGCACTTAGGTTTTGGGCAGGACACTCATTTTAATTTCTGACCTACCCTAGGACCAGTCCTAGGTAAATGGCTCTATAGGGCAGCCTACGCAACCAAATTAATGGTGTAATATATCAAATTAAAGTTAACTTAAATACCTATAATTTTTATGTTAAACACTTTTTATGAAAAGGGCCAGAAGTTCTCTATATTTGACATGCAACAGGTCTGTGTTTTATAAGGCAGGATTTAGCACTATTCATATAATTAAATAATACATGATTTAATATATTTGCATGGCACTAATCCTAAAGCAAATCGGGTGGCCTGTGCATTTATTCTCCAAAAGCCATGGAAAACAAGCCAATAACAGGAGGCTTTCACGGGAGGTTTCCCGACGGATACAGGCGGCGCAACCCCCGACAAACTTCTCCTCTACCCTAACGGTGGTGGGGGCGAGTCTTTGTCGGCGACTAGGGCGGCGGGAGAAGGCGGCGCCACCCAACCCGTGAGCTTCCAGAAACTCCATTAATGGAGAAAACGAAGCTGGGTTCGGGCTCATTCGAGCCCGAACCCTATCCCTAATAGTCCTAAGATCTACAGCAAGAAGAGAGGGGTGAGGGAGGACCTTCCCGGCGGCCATGCTACGTGAGGAGCGGCGGGGAGCCATTTCCGGCGGTGGTGGCGGAGTTTCCCTGGTTTCACAGCTCCCAGCTCTTGTTCAGGCTCCTCTCTCTCGGGAAAAAAAATGAAATGGGGCTGAGAGGGGGAGATGAGTAGAGGATATATGGGGGGCGATGATATCAAGGGGGGCGATATCACCAAGGGGAGGGGGCGGGTTGCATTATTCTTGTCACCAAGCATGCATGGGTGGGCCCCACTAGTTCAAGCTCCTCTCTATGGGGTATGAGTTGACTTTGACCCATTGGGTGGCATTGGGTTAGTTTGGGTGGGCCTAACCTCAAGGAATAAGGCTTAGGGTCATTTTTGGGTAATTAGGTCAAAGTGTTGACTGGGGTCCCCATGGGTCCTATGGTTGACCCTATGACCTACCCTAGGGTCCACTTAGGTTGGACTTACTTGGCCCTCCGATTCTAGGGTTTTTGGGTTTTACTATTTGCAGACCAAGTGACACTCAACTGAAGCCCTACGTTCACTTGGTCCTTCATGGTTCTCTAAGGGCTTGTCCAGACCTAGTCAGGACAAAATCACCCCTAGGGGTCTAGTTGGGAAAATGGGATGTTGCAAATCCCAATAAACAAAATAAAAATTTCGTCCCCAAAATTAAAGTTAAGGCTACGGGGTTTTCTATCGGCAAAACTAAAGCGTAACATCCCATAAGTGAGTTGACATGCCTACTTGCTTAATATAACAAGGGCTAGCCCCAATAAACAAAATAGATTAGCCTCTATCCTTTTAGATTATTCTATGAGTAAAAGCAATTAGGAAGAACGCTTAAACTACTTGAGGAGTTGCGAGGTATACCATATGAAATAGTTCCGGATATTTTTCCTGCATCAGGTCTTGTGGCTCCCAAGTATGCTCTTCTCGTCCGTGGTTCCTCCACTGGACCTTGACTAGCGGGATCTTCTTGCGGCGCAAGACTCGTATCCCCTGGTCGTCGATCTGTATCGTCTCCAAATGTACAGATCGATCCGAAGCTACCGGCCCATAAGTGGCCGTAATCTGTAACTCTGGGGGTATTAGATCCCTCCTGAGTGAAGACACGTGAAAAATGTCGTGCAAGCCGGCCAGCTCCGGTGGCAGCTCCAGCAGGTAAGCTAGGGGACCGATCCGCTCCAGGATTCTGAACGGCCCCATGTGAAGGATCATAGGGCGCTACTTAATTTTTTATATAAGTAGCAGAGCGCCACGGGTCAAGTGAAGGAACGCCGGACCCAACAATCCCCCCCGGCGTCCAGCACAATCCGTCGGCTCAGAGGTGGGGTTACCACATGGCCCACACGGCTCAGAGGTGGGGTTACCACATGTCCATGGTTGCCTGACCCACCGGACCCACACAGGTAGAAGGGAAAAATCAGGATTTAATAGCGCCCCCCGGTCTTGAACCCGTGACCTCCTTTGATACCAATTGAAAGATCAAGCGCATACCCAACTGCACCAAAAGCCCGGACTATTGGAGAGGGCGCTACTTAATTTTTTATATAAGTAGCAGAGCGCCACGGGTCAAGTGAAGGAATGCCGGACCCAACACCATGTACCTCGGGCTAAGCTTCTTCCGCCGACCACGTACTCGTGAAACCCCATGCATCGGCCGGATCTTCAAGAACACCCGATCCTCTACCTGAAACTCCACCAGATGATGTCGAGCATCATAATATTTCACATGCCTGCTCTGTGCCTCCAGCATTCTATCTCGTATCAGCCGTACTTGTGCCTCGATATCCTCAATAAAGTTCATGCCCACAATCTTTGGATCCTCGTCTCGTATCCAGTACAACGGAGTCCTACACTTCCGCCCATACAACGCCTCATACGGATCCATCCGTATACTAGACTAATAACTGTTATTGTATGAAAACTCCACTAGGGGCAACATCCTCTCCCAGGGCTCTCCACGGTCCACAATACACAGTCTCAGCAGGTCCTCCAGTGTCTGGTCTGTGCGCTCGGCCTGCCCATCTGACTGGTGGTGGGAGGCCGTACTGAAATCCAGTCGAGTACCCAAGTATGTCTGTACAGACCTCCACTCCCTGGACGTGAATCGTCCATCTCGATCTGATACGATCATCTTGGGCACCCCATGATATCGCACAAACTACTCTATTAATCTCCGCGCCAGTACTCCGACAGCATCCTCCTTCCTGATCGGGATAAACCTAGCCACCTTCGTCAGTCGGTCAACGATTACCCAGATAGAATCGTTTCCCGCCCGTGATCAAGGGAGGCCATGGATGAAGTCCATCGCGATATCCTCAAATTTCCACTCCGGCACCGGGAGTGGCTGCAATAAACAAGCGGGATGTCTGCACTCTGCCTTCACTAACTGGCATGCCTCGCAGTGGGTCACGAAGTAAGTGATGTCCTTCTTCATGCCCGGCCAGTATAGGGTCTTTTCAAATCCGCCGTCATCTTAGTGATCCCGGGATGTATAGAATATCTGCTATGATGAGCCTCGGTCATGATGTCCTCCCGAATCTAGCCTCCATCCGGTATGTAAGTCTGACCTCTGAAACATATCAGATCATCTCGTATCATGTAGTCCCCAGCTGAGCCTACCTCCAAGGCCCGGAAAATCGGTTATAGCTTGGCATCCCGCCTCTGCCAGTCTCTGACTCTGTCATGTATATCATAGGTGGTGCTCGTAGCGACCAGGTACTCCTCGTATAGCTCAGGGTCATCAGATGATACCAGAGTGATATGCATCTCTTCAAAACTTTGTAGTTGCTCCATGGACATAAGTTGGGGACCTGCTCCAGAAGTGGAAGCTCTCCGGCTCAGTGCATCGGCCACCACGTTTGCCTTGCCCGAATGGTAGTGCATCTAGTACTGATAGTCCGCTAGAAACTCCACTCATCTGCGTTGCCGGATTTTCAGTTCCTTCTGCGTATCCACATATTTTAGATTTTTATGATCTGAAAATATGTCGCAGTCGACACCATAGAGATAGTGCTGTCAAACCTTCAATGCAAATATAACTGCTCCTATCTCCAAATCGTGAACTGGGTAGTTCTGCTCATGTTTCTTTAGTTGGCGGGAGGCATAAGCGATCACATGTCCTTTTTGCATCAAAACTGCTCCCATGCCCTGGTAGGAGGCATCTGTATAAACCTGAAATCCTTCTCTCCCCGAGGGGAGGGCAAGTATCGGGGCCGAAGTGAGTCGTCCTTTCAGCTCTTGGAACGCCGTCTGGCACTGTGGTGTCCAGACAAACGGTGTCTCCTTCCTTGTTTGAGAGGTAAGTGGGAGGGCAAGTCTAGAAAAACCCTCTATGAACTTCTGGTAGTAGCCGACAAGTCTTAGGAAGCTCCGTACGTCTGTAGCTGTCTTCAACTGTGGCCAATCTCGGACTGCCTGAATCTTGGTCGGATCTACTGCCAACCCTACTCCACTAATAACGTGTCCGAGGAAGGCCACCTCCTTCAGCCAGAATTGGCATTTGCTGAATTTGGCATATAAATGATGTTCCCGTAGCTTCTCCAAGGTCAGCGTCAGATACCTCGCGTGCTCCTCCTCGATCCTCGAGTAAATGAGGATGTTATCGATGAAAATGATGACAAACACATCTAGATATGTTTCGAAGACCCGGTTCATGAGAGTCATGAATGCTGACGGCGCATTCGTGAGCCCGAAGGGCATCACGGTAAACTCGTAGAGTCCATACCTGCTACGAAAAGCAGTCTTCGGTATATCCTCCTCTCGGATCCACAATAGATAATAGCCCGATCTCAAGTCCAACTTCGAGAAGAAGTGGGCTCCCTCCAGCTGGTCGAACATCTTGTATATCCTTGGCAGAGGATAGGTATTCCTGACTGTTAGCCGGTTCAACGCCCGGTAATCGATACACAACCTGAGTGTTCCGTCTTTCTTCTTGACGAACAATACGGGGGCTCCCCATGGCGAAGAGTTCGGCCGGACAAACCCGGCTTCCACCAACTCCTACAGCTGACTCTGGAACTCTGTCAGCTCCCTTGGGGCATGCGTTAGGGAGCTCTGGATGCCGGCTTAGCACCTAGCATAAGCAATATCTGGAAGTCCTGCTCTCTGTGCGGGGGTAGCCCTGGTAGTTTCTCCGGGAAGACGTTCGCAAAATCTCGCACCACGGGAACGTCGAATACAGATCCCTTGACCCCCGCCATCTCGAAGAGAATCTTATAAATCTCGTTGCCCTGCATGTGGGCCTTGACGGCCTAAATACACGATATAGATATATGGGAGGTAGGTATAATACCTTGAAAGATAACTTATGTGTCTGTATGCCACAACCAGATTAGCCTCCTTGTACAATCGATCCTAGCGTAGTGGTACTCAAGCCACTTCATGCCCAAGATGAGATCAAACCCCGGCATTTCCAATACCATTGCAGGGGTTTCGAAAATCTTCCCTCCAATGCATACTCCCAGGTCGTACTTTGCCGATGATGTCATCTCGGAGCCGTCTGGGAGGCGTACTCTCCGAGGGATTCTCGTGAAGGTATGTTCGGCTCCTATCTCCTTAGCAAAGTTTGCCGAAACAAATGAGTGCGTAGCGCCGGTGTCAAACAGAGTGTAGGCAAACTTGTCGTTGGCTGTGACTATGCCTGGGGGTAATCAAATGTCTTAGAAGTCTAACTATAGTTTTCATTTCTAGTTTGAAGTTTCTAAAGTAAAAGTCCAATTATTTATGAAAGCACATAAAATATTCTGGCGTACCTGTGATTACTTGTTCCGAGTTCCTGGGTTGAGCCAGGTCCAGTGCATAAATCTGTTGTTCTTCCGGCCCGCGGTCTCTACCCTGATATATGCGTCCTTGGCCACGTTCTCAGCCTCCATAATGCTGAGTCGGTGGGGCAATCTGCGGTGCTGGTGGAGGCATCCCTCTCATGGGATAGTTTCTCATTATGTGCCCCACCTGATGACAGTGGTAACATTCCGGCTGAGAGTAAGCCCCACCTCCCGGTCTCTGCACATCTCGCATCTGAATAGGCTGAGGGGCCAGTGTCACCTGCTCCCTCAGCTCCTACCTCACCTCCTATTGAGGCTGATCCTCCACCTTTCGTACCTCTGGCGCACGACCTCACTGCTGATCGTTCCGGGCTCCCCGGCTCTGATCCTCCGTTGGCCGCTTCCGCCCTCTAGTGGTGAGCCAATCTGCCTCTAACCTTTTTGCCATCTCCAGGATACGAGTAAAAGGCCCGTCTGAAACGAAAAAAAGGGCATCCCTCATGTCTTCCCGTAAACCTTTGTAGAACCTCTTGATGTACGCTGCCTCGTCTAGCTGGTAAGAGTCTGCAAAACGAGCCAGATGGTTGAACTCTCGATGGTACTCCACCACCGTCCTGGTACCAAAATGCCATTATGCTAATTTAAAAATTATCAGTGCATCCTAAATTTTTGAGATAATTACCCAATGATAATCATACAAATATACAATGCTATAAATAATTTCATAATTTTCTGATAAGTATTTCCATCAAATCATGAATGGTTGCATTATGGGTAAAATGGTAATTTCCATGCATTTACTCAAAAGGTTCTCAAACAGGAATGTAAATTTTTCCTAAGTCAAGTATAACCTCCATATATAATTTGACAGAGTTTGGTGGTCCTTACTTAGTCAAAACCTATTTTTCCAATTATTTCTTCAAAAAAGTGTATATTCTTTAAAATTCCAAATAATGGGATTTCTGGCCCCAAAAGTTCCATAATTACTCTGAGGGGTGAAATTTACCCTAATGAACCTCTAGAATTAATTTCATGATTTTGGGATGTCTCAATTAGGCTAAATGTACAAAATTTCATTTATGGCTATTTGCACCCCAAGGCTATACATAGCCAACACATGCAAGTGGATTAACCAACATGCAATGGTCCAAATGTGCTAAAAATTTAACCATGCCCTAATAATATCCCCATGGACATTCCACCAAAAATTGGGGCCTTTTGGAGTTGAACTACTCCAAGAATCACCTAAACAAGCCTAGGGGTATTTTAGTAATTTCCCCCCATTTTTGATTCCAATTTAATCCCATTTTTTGGAAGGGCCTTAATATGCCATAAACCAGTTGCTGCCCTAAATCTCAGGCCATTTGGGCCTCTAGATGGACTTGGGCATCCCTTCCAATTTTCTGTATTTTTGCTATTTGCAGCCCAAGACAATTCCTTTTTCAGATCTTGCAAGTAAGATATCTCAACATGCAGAGGGCTAAATTGACTAATATTTCTACCATAGGTCTAATATACCCCTAAGGGAAGACCACCAAAATTTGGGGCAAATTGGAGTTGGTATGCTCCAAAAATTAACATTATTTGATTTATCAAATTTTGACTAAAACTATAGGATTATTTTCCCCAAAAATTCTCATTTTTGGGGAGAATCTAGGTATACCTAAATAAGAAACATGCCCAAAATTTCAGCCCATTTGTACTTAGGGTTTGGGCAGGACACTCATTTTAATTTCTGACCTACCCTAGGACCAGTCCTAGGAAAATGGCTCTATAGGGCAGCCTACTCAACCAAATTAAATTTGTAATATATCAAATTAAAGGTAACTCAAAGACCTATAATTTTTATGTTAAACACTTTTTATGAAAAGGGCCATAGGTGCCCTAAATTCGACATGCAAAAGGTCTATTTTATAAGGAAGGATTTAACACTATTCATATAATTAAATAATACATGATTTAATATATTTGCATGGCACTAATCCTAAAGCAAATCGGGTGGCCTGTGCATTTCTTCTCCAAAAGCCATGGAAAACCAGCCGATAATAGGAGGCTTTCACGGGAGGTTTCCTGGCGGCTACAGGCGGCGCAACCCCCGACAAACTTCTCCTCTACCCTCACGGTGGTGGGGGCGAGTCTTTGCCGGCGACTAGGGCGGCGGGAGACGGCGGCGCCACCCAACCCGTGAGCTTACAGAAACTCCATTAATGGAGAAAACGAAGCTGGGTTCGGGCTCATTCGAGCCCGAACCCTATCCCTAACAGTCCTAAGATCTATATCAAGAAGAGAGGGGTGAGGGAGGTCCTTCCCGGCGGCCATGCTACGTGAGGAGCGGCGGGGAGCCATTTGCGGCGGTGGTGGCAGAGTTTCCCTGGTTTCACAGCTCCTAGCTCTGGTTCAGGCTCCTCTCTCTCGAGAAAACAAATGAAATGGGGCTGAGAGGGGGGAGATGAGTAGAGGATATATGGGGGGGCGATGATATCAAGGGGGGAGGTGATATCACCAAGGGGAGGGGGCGGGTGGCATTGTTCTTGTCACCAAGCATGCATGGGTGGGCCCCACTGGTTCAAGCTCCTCCTAATTGGGTTAATTGGGTCGGCCAGCCCATGTGTGGGCTGAGGGAATGAGTGGGGAGGAGGGTATGAAGCCACATGGTTAGGTAGGGTTGGTTTTGGGCTTGGGCTTGCCTCCAAGCATGCAATATGGGCCCCACTTTCTCCCATTCCTCCTAAGTGGGTTAAAGGGGTCGGCCAGCCCATGTGTGGGCTGGTGGCATGGACACAAGTGGGCCCAAACTCAATATCATCCCAAAATGTCCTTTCTCTCTCCTATTTTATTCAAATTCTCTCTCCTAGGTTAATTTTCAAAATATCCATGCATGAAACCCATTTTTCTCCTCCCTATGGGGTATGAGTTGACTTTGACCCATTGGGTGGCATTGGGTTAGTTTGGGTGGGCCCAACCTCAAGGAATAGGGCTTAGGGTCATTTTTGGCTAATTAGGTCAAAGTGTTGACTGGGGTCCACATGGGTCCTATGGTTGACCCTATGACCTACCCTAGGGTCCACTTAGGTTGGACTTACTTGGCCCTCCAATTCTAGGGTTTTTTGGTTTTACTATTTGCAGACCAAGTGACACTCAACTGAAGCCCTAGGTTCACTTGGTCCTTCATGGTTCTCTAAGGGCTTGTCCTGACCTAGTCAGGACAAAATCACCCCTAGGGGTCTAGTTGGGAAAATGGGATGTTACATCTCTAGTGGCTAAGAAGGAGAAGAGTTGGACAGACTCTTCATCTTTAGAATCTGAAGAAGAAGAGGCAGAAGTATATGTTGGACTCTTCTCAACAGAAGAGGATTCTAGGGAACTAGAATTCCTACAGATATTGGACTCTATAAATGGAGTGGAAGAGTATTGTTGTAAAGGGTTGATGGCTCAATCTGAAGAAGATAAGTGCCTGGATCAGCCTGGACCAAGAATGGTAAACAATTCACCCCGAGTCTCAGATTACTTTACAGGATCAGAATCAGAAGCATCTTCTTCAAAAGAAGTGGATGGATCTGAGTCTGAGGGGGATGTTCACCAACTCATTGATAAGTATGGTGGGTTGTTGCATGCTCTAAAGAAGAGCAAGTTTCTTGTTAAAGAGCAGGCCAAGGATATTGAGTCTCTCAAACTGGCTGCAGCAGATTCAGCAAAACTGCTGGATCAAAAACTGAATGAGGTTGCCAAATTGAAAAACATTACAGTTATTCAGATGGGTACAATCTCATTCAAAGAGAATCATATCAATAAACTGGAGGGAAAACTTCAGCAAGAGAGAGAGCTAGTGGCAAAATTCTCCAAGCCAAAATCAGTCTTACCTTTGATAGATAATTTTGTTTCACAAAAAGGAAAGACTGGTATAGGCTTTAAGAGAAGAACTAGGGCTACCAATTCTCAAAGAAAAGGTAAAGTCCCAGTTCAGCCTCAAGCTGTTAATCCCCCTATTTTCTTTAAGAAGGTGGTGAATCCTACTAACAGGTATGATCATGACATTACACATGGTCACTGTGAGCATGAAAATCTCATGTGTAAGGGCGCAAATGTCAATAGACCAATCTATTGGCATGCCCATCATATTCAAGAGGAGTTCTTGAAGAATGTTGTTTCAGCACTAACACTTAATAAGTCTACTGTCAACAAAGTAAGAAGACCTGTACCTAAGAAGAGGTATAATAGGTTTGAGTGTTGGTGTTGTGGAAGGTGGGCCACTTTGCCATGGATTGCTGGTTTAACTCAAGTGTTAAAACCAAAAGTAGGATTCCTGTTAGATCAGTCATAGGGTTTCAAACTAACAAGTACATAGGACCCACTAGCAAGTTGGGTTCTAAGGGTAAGTGATTCATTATTTGTTGCAGGTAAATCCAAGTGACCATACCCCTATATGGTACTTGGATAGTGGTTGTTCCAGACATATGACTGGAACAAGGAGAATGTTGAGGGACTATGTGCCCATAAAGAATGGACCCAAAGTTATCTTTGGTGGATCAGAAAAGGGAATCATCAAAGGATTTGGTAACATATCTTGTGATTCAATTACTATCACTAAAGTGGCTTATATAAAGGGTTTAAAACATAACCTTATTAGCATAAGTCAACTTAGTGATCTAGGATATGATATTTCTTTCCACAAAGGAGAGTGCCTAGTAAAAAGGTCAAGTGATCAAGAGATCATTTTGACTGGCACTAGGAAAGGAAATGTGTATTGCCTTAACCTAGATTGTGAGTCTAACAACTCACCTATTTGTTTGGTAGTAGGAGAGAAAGCTTCTCTATATATCAAATGGCACAAGAGGCTAGCTCATCTGAACTATAAGTCAATTGGACTGCTGTATAGCATGGGATTAGTGATGAATGATCCTCAAGTTCAGTGCATAAAAGAGGGTGTATGCTCAGCTTGCCAAAAAGGTAAGCAGACTAAGTCTTCTTTTCAGTCACTTGACATCAAAGATTCAAAGAGATGTTTGTATCTCATGCATATGGATTTGTTTGGTCCTATGCCAGTCCATAGTCTTAGTAGGAAAGCATACACACTTGTTGTTGTGGATGACTATTCTAGATTTACATGGGTTTTCTTCTTGAGGCAGAAATCTGAAACCCCAACTATTTTCCAGACTTTTGTCAGACAAATTCAGAATGAATACAACTGCTCAGTGGTCAAAATCAGAAGTGACCATGGAACTGAATTTCAGTCTGAATGTATGACACAATTCTGTGAAGAACTTGGGATACATCAGGAATTCTCTTCACCTAGAACTCCTCAGCAAAATGGTGTTGCTGAAAGAAAGAATATGACTCTAATTGAAGCCAGTAGAACTCTACTGAATGACACTACTCTCCCTGAATACTTCTGGGCTGAGGCAGTAAATATTGCATGTCATGTGCTCAATAGGGCCTCCATCAACAAGAAACACAAGATGACTCCCTACCAGATTTTAAAAGGCAGAAAACTAAACATATCTTATTTCAGAATCTTTGGTGTAAGTGTTTTGTACTAATCAATGGTAAACACTATCAAACTAATTTTGCTGCTAAATCACTAGAAGGGATATTTATTGGGTACAGCAACCATAGTAGAGCATACAAGATCTAAAACTTGACTACTCAAGTTGTAGAAGAATCTGTGCATGTTGTATTTGATGAGTCAATATTTATTAACAATGAATTGTCTAGTTCTTCAGTTAGTTCTACAGGTCTAACAGATAAGCTGGAAAAGTTGACTATCAATGAAGATGTTCCTGCTAAATTGGATGAGGATAAAGATGCCAGCTATCCAGGGGGAGATCAAGTCCCTCTGGGTGAAGAATAAAATATGGAGCAACAAGATGAGGAAACTGAAGATAGCCATAATGCTAACAGAATTCCTCCAGCAAGGAGACACATGAAGGATCATCCAGCTCACCAGATCATTGGTTATTCAAGTCAGGGTGTTCTAACAAGGAGCAGGAGCATGAACACAGTTTTATGTTCTAGCTTCCTGTCTCAGATAGAACCCAAGAAGATTGAAGAGGCCATGCAAGACACCAACTGGATTGATGTAATGCAAGAAGATCTCAGTCAGTTCAAAAGGTGTAAGGTCTGGGAACTGGTGTCAAAACCTAAGTATCACAACATAATAGGAACTAAGTGTATCTACAGGAACAAGCTTGATGAGAATGGCACTATAGTCAAGAACAAGGCTAGACTGGTAGCAAAAGGCTGCAGGCAAGAGGAAGGTATTGACTTTGATCAAACCTTTGCTCCAGTGGCAAGGATGGAGGCAATAAGGCTGTTCTTAGCCTATGCTGTCTATCAAGGGTTCAAAGTATATCAAATGGATGTGAAATCAGCATTTTTGAATGGTGATTTAAAAGAAGAAGTCTATGTAGAACAACCCTCAGGTTTTGTAGACTCTCACTTTCCTGATTATGTATATAGGCTGAGGAAAGCACTATATGGTTTGAAACAAGCTCCAAGGGCTTGGTATGAAACCTTGTCTGCCTTCCTCATTAAGAATAAATTCTCTAGAGGAAAGATAGACAAAAATCTATTCTATAGGGAATCAAAAGGCAAGATAATACTAGTCCTGATATATATGGATGGCATTATCTTTGGTTCTACTGAAAACAACCTTTGTAGGAAGTTTGTCAAACTTATGCAAGGGAAGTTTGAGATGAGCAGTATGGGTGAGCTGAAGTTCTTCTTGGGACTTTAAGTTAGACAGACTGAGAGTGGTTTGTCTATATCCCAGTCTAAGTTCACCAAGGAGTTGATTAAGAAGTATTGTTTTGACTCAGCTTCTACAATGAAAACTCCAATGGGAACAAGTATGCCTATATGCAAAGATGAAGCAGGGAAACCTGTTGATGAGTCTTTGTATAGAGGGATAATTGGCTCCCTACTATACTTGACTGCTAGTAGACCTGACATCATGTATGCAACATGTGTCTGTGCTAGGTATCAAGCATATCCTAAGGAATCTCATTATACTGCAGCTAAAAGAATTTTGAGATATCTTAAGGGCACACCTAATCTAGGCCTTTGGTACCCTAAGAATAGAGATTTTCTATTAACAGGTTTCTCAGATGAAGATTTTGCTGGATGCAAAGAAGACAAAAAAAGTACCACAGGAACCTGTCAGTTCCTTGGTGGGAGGCTGGTGTCATGGAGCAGCAAGAAGCAAACAAGTTGTTGGGTATTGTATCCACAATGTACCTGATTTGAAGAAGCCCCTGAGCAAGCCAAGGTAAATAGACAGTGTGTTTGATGAAATCTTTCTAGTTGTGCTTGCAGTTATTTCACGCTAAGTACACACCAATGTCAGGGTGCAGTGGGTCAATATACACGGGTCTGCGCGACGTAATCCCTCGTTGAGCAGATCAGTGTGTTGGCCTACGTGTACTCTCTCTATTGGGGTGTACTTAATTTCAAGTGCAGGGCTATGATAAAGCAAGAGCAGACAAGGAGCAAGGATGGGCCAAAGACCAGCTCACGGGTTGAAAGACGAGAATCGTCTAAGTGTAAATCGTCGAGAATCACTAAGTGATTCTCGCCGATTCGTCGAGAATCACTTGTGATTCTCGACGAGTCGTCGAGAATCACTAAATGATTCTCGCCAGGTTAGGCCGGCTGTCTCGACGCAGTCAGAAAATCCTCTTAAGGCAGAATCGTCGAGAATCACTAAGTGATTCTCGCCGATTCGTCGAGAATGACTTTGCATTCTCGACGATTCGGCGAGAATCAAATGTGATTCCCGCCGATTCTCCCCGGCCTGTATAACCTGTGATGCCAGAATTCGCCAAGTAGAATTCGGCGAGAATCGTAAGTGATTCTCGCCGATTCGTCGAGAATCACATACGATTCTCGCCGAATTTGACTTGGGCAAATTTCTGACATTTCCTGGACCGGTCCAGGTTTCCAGCGGTATTTCGAACCGGACTTAGGTCTTTGCTTTGGTGGGGCCCACAACGGTCATCTTTATGACCTAGTGTATAAATTCACAAGTATTGGTGTACAGTGATTCTTACGGATACAGAATATGAAAGCCAGCGGCCGTCAAACCCTAAATTCGCGAACCTGCTCCATCTCCGTCGTCGTCGCTCGTACAGTGATCACCGTTGCTGATCTCGATCTCCTCCAGATCCCCGGTGATAGAAGCCAAGTCTTGCACAGCGTTTCACGCGTCTAACCAGAGATCTTTTGTCTCTTGATTTGAGATAGGGAAATCCATCCCCGTCCGAATCGATCGAGACGATCGATCCTAGTGTGACCGTTGGAAGACCTTGCCGACTTCGCTAAGAAGATTGAATCTCCAGTGCTTTGCTGCTGTTTTCAGTTGCCGCCGCCAACACCGAGAGCCTAGCCGCCGCTCGTCGCCGCCGCCGGTCTCGGGGAGATTCTCTCCAAGAAAGATCTAGGGTTGTGGACTTTTCGTTGCCTACAAGAACAAGTAGTCTAACGAAAAGGGACACCTAGATCTTCAAGTTGTTTGTATTTTCTTATACACTCTAATTTCGTTTTCATTGTAAAGGAACATTTGGTTCCTAGTTGTAGGGTTGGGTGCAACCCGTGTTGTGGGAGTGTTGACTCCTACGTGTGGAAGGGTTCCTTCTGATAGTGCAAGGATTGGATTTCAATCCTGTTGGTGAAGTGACCGAGTCGTCCCTGCATTGGTAGATAGGTCGAAGGGGGAAAGTGGACATACCCAAATCGGGGAACCACTATATATTGCCTGTGTTATTTTTTGTGCTGTGTGTTTTGTTTTGATTCTGCAGGTACACTTTTAATTCCGCAAATACGCTGCAAGTCACCTATCCCCCCCCCCCATAGGTGAAGGTAGTTGACACTAGGTGGACTTTCAAGTGCTATCAGAGTGAGGTTACTCATCAAAAAGGTTAACACCTTGAGTAGAATCCTGCCACCAGTGTCAACAAGAAGCTCAAACTCAAGCATGGAGTTGGATTGTGATGTCCCTCCTCTAAGACTCCCCTCATGTACAAAGGAGTACTATCCTGTATGGAAGTTGAGAGTATTATTTCATCTGGAGGCCATCGACCCTCGAGCATCACTCATTCTGGAAGAGGGTCCCTTCATTCCCATGAAGGCTTCCAGCTCGGGGAAAGATCTCCAAATCCCCAAGTGTCCCAAAGAGATGTCGGAGACAGAGCTCTCACTGTTCAACCTGGACCAGGTGATTCGTCAGATCATCACTGATGTCTGGTCTGGACCTTCTCGCTCTAGAGTGGACAAGTGTAGGACAGCCAAGTCCATGTGGCAAACCATCTCAGACCTCATGGAGGGATTAGAGAAAACAGGGACCTGTCGTCAACAAGAGGATGAAGCCTATGTAGGGGTCCTCATTTCTGAAGATGAAGGGCATGATCAATCTGTCAGTATCAGGGCTCCTGTGTCCTTGTCAGAGACTGAAGAAGAAGTTGAGGAAAGCAGTTCTGATGAAGCTGACTCAACAGTATCTGCCGATATTTACGGTAACCCTGAACAGCAAAGCCAGGAGCAGGTAACTTCTTCCTCATGCCCCTCTCCTCTTGAAGTTCCTGAAGACAGGAACAATTCAGAGGGTAATCCTTCCAGAGATGCAAGGGATATGGATAGCTTCAATCAAAGGATTGAAAATCCTGATTCTCTTGAGAGTGCCCTTCAGAAGAGCAACTTACTTGTGGAGGAGCAAGCTAAGGAGATTGCTCAGCTGAAGACCTTGATGAATCTCCAATTGGAATCCATCAAGGTAAAGGACTCAAAGACCTCGGATCTAGAGAGTCGTCTAGAGACCGAGAAGAGGATTATTTCTAACTTTTCCAAGATAGTTGCTATCAAAAGAAAAGCAGAAAATGGGTGGATCTCCCAAATCATCAATTCATCGAGAAATGGGGAAACTGTATTCAGACCCCCCACCCCGAGCAGGAAGGGCACACATCATGCATTCAGGTATGACCATAGGAACAACCATGGTCACTGCAAGAATGATCAGCCTTCATGTGGAAATACCCACAGTGCCAGAGCTGACATGGCCACCCAGAGGAAAATACCTCAGGCTTCCACCAAGCCCTTTGTATTCTCGGCCACAGCCCCAACTCGTCATGAATCTGCCAGCATCAGCTCACAATGCGCCTCTCACCTCCCTAGGACTCAGGAAAGGGGGGTTAGAAATCATGTTGTTGGGATTCATGGGGTCCTTGGAAGGGGGCTGACTGAAAGGAAGGCACCACCTCCCAGGCCTCATGACGACTGCCATATGCATTCTTTCCACCCTTCCAATAGTCACGGTGGAAGAGACAATTCTGTTAGCATATCCGGCTCTATCCCGTTTAGACCTAGAACTATGACTACCTCAGTCACCCGTTCAGGTCACAAACGGCGATACAACATTCATGAATGTTGGTGTTGTGGCAAAGTGGGTCATTTTGCCATATATTGTTGGCACAACTCTTCTGTGTCAAAGGCAAGGGGACTTCCACATCCTCGAGGAAATGTTAGTCCTCCCACCAGGATTCCTGAGGGGAGGCATTCCAACTATTATGCTGACAGGAACCTAGGACCCAATACTTATTGGGTTCCTAAGGCAAATTAATTTTGTTTTGCAGGAATGTCCAAAGGCCAACAAAACTCCTATTTGGTATTTGGACAGTGGTTGCTCCCGTCACATGACCGGGACAAGAAGCCTGCTGAGGGAGTACTCTCCAGTCGAGAATGGACCCAAAGTCATATTTGGGGGATCTGATCGGGGAGTCACCAGAGGTTACGGTACGATTTCCAACGGTATACTCTCTATCACTAACGTAGCTTATGTTGAAGGATTAAATCATAACCTGATCAGCGTAAGCCAATTATGTGATAAAGGGTATGACGTTAAGTTCTGCAATGATAAATGCCTGATAATATCATGTGATTCTTCGGAATCTGTATTAACTGGCATTAGGAGCAGAAATATTTTCTATTTAGATTTTCTTAGTTTAGATTCTTCTACCCCAGTATACCTAGTTGCAAAAGGCAGTGCATCTCTTTGTGAACAATGGCACAAGAGATTGGCACACATTAATTACAAGACAATTAATATGCTGTTTTCCAAAGACTTAGTAAGGGATGCTCCCATTATTAAGTGCATTAAAGATAGTCCATCTCCTGCATGTCAGATGGGCAAGCGGACTCAGGCTACCTTTAAGGGCATCCCAGACAAAGACTCCTCCAGATGTCTTTATCTTCTGCATATGGACCTGTTTGGTCCAATGCAAGTTCATAGCTTAGGAGGGAAGTCGTATACGCTAGTAATTGTAGATGATCACTCTCGGTTTTCGTGGGTCGTGGAGAACAAGGACATCTCTCTCTAGCATCTCTGACTTTCAAGTGGCACGTGGAGAACAAGGACATCTCTCTCTACTATGTCCCCACGGACAAGCAGATTGCAGATATTTTCACAAAGCCCTTAGACGAGGCCAAGTTCAATCTCTTCAAAACTGAATTGGGAATGCTCAACTATGAGGAATGAAGACTCCAGAAGCTCTTGGGTCGTGCATCTAGGGGGAGCATCTGCCAGGAACTCAAGTGTAAGCATAGGTGCACGAACTGAGAGGGAGCATAGTGTCAAATGCACCAGACCCAGATTTGCAGAAGCCGAAAAGGGGGAGATTACCCTCTCGGCTAAGGCTAAGGTGGCTCCAAGTTTGCTCCCAAGTAATTGGTAATGAATATCTCTCAACTCAATTTTAAGTTAATGATTTTCATTCCTATATGCTCTATTCACCTTAGCTTGTAGGGTTTAGGCTTCTTCAAATAGGGGGAGATTGTTGGGTATTGAATCCACAATGTACCTGATTTGAAGAAGCCCCTGAGCAAGCCAAGGTAAATAGACAGTGTGTTTGATGAAATCTTTCTAGTTGTGCTTGCAGTTATTTCACGCTAAGTACACACCAATGTCAGGGTGCAGTGGGTCAATATACACGGGTCTGCGTGACGTAATCCCTTGTTGAGCAGATCAGTGTGTTGGCCTACGTGTACTCTCTTTATTGGGGTGTACTTAATTTCAAGTACAGGGCTATGATAAAGCAAGAGCAGACAAGGAGCAAGGATGGGCCAAAGACCAGCTCACGGGTTGAAAGACGAGAATCGTCTAAGTGTAAATCGTCGAGAATCACTAAGTGATTCTCGCCGATTCGTCGAGAATCACATGTGATTCTCGACAAGTCGTCGAGAATCACTAAATGATTCTCGCCAGGTTGGGTCGGCTGTCTCGACGCAGTCAGAAAATCCTCTTAAGGCAGAATCGTCGAGAATCACTAAGTGATTCTCGCCGATTCGTCGAGAATGACTTTGCATTCTCGACGATTCGGCGAGAATCAAATGTGCTTCCCGCCGATTCTCCCCGGCCTATATAACCTGTGATGCCAGAATTCGCCAAGTAGAATTCGGCGAGAATCGTAAGTGATTCTCGCCGATTCGTCGAGAATCACATACGATTCTCGCCGAATTTGACTTGGGAAATTTCTGACATTTCCTGGACCGGTCCAGGTTTCCAGCGGTATTTCGAACCGGACTTAGGTCTTTGCATTGGTGGGGCCCACAACGGTCATCTTTATGACCTAGTGTATAAATTCACAAGTATTGGTGTACAGTGATTCTTACGGATACAGAATACGAAAGCCAGCGGCCGTCAAACCCTAAATTCGCGAACCTGCTCCGTCTCCGTCGCTGCCGCTCGTACAGTGATCACCGTTGCTGATCTCGATCTCCTCCAGATCCCCGGTGATAGAAGCCAAGTCTTGCACAGCGTCTCACACGTCTAACCAGAGATCTTTTGTCTCTTGATTTGAGATAGGGAAATCCATCCCCGTCCGAATCGATCGAGACGATCGATCCTAGTGTGACCGTTGGAAGACCTTGCCGACTTCGCTAAGAAGATTGAATCTCCAGTGCTTTGCTGCTGTTTTCAGTTGCCGCCGCCAACACCGAGAGCCTAGCCGCCGCTCGTCGCCGCCGCCGGTCTCGGGGAGATTCTCTCCAAGAAAGATCTAGGGTTGTGGACTTTTCGTTGCCTACAAGAACAAGTAGTCTAACGAAAAGGGACACCTAGATCTTCAAGTTGTTTGTATTTTCTTATACACTCTAATTTCGTTTTCATTGTAAAGGAACATTTGGTTCCTAGCTGTAGGGTTGGGTGCAACCCGTGTTGTGGGAGTGTTGACTCCTACGTGTGAAAGGGTTCCTTCCGATAGTGCAAGGATTGGATTTTAATCCTATTGGTGAAGTGACCGAGTCGTCCCTGCATTGGGAGATAGGTCGAAGGGGGAAAGTGGACGTACCCAAATCGGGGAACCACTATATATTGCCTGTGTTATTTTCTGTGTTGTGTGTTTTGTTTTGATTCTGCAGGTACACTTTTAATTCCGCAAATACGCTGCAAGTCACCTATCCCCCCCCATAGGTGAAGGTAGTTGACACTAGGTGGACTTTCACAAGTGTAGCTATATCAACAGCTGAATCAGAATATATAGTTGCAGGTAGCTGCTGTGCACAATTAATGTGGATAAAGCATCAACTAGAAGATTATGACATACAGGTAAGTAGAATTCCATTATTTTGTGATTCTACAAGTGCTATTTCTATTACTAAGAATCTTGTATCACACAGTAGGACCAAGCATATAGAAATAAAGTTTCATTTTATCAGAGAATATGTTGAAAAGGAAAATATTAGTCTAGAGTTTGTAAAAACAGATAATCAAATAGCTGATATTTTCACAAAACTACTGGATGAAACTAAATTCAATAATTTCAAAATTGAATTAGGTATATTGAACCTAGAATAGGTTAACATAAGTTTCCATGAGTAGAATCAGTAAGCACCTAATTTCTATTGAAATTTGTCTAAGTACAAAGTTTGTGTCGACACAAGCAAGTTGTGTCGACACACTCAGTATGATTGTGTCGACACAGGAAAAGGATGTGTCGACACAAAAACAGTATCTGTGTCGACAGGAGAATAGGTTTCAACACAACCTTGTCAAGACTATAAGTTGTGAGGATATTCGTGTCGACACAAAAAGTTGGTGTCGACACAACTCTGTCGAAACTTAAGTTATCAGTGTTGACACAGACACAAGTATGTTGACACAGACTCAGGTATGTCGACACATAGATGTGTCGACTTAAAATACGTTTTGTCGACTAAGACATTAGTATGTCGACACATAGTTGTGTCGACTTAACTTAAGTTCTATCAAGACCTAGGTCATTTTTGTCGACATAAAAAATAATTTGTCGACTTAAGCCCGACTTTTGATCTGCCCCTGACTCAAGTACTATAAAAAGGTGAATCCAAAATCTGGTCGACTACGCTATCAGAATTTTTGACTCTACACCTTCTGTTGACATAGACCTTCTCTTCTCTTCTCCTCTAGTACTTACATCAATGGCGCCAAACCAAGAAGATAAGGTTAACGAAGGTTACGAACTTGTTCGCGAAGGTTTCACAACTGCTTCTGATGAAATTCAGGGAGTTATTGCCCTAATTTCTGAAAATGGACTTAAATTTTTGGTCTCAGAACCGACCAAAATTTGGAAGAAGGAAGTCATGGAGTTCTATTCAACCGCTATAGTGGATTCAGAAGGCAAGAAAATCAAGGCGACTGTTCAAGATACCCAAGTGAAACTCACATTGAAAATTATCAGGAAATCACTACATATTCCATTGATCAAGGATATAGAAGAAATAACCCCTTCCTAGATTACAGAAGCTTTAAGCTGGTGTGGGCTGAGTCCCAATATCAAGAATGGATCCTCTATCACCAGAAAAGGGATGAATTCCCAAGGAAAATTTCTATCTGAAGTTGTTGGCAAAGTGATTATCTGCAAGATAGGTGGACATGATCGGATTTCTGCCCACATGTTCAATCTGATGGTGAGAATCATATTGAAGATAAACACTGACTGGGAAGCAGTAGTGTTTGATAAACTACAAGAAGGAATGAAGAAACCTAACCTGGGAAGGATCCTCAGCCTATGCTTAACATCAGTAATTCCAGATGTTCTGAAACAAGCAAATGGCTCTAAGATAAATCATATGAGAAAAATGGATGTAAGGATACTGTCAAGGTGGGATAGAGTTCTAACCAAGGAAGTCCCAGCTCCTAAGGAGCAAACTAACAAAGATAAGAAGAAAAAGAAGGTGGTTGTCCAGGCTGACTCCTCCAATAATTCTGAGGAGGAAGTGGTCTTCAGTTCTGATGAAGACCAGCAACAACAAGATGTTCATGCTCAAGCAAAGGACTGTGAGCCCCAAGAGCAACAAATTGACTCTACTCCAGGGGGAGAAAACCTAGAGAAAGAAACTGAGTTACCTGCCCAAGGGGGAGGTATTGATGTTGCTGTCCTGGATAGTGACTTAGCTGCAGACACAATAATGGATGTTGTATCTGAAATCAACACTACAGCTGAAGTAACTGATAAGAATGATGCTCAAAATGAGCCAGTAAGTATCTTCTCCACAGACTAGTGATGTATTATAGTATTCTCCTCAAAAATTATTCAAAGGGACACTTTTGTTTACACAACAAAAGAGGTCTTTCAAGTGGTATTTTTAAAAAAAAACTAATCTTATTCCTTCTGAACAGATATAGCAGGAATTTACAATGGAAGAATTGTTTCCTGATCCTCTTACTGATAGAATTGGGGGGAGGAAATTGAAAAAGAAAAGGAAATTCCAAGGACTGAGGGGGAGTTATCCAAGGATACCCCAGCTGAAAAGGAAACTGTTGCTATTCAAAGTACATCTGAATCTTTTGAAGATGAAGAAGCCATATTGGCTAAGAAAAGAAAGCTGACTGTATTAAAGAAGAAGAGTTCTGGATATAAGAAAGCTTTACAATTGGGAACTGCACCATCTACATCAAGCATGGACTTCAGTTCTTTACTAGTCCAGATGCAAATAAAACTGGATAATCAAAGACAGACTATAGAAAAATATGTGGATAAAACTCATAAGGAGTTACAGTTTCAGTTGGCCCAGGACATCAAATCCATTAGATTTGAAGTGAATCAACATAAGAAGGAGATGACAGATTGCTTCCATAAAGGAGGTAATGATGTGGTGTTCCTGGCCAAGCAACAGCAAGATATACAAGCTAAAGTGGATGAAATTGAAGTGAAGCAGGGATATGTACTGGAGAATCAGATAAGGATGAATGAAAATCTCAAGGATTCACATCATGAAATATTGACAAAGCTCACTAATTCTAGCACTACTCTGAAGGCTGAAATCTCCAAGCAAATCCAGGAAGATATATCTGCTATCAAAGCCACATTTCAAGAATCTCAGGAGAAAATTAAAATTTTCTTGACAAAATTCAGAGCTTATTTTAAAGAAGGAACTGAATATATAGCTGATCAAGTCAGATTCCAGAAAGAAGACATAAGAGATCATGTTGCAAGAGAAGTCATAAAGGGGGAGAGATTACTAGTCAAAGCCAGCTCTGACCATGCTAAATGGACTACCAATAGCATTAGAGCTACTCTTGGATATCCTCATCTTTGTGATGATGCTAATGTAGTTGAGTCTGGGATTCAACCTGAATATTTTGAAGGAGATCAGCCTGAAGTTGCTCAGGTGATCTACCCCACAGCTGATTTTGAGATGGTTCAAGAAGAAGTGCTGAAAATGTATAGTCCTCCACCAGAGGTACAAAATGTAATTCTGGAAAAGGTTTAAATGTCAGAAGCTTCATTAGAAGCTCAGAAGGAAGCTCAACTTTCCAAGAAGTGATTCAGAGAGTAGGCTGAGCTGAAGCCAGATTTTGAGCAGTGGAGTCCAACTTCTAGAAATATCATACTTACTGCCTGGAAAGCTGTTAAGGATAAAATCCATGACAGGGTTAAGTGGTATTCTGAGCAAGAGTGGAATAAATATCAAGCTGGACAAGAAGCAATTCTACAGCATAGAAGAAGTGCTAAGGCTGGAAAGCTACCTGCTAATGCTCAAGAGCCAAGCAAGTACTTCCCCAAACCTTTCCACTATTTTGAAAGACAGAAGATCAAGGCTGAAGTATTGAAGAAGAAAGCTCTCAAAGCGAAAAAGCCAGCTGGAGATGCTGAACCTTCTGTGCAGGCTAAAATCAAGTCTGGCAAAGGAATAATTATTATGGAACCTAATCAGTAATAGGATTGCTAGGTTCTTATAATAGAATAATGTATTATTTTTCCTTTTGCTCTATAATAAATTCTTGTAAACCATAATTTTACTGATTGATGAAATCTTTTTAAGTATTAAGTGTCTATTGTTTACAACGATTATGTAATAACCTGCTCTGAAATGTTTTTACTTCTATTACAATTTTGTTTTATCTTAAGAGATGTATATCTTTGACTAAGGGTTATGACTTCTCCAAATAGGGGGAGATTGTTGGGTACATTGGAAAATATGTACTATATTTGGAGAAGCCACAACTTAGTCAATGATATGCATCAATGTGTATTTGATTGAAGTTTGAGTTTCATTATGCAGGTTTAAAAATTTGAAGGAAAATTTTCTAAGTACAAGTGTCGAAACTTGTGAAGAAACTGTGTCGACACTCAGGAAACTTGTGTCGACATTCAGGCAAGCTGTGTCGACACACAGGCGAATTGTGTCGACACCCAGGGAAGTTGTGTCGACACTCAGAATTTGTGTCGACACTTATAAAGAAGTTGTGTCGACACTCAAAGCTATGTCGACACCTAAAGAAGCATCTGTGTCGACATCCAAAATTGTGTCGACAACTTAAAACAGAATTGTGTCGACACTTAAATCAGAAGATGAGTCGACACTCAGGAGCTATGTCGACACCTGAAGCAATTGTGTCGACACACAGGACTTGTGTCGACACACAGGACTTGTGTCGACACACCAACTCTCAAGAGGCTGTGTCGAGTTTAGAAGTAATTGTGTCGACACACAGGACTTGTGTCGACACACACACAACGCCATTTGACAAACACTCAACACCATCTGTCTGCAACAGAAATGTCGAGACAAGAAGCTGTTATGTCGACACACAGGACTTGTGTCGACACATACAACAAAAAGCAGTGTCGAGAAGCAGAAGTATGGCTGTGTCGAAACTTGGAGTATTTGTGTCGACACCTTGAAGACTTGTGTCGACACTTAGCGTATATGTGTCGACACATGTGAAGCAGTCTGCTGAGTGTTGTATGCTGAGTTGAAAAGACATTGTAGAACCTGGTGACGTGACTGGTGACTTGACAGCTGTCATAACTAACCGGTCTGACACCACTGTCAGAACTGTCAGAAGTATGTTATGAATCGGATCAGCCGGTAACCATGAAGCAAGCTCTATATAAGAGACAAATCGAGAACGATAAAAAGAGACAACAACGTGAGACATCAATAAGAAGAATTCTGACAGATCAAGGGCTGTCTGCAAGAAAGATTCAGAGTTCAATCTGAATCTAAGGAAGAAACTGACTGAAGATCAACTTCAACTTCAAGAAAAGATCCACCTTATTTGTCATAATCAAGAAGCTTTGAAAAGCTAAGTTCGGTTGGATCAGAAGGATCAGTCTATACAAGAACTGATCAAGAAGACAACATCAACAGAGAAATCTAGCTGGTGAAGTTTTCTGATACTTATTACTCATAAATTCTTGTAGGATCTATTGTTATATCTGAGATTGTAAGCCTAAAATTATAAAGGCTGAGGTAGGGCTGTGTGCCTGAGGTAGGACTTGTGGAAAGTCTGAGTTGTAAGCCTAATTATAAAGGCTGAGGTAGGGCTGAGGTCTGAGGTAGGATTCAAGGAAGAATCTGAGGTAGGACTTGTGTAAATTCTGAGGTGTAGGAACCATTTTGGAGTTCTGAGTTTGTAAGATCTGCGGATCCGAGCCAGTGGAAGGAAGTTAGGCTGAATCCAGTTATCTGCTGGATAGGCGAAGGGGGAAAGTGGATGTACCCATATCTTGGGGAACCACTATAGATCTGGTGTCTGCTGTGTTTTTTTTATTTCTGTAGATAGAATTATTCTGTGCTAAAAGAAGTTACAAATATCTGTTTGCTTTAAAATCAAAAAGATTAGAACCTATTCACCCCCCCCCCTCTAGGTGTTTAGGCTCTTGAAACAAAGTCTTTCAATCGTCTCCTTCCTCACCATTACTGTCATGCCAGAAGGTCTTATTCAGTTCAGTCAACCTGAAAGTAAGAAGTGATAGCTACTGCGATATTCATCTGCGATAGCAAGGTTAGGACTGATTCCTGAAAGAGAAGAGGCAGAGATTTTTGCAAAGCTGCTTCCAGAAAAAGTCGTGATTCATCTGAAGATATCTATCAACTTATTGATGTGAAGAAGAAGTTAGGGGAGACTCAGTTTCTGCCCAGGAAGACAGACCCAGAGATTTTTCTCTGGTGTCTAATTATTTCAAATCAATGTTACTTTCTATAAGATCAAATCTAGGATCTGAGTGTAAGATTCTTGAGTGAATCTAAGTGTAGGCCTGTGTTATAAAGGCTGAGGTAAGATCTGTGATAGATCTGAGTGTAGGATTCTTGAGTGAATCTGAGTGTAGGCCTGCGATATAAAGGCTGAGTTAGGATCCAGTTGGGATCTGAGTGGTAGGGCATATTACCTGAGGTGTAAATCTTGAAGAAGACTGAGTGGTACTATGAGATCGTGTTGTAAGCTCCTTAGAGCTGAGTTTTGGGGGAAGAGCCTTATCTAACACACTATTAGACGGGCGCAGAGGGACAGTGGACATACCCAAACTCTGGGGAACCACTATAAAATATTTGTATCATCTGGTTGATGGTTTTGAAAGCTTAACTTAACAAATCACCAAGCACAGCAAATAAGGTGTAGGTCTAGAAAATTAAAAAGAGACCTAAAACCTATTCACCGGGTCTCTAGGTGTTTGCTGACCTTGAAAACAAAGTCTTTCATGTATCTTACAATGGAAGAAGAAAGGTCATGAGTTTGAGTGCACTGAAAGATCCTCATGAAGAAGTCAAAATGGCCCATTATGGACCATTTGTATCTGGTGCACTAGCCCCCACACTCAACAATATGGCAGTGGCTAGCTCTCAAGACCAACCAGCAAAGACTCAAAGAAGGAGTAGGTCTATCAGTAAGCCTGATTTGGCTATCTATGATGTTATCAATAGTATGTCCTCTACAAAGAAGATTGCTATTGATGGCATTCAGATCAAGCCAAGTAATTATACCGGAAGACTCTCTTTCAGTCAGATCCTTGTTGAAAGAAACTTGAAGAAGGTTGCTGCTCTTCCTTTTGTACAGTCAGCAGCTAACTAAACTATCAGACCTTCTCAGAAAAGAAGATACAATATACATGAGTGTTGGTGTTGTGACAAAGTGGGTCATTTTGCCTTAGATTGCTGGCACAATCCTACTGTGCCCAGAGCAAGTGGTAGTCTTCCTATCAGAAAATTAGCAGGAAGACAAGTTCAGTTTTAGACTAATAAGAACCTAGGACCCAATCCATTTTTGGGTCCTAAGGTATACTAATCTGTGTTTGCAGGATAGTTCAAGTGCCCACACAATGCAAATGTGATACTTGGACAGAGGTTGTTCCAGGCATAAGACTGGAACAAGGAGTTATCTTAAGTATCATACTCTAGTGAGGAATAGACCTAAGATCTGTAGTTGGGAAGTTGCAGATGGATAAATTGACCATCAAAGATACTCCTCCTACTGCCCAAGAGGAAAAGGATGTTGTGTGCATTCCTGAAAAAGGATAAAGTACATAGGACTTGGGTGAAGACCAGCAGGATCCAGCCATTAAAGTTCAAGATGTTTGTCTAGTGGGACAAAGTTTTGTTGCCACATCAGCAGACTAGTGAGGAAAAGAAAAAGAAGGTTGAACTCATCACAGAGGAAAGCATAGGAAGCAGCTCTTTTGAAAGCGGTAAGGAAGAGATATATGATCCTCAGCTGTCAGATTCTTTTGAGAATATAAAAAGAGATAAATCAGAAGATTGTCCAAGTCAGTAACTACCAATCAGAGAACATTCTAGTAGAGGTAGATGAAATGGTAACTGAAAGTATTGTGGACAAAATCTGTGCAAATATTGAGGGGGATACTGATAAGCTAAATGCTCCTGTTTAGGGTGAGCTAGTACAGTCTGGTATGCTGAACAAGTTTGAGTCTTACCTAGAGTATCTACAGTACATAATAAATCAGAAGAATATTGCTAAAGATCAGAATGTCCCTATGGATAATGCTGGGGTTGTGGTGGAGAATACCCAGATGGTTGCACCTGCTGTGGGAGAGCAAGTACAATCAGTTTAAGAACAATTGGATTGCTCAAGCTATAGTTGATACAAGTCAGCAACTTCCTATGGGAAATACAGAGATTGAGGTGGAGATTCCAACAGAACTCCCTGCTCAAGAAGATGAGAATGTCATTTAAATTTCAGAGAATAGTTATCTATCTGGATGAAAAGATAGATCAGGCCAAAACCTCCCTAACTGCAGCTGTATCTGAAGAAGTCATAAAGGGGGGTAGATAATGATCAAGGAAGAAGGCAATGATTAAGGGGGAGAATACTGTTTGGGTTTCCAATGTAATCAAAGGTTCATTGTGGCTTGAACAGTATATAGATGAAAACATGGTTGAACCCTCTTGTACTTCTCCTGATCAGATAGCTAGAGCCAGAGGAAGAACTGTTGTTGAAGAAAAGGAAGAGATCTGGCTCAGCAAGAAGATACTTTGCTGGGTGCAATGAAGATATGAAAATCAAGGATGGAACTTGTCAATTCCAAGGGAGAAGGCTGATTTCATGGAGTAGCAAGAAGCAGACCAGTATGACTATATCCACTGCTGAGTCAGAATACATATCTATAGGGAGCTGTTGTGCACAACTTCTGTGGATACAACATCAGCTAGAGGACTACAATATCAAGGTAAGTCATTCACCTTTATAGTGTAACTCATCCAGTGCAATTCTAATTGCTAAGAATCCTGTGTCACATAGTAGGACTAAGATTATAGAAATTAGATATCATTCAGAAAGTGAGGACATTTGCCTTGAATTTATCCCCACTGACAATCAAGTTGTTGATATCTCCATTAAGTCATTCGATGAGGCTAAGTTCAATTCTTTCAAAATTGAGTTAGGAATGTTTAATGTTGAATGAATCATGTACATTAAGTGTTTCAATTATAGATCTACATGTCTATATTTTTTCAAGTCATAATGATGTTTATTTGCCTTATTATTAAAGTATAACTTTAACAAGGTTAGATAGATAGTTAGCAGTTAATCACTTCAACTAGCTATGTTAAATTTCAGTGAGATCAGCTGAGAAAGATACAGTGTAGGATAAGAATGATGTTCCTCCAAAAATTATGATGTAGTTGAGGGGGAGCATTCACATGTTCCTACTCAGGATAAAGTCATTTAATCCACCCAGTTGGCCGAGAAATCAACTCTTCCCGAGCATGATGGTCAAAAGGACTAAGAGTATAATTCATCCATGATCCTTTCTCCACCCTCAATAGATGAATGCTTATTGAAGAAGCCAGAAAGGGGGAGGAGTGGGAGAGCAATGACTTGATATGACTTGACATGTTGAGTCAGTGCATAATACTTAGAATGATTCAAGTGGTATGGGGAGAGAAATGACAACTTGTTGAGTCAGTGCATAATACTTGGAAACTTTCAAGTGCTATGAGGAGAGCAATGACTTGACATGTTAAGTCACTGCATTAAACTGGGGAACTTTAGACAATCTATAGTTGCTAGCTTACATTTGCTTAATTGATGTGTTTTATATATTAATGCATCTTAGTATTGCTATGTATTCTGCCTTCTTCAAATATGAGGAGATTGTTGGGAATATTGCCCTTCAATGTTCCCTTGATTTGAAGAGGCATCACCATCAATACTAAGAGCATAATTGTGTTTGATGTATGTTCAAATTTTATGTGTGCAGGATGTTCTTTGTCACAATGATTAGACAGGTTGTCTAAGTAAAAGTGACAGGTGGACATAAGGAAGAATGCTGGAAAGATAGAAATTTGTCTAAGTCCATAGGTATTGAGTGAAGGCAGTTCACTCAATTCCAGATGTCAAGAAGCGTTGAGTAAATCATGGGCAGTCAAAGCTTGTTTGTTGACAAAGCAGAATTTTGGTTAAGTCCACAGGCATTGAGTGAAGGCAGTTCACTCAACGCTATATAATAAGAGGCATCGAGTAAAGCTCAGACAGTCAAAGCTTCAGCATTGGCAAGGAAGATTTATGGTTAAGTCCAGAAGCGTCGAGTGAGGAAAGCTCACTCGATGCATGAAGAAAGAAGCGTCGAGTAAAGCTCTATGTTGTCAAAGCCAGAGAAACTAAGAAGAAATCTAGCTAAGTCCAGAAGCATTGAGAGAAGCCAGTTCACTCAACGCCAAGCTCAAAAAGCATCAACAGAATAAGCTTCAGTCAAAGCCTCAGAAAATGTAGACAAAAAATCTGTCTAAGGCCAAATACGTTGAATGAGGACAGTTCACTCAACGCCAACTCAACAAAGAAATCAGCTAAGTACAAAAGCGTTGAGTCAAGGTTGTTCACTCAACACCTCATCAAGATGACAGGAAAGTAAAGTATGCGTTGAGTAATGAAGGGTCACTCAACGTCTATCAACAGAAAGTTTGTCTTAAGGACAAAACGTTGAGTGAAGGTCATTCACTCAACGCTTCCTCAACAGAAATATTGGCTAAGTCCAAATTCGTCGAGTGATGACTAATCACTTAACGCCTAATGGTACAGAAATTTGGCTAAGTGTTTTGGCGCTGAGTGAAGGCTATTTACTCAACGCATATGATGAATCTTCTGTTTTTGACTAAGTCCACAGGTGTTGACGCCAGCAGAATTTCAAATTATTACGGGAAGTCTACAATACACGACAAACGATGTCGCACGCCTCCTGTACTGCATTTAATGCAAAATCTAAGTTGAAACCAACAACTATTGTTGGTCCCGAGGCTCAAAGAGCTGTTGGACGGCGGAAGATAAAAATCAATCTGATCGGCGAGAAGAAGACAACTCTTGGGGATCGATTTTCGAATAGGGGCGGAACTACATCTTCTTCCTCTCGACACTATTACAGAGTCTGAAGAAGAAGTTCAAACATCTGATCTAAGAGTTCAAGAAAGTTAGCTGTTGTGATTAAACCTGCAATAGCAAGTTCGGAGAAACTCTCTGAAAAAGAAAGGGCAGCAAGGGCTAACCCTAGCTGCAGTTACTTCACAGTTCAAGTAGATCTTTCCTGAAGAACATTTCCTAGAGCTGTGAAGAAGAAGATATCTGGATTGAGTCTACTTCAGTTCAGAAGAAGGAAGACACAGAGAAAATCTCTCTGGTGTCTAGTCATCATCACACTTAACTCTCTCTGTAGGATCCTTTGGATCTGAGTGTAAGCCTAAAATTATAAAGGCTGAGTGTAAGATCTTTTGTAGATCTGAGGTAGGATCCCTGTGTGGATCTGAAGTAGAGTTTGTTTGCCTGAGTTGTAAGACTTGTGCTCAAGTCCGAGGGGGGATCCTGGACTGGATCTGAGTTGTAGGGCAGTTTGCCTGAGGTTGGATCTGTTTCAAATATGAGGTAGGAGAGTATTCCTCTCTGAGTTGTAGGGCTATCCTCCTAGCCTGAGTATAGGACTGTTAACTTAGTCAGAGGTAGATGATCTTTGGATCACTGAGTTGTAGGAGCAAGCTTGCTCTGAGTTGTAGGGCTTTGTGCCTGAGGTGGGTCTTGGAGGAGGCTGAGAGATCCTGAGAGATCTGTGTTGTAAGCTCTTTAGAGCCGAGTTAGAGAAGTTTCCTTGTCTAACAAACTGTTAAAAAGATGGGAGGGACAGTAGATGTATTCATAATCTGGGAAACCACTATAAAATTCTTGTGTGATGTGTGTGATTGTCTTGAAAACTAAACTACCTTAAATCACAACTCACCTAAAACAAAAAAATATATAAAAGGCCAAAAAACCTATTCACCCCCTAGGTGTTAACTACTCTTGAATCTAAAAACTTTCATGAACATTTAGAACAATTATAAATCTTCGGATTTGCATGTATCACAATGAAATCATAGGCGCTTCTGGCAGGTTCCAAGGGGCTGCGCCATCAATATTTGATATTCCATGAATAGATCTGAATATTTATAATAGTTCTAAATCTCCTAATTTACATGCATTGGATTCAACAAACTTCTGAAAAATGGCATCGTAGAACATCCCTCGAATACCACTGTTGGGTTTTTTAAGTGGTTACACATCATATGTGCGCAAAGGAATTGGTTATAAGAAAACCCTGAATAGTAAATGGATCTTGCGAAAACCATTAATCAAGAAAAATAGACAGCATACACCTGTGCGGAATCAAGTCTCTGCACGATCAAGATGCTTCAAAGTTCACTCTAGAAACTCCTTTATACTAAGTTCACCACAACAACAAAAATAGATCTGTGCCTTTATGGGAAGATCTACACTAGCGGGAGAAATACCTCGTTATCGTCACACAAAGGCAGACTGGAGGAAAGATCGAGACCTTCATCTCCACGAGCTGCTAGGTTCGATTGCATGAGAGAATCGTTGGCGCTAGGGCTCCAATTCGCAAAAGGGGCAGCCGCCGACGAGGTCACTGCTCTAAACTTTTCAAAAAGTGGCTCGAGAGAAAAGTGAAAACTTCTTAACCCTAGATCTGAATATATATATATATATATATATATATATATATATATATATATATATATATATATATATATATATAATTACCAGTGAACCAGGTTCATATTCTACAGGAATAACCCTAAGAACATGTGAACCGATTCAGGATTTAAAATCAGATAAAATGTTATCTTTAACAGTTTCGGCTAGATGTCAAATCGAACACCTAGAAGTCTAGTCGAATTCATCTAGATGAATTTCACCAGACCATCTAGTCGAATTTGTCCAGTCAACACTGAATTGTCAAGACGAATTCTTCCAGACCATCATGTTGAATTCTTCTAGACCATCAAGTTGAATTCTTCTAGACCATCAAGTTGAATTCTTCCAGATCATCAAGTCAAATTTTTCCAGACCACTAAGTCGAATTCTTCCAGACCATCGGATCAAATTCTTCTATACCATCAAGTCAAATTCTTCCAGACGAACTGTACTTACTCTCACTCATCCAAGTCTGGCTCAACACTCATATTCTATATGAGTCGAGTCAAACCAATCAATTATCCAATTTCTTGTACGTTATTATGTGCGATCCCATAAGCTCATGTTATATTGACAACGAGACTAACACATTGACTACTTCCAGATCACCAAAAACTCCAACAGAAATACCTTCATTATCTCCACCAAAGCAAAAAGTGCACCTAATTGAAGATATTTCTCGAGGCAAACAATCGGCTTTCATTGTTATTGAACCCTCATCTTATGAAGAAGCAAGTAAAGAGATATTATTGGTTACTGCAATTAAAGAAAAATTGAAGGCATTGAAAGAAATCAAACATGAGAGATAGTATAGAAGACTGAAATATCTAATATTATTGACATAGAATGAATTTATAAAGTGAAACTAATCAAAATAGCAAACCAGTGAAGTATAAACTCGACTGGTCGCTTGAGGCTTCTCTCAGATTACTGGTCAAGATTACAACGCAATGTTTGCGCCAGTTGCATCTATGTAGACCATACGCACCGTTCTTCTGCTCGCAGCTCAAATAAATTATCCAGTTTATCAATTAGATGTAAAATCCTCGGAAACCTGCAAGAAGAAGTGTACTGCGAACAAGCACTGAGTTTTTATAATAAACAAGAACCAATAAAAATCTAGAGATTGATGAAAACGTTATACGGCTTGAAACAAGTCTCTCGAGCATGACAAAGTAAAATCAATGCCTATTTGAATCACCTAAAGTTCCACAACAGCCAAACTAAACATTCTTTATATCTAACGAAAGAAGCCAGGGCAAAGGTAATGATCCTCCATTTATTTGTAGACGACTAAATAATCACGGGAAATTGTGAAGAAGGCATAAAAGATTTTTAAAGCAAAAAAGAAAAGGACATTTGAGATGACATATTTGGGAAGAACGTAATACTTTTTGGTGTTGGGAATGTGAGCGAATAAATCCCGATCAGGACACCTGTTGCAATTCGAGCAAGCGCTACACCACAAAAATAATGCAGAAAATAACAAAGCACACAGAGAATTTTTACGTGGAAAACCCAACTTGGGCGAAAAACCACGGGACGATCGGAGTCCAACCCGGAAAGCCTCCACTAAAAATGTGTGAAAAACACACGCACGGATTACAGGCTTTCCCTCCACTGATCCACACAGGATCTCCACTCCTCCACCACAAACACGATCCACAAAGGATCTACACCACTTCTCTTCCAAACACACAATCACTAGTTTGACAAAAGAGAAATACAAGAACAAAGTTGAGGAGTCGTTACCCGGACGGATTGAACAATCAGTCCCAACGTCAAGAATGACGTTCACCAAAACACGAAGGAGGACGCCTAAACAAAACCTCTTCCAACTTCGCCTTCAACCTCCAAGCTGCGAACGAGTCCGGCAACAAAACCGGCCGGCAACAAAACCGGGACAGCGGCGACGGCAACACGGCGGCGGTGGCGTCTTCATACGACGGCGGCAGCGGCGTCTTCACACGACGGCGGCGGCGGCGTCTTCACACGACGACGGCGGCGGCGTCTTCACACGACGACGGCGGCGGCGTCTTCACACGACGGCGGCGGCGGCGTCTTCACACGACGGCGGCGGCGGCGGCAGCCCGCTTTAAACCTCCACAGCAGGCGGCAGCGGCTCTCCCTCCAAAGCAGCGGCATGTTACGGACTAGTCTCCTTGACCACGTCGCGCACGGCCTTAGCTCCTCTTGCCACCACTTGCGGCTAGCTAAGTCAGCCTCACTCAAGAGAACGGTGGTGGGAATGCAACGAAAACTAGAACACAAGAGCACAAGAGAGTAAGAGAGAGCAAGAAAGCAAGAGAACTCAAATGCTATTCCAAACTTGGTGATTTACAAATGAGGGGGCCTCCTCCTTATATAGGGCCCCAAAGAATTTCCCTCCAAAAGTTGGAAGGATCTAGAATATAGCCTACTCTAGAATCTTCTATACACTTCCAATATGTACAAGCATCCTGAATCATCTAGAACGTTCCCGAGAGATCATTCTAGACTTCTCTTCAACCTTCCCTCTAGAATTCACTAGAATCCTCTATGGGCTTAACCCCATCTAGTCATGATCGAGCCATCCAAGCGAATTCGTGACATTCTCCTCCACCTATCCTGGCGGCGTCCTCGTCGCCTCGAACTGCTGAATGAACTCCTTGAATTGCCACAAGTCTTCAAGGGTTTCCCATGTTGCCTCCGAATCTGGTCGTCCTTTCCATTTGATGAGGAATTGAGTGCTCGGCGGGACTCCTCGTCGCCGTATCACCCTCTTTGACAACACCTGATCAATCTCCCTCTCAAATGACTTGGTCATGATCGGAGGTGCTCTATGTGATTCTCCTCGCCCCGGGTCTTCCCGATCTTCATGATAAGGCTTCAACATGCTAGTGTGGAAGACCGGATGAATCTTCAACGAACTTGGTAGATCAAGGCGATATGACACCTTGCCCACCTTGCCGATCACCTCGAACGGCCCTTCATACTTCCGCAACAATCCCTTGTGCATGCTCCGCAACACCTTGAATTGTTGGGGTAGAAGCTTTACCATTACTTTGTCACCTAGGCCAAACTCTTGTGGCCTTCTTTTCATGTCAGCCCATTTCTTCATGCGCTTCCTGGCCTTCTCCAAGCAAGCCTTGGCCAAGTCATTCTGCTCCGCCCATGACTTAGCCATCTGAAATGCTCCTGGGCTCCTTCCTTCTCCTTGGCTGATTGCCAATGCATGTGGTGTGAGCGGTTGACGTCCTGTCGCCAGCTCGAAAGGACTCCTCCCCGTCGACTCGCTCTTTTGCAAATTGTAGGAGAATTGGGCAACATCCAAGATCTTCGCCCAATCCCGCTGATTGGCACTGACAAAGTGCCGCAAGTAGCACTCCAACAAGCCGTTCACCCGCTCGGTCTGCCCATCTGATTGCGGGTGGAAACTAGTAGAGAAGTTCAACTGTGAACCCATCATCTTGAACAACTCCGTCCAAAGCTTCCCCGTGAAGCGAGGGTCCCAATCACTGACGATGTTTAGTGGTAGCCCCCAATGCTTCACCACTTCTTTGAAGAACCCATGGGCCGCCTCCTCTGCAGTGCAATCCTTTGTTCTTGGGATGAACGTCCCGTACTTGGAGAATCTATCTACAACCACCATGATAGACCCAAATCCTTCTGACTTTGGCAACGCGCTGATGAAGTCCAATGTCACGGTGTGCCATGGATGATCTGGCACAGGCAAAGGTTCCAACAGTCCCGCTGGTTGCCGGTTCTCCACCTTGTCTTGTTGGCATACAAGACAGGTCTTCACGTAGGTGTCCACGCTTTCCTTCATCCTTGGCCAATAGTACATGATCTCCACAAGCGCCATGGTCCTCTTTTGGCCTGGATGTCCTGCCCATCGAGTGTCATGACACTCCTTGATCAACTCCCTCCGCAGGTTGTCCCACTTCGGGATGTAGAGTCTCTTCCCTTTGGTGTAGAGGAGTTCATCCTCCACCCAAAACTGTTTGGTCTTCCCCTCCTTTGCCGCTTGCATCCACTCCTTTGCCAACGGATCTTGTTGCAGCCCTTCCTTGATCCTGGCTAGCAACTCTCCCTTCGCCGTTGTCATAGCGGCAAGTCCAGCTTTGCGGCTTAAGGCATCCGCAACAACATTCGCCTTCCCGGGCTTGTACTCCAAGGTGTAATCGAACTCTGCCAGGAAGTCTTGCCACCGTGCCTGCTTGGCAGACAGCTTCTTCTGCGTCTGGAAGTAGCTTGTAGCAACGTTGTCCGTCTTGACTACAAACTTCGCTCCCAGCAAGTAGTGTCGCCACACCCGTAAGCAATGGATGATGGCTGTCATCTCCTTCTCCTGGACGGTGTATCGCCGCTCCGTCTCATTCAGCTTCCGGCTTTCATAGGCAATGGGATGCCCATCCTGCATCAAGACTCCGCCAATGGCAAAGTCCGAAGCATCCGTTTGCACCTCGAACTCCTTCCCAAAGTCCGGCAATGACAACACCGGCTCGATGCTTATCGCCAACTTCAGATCTTCGAAGGCCTGTTGACATCCTTCATCCCAAGCCCAAGTCTTGTCCTTCTTCAGCAAGTCCGTCAATGGAGCCGCTCTCCTTGAGTAGCCCTGAATGAACCGCCGATAATAGTTTGCAAGACCAAGGAACGATCTTAGCTCGGTTACCTTCGTCGGTGGCTCCCAATCAACGATCGCCTGAATCTTGGCTGCATCCATCTTCAACCTTCCATGGCCAATGACATGTCCAAGGAAGTGAACCTCCTCCACTCCGAATGTGCACTTCGATCTCTTCACATACAACTCGTTCTCCCGCAAGGCCTGAAAGATGATGCGGAGATGTTCCACATGCTCCTCCATAGAATTGCTGTAGATTACGATATCGTCAAGATAGACCACCACGAACTGATCAAGATAAGGATGGAATATCCTGTTCATCAAAGTGCAAAACGTCGCTGGAGCATTTGTTAAGCCGAACGGCATGACCAACCACTCATAGGACCCATAACGAGTGATGCACGTTGTCTTCGGCTCATCCCCTTCAGCAATGCGGACTTGGTAATAGCCCTTTTGCAAGTCCATCTTGGAATAGATCTTCGCACTCCCCATCCGGTCGAACAAGTCAGCAATCAACGGAATAGGGTATTTGTTCTTCACAGTTACCTTGTTGAGTGCGCGATAGTCCACACACATCCGCAAGGACCCATCCTTCTTCTTCTGGAACAGCACCGGTGCCCCATACGGTGCTTTTGACGGTCGGATCTTCCCCGTGTCAAGTAGCTCCTTCAACTGCTTGCGAAGCTCTTCCAATTCTGGTGGAGCCATGCGATATGCCGCCATTGCAGGTGGTTTCGCCCCTTGCTCCAACACGATCTCGTGATCCACCTCCCTTCGAGGTGGTAGCTTGTTCGGCAGCTCTGCTGGCATCACATCTTGATTCTCCTTCAAGACTTGCTCCACCAAAGGATGTACCTCCTCATCCTCCGCTGCCGCTGCTTCCTCCTTCAAGGTGGCTAAATAAGTCACCTCGCCTTTCTTTATGCCTTTGGCTATTTGCATAGCCGATAGCTGCTTCCCATTTGTTGGTGGCCCTTCCACCGCCGGGATCATACACGGAGACCCTTCCTCCATGATGCACATAGATCTGCAGAATGGCATCGTAATAGCACGCACCTTCACAAAGAAATCCATGCCAAGCACGACTTGGAAGTCATCCATCGGAGCAATGGAGAAGTCGACTTGGCCCTTCCAAGTTCCTATCTGCAACTCCACTCCGCGTGAAGCACCTTGCAGCGGTCTCGCCACTCCATTCACCGTCTTCAACCAGCCGTCACCCTTGGAGACATGAAGACCAAGCCTCTTTGCCTCCTGCTCGGTCATGAAGTTGTGCGTCGCTCCCGTATCAAGCAATGCTTTTGTAACCTTCCCATTTGCTTTTGCCTCGACAAACATCAACCCTTTCGCCGCTGGAGAGGGTTTGACGTTCAAAGCATTCAATAATTGCAATGAACCCATTTGTGCGGACGTACCTTCCTCTGTCGCCGCAGCATCGCCTTCAACCATTGCTGAAAGCATTCCCGCTTTTGGACAACTGCTCATCGCGTGCGGTCCCTTGCATAAGAAGCATCCTCCCTTTGGAACGAAGGCCTTCTTTTTCTCTTCGTAGTCCTTCCTTGCATCCTGTCGCTGGAAGTTGGGCTTCTTGAAGTCTCGCTTCTCTCCCCCACCTTTTCCATGATCACCCTTATCCTTCTTTGGCTTTGCCGCATCCGGGTGTCGTTGGAATTCGACAAGGGACTCTGCTGCGGCAATTGCTTCATCCAATGTCTTGACATCTCGCCGCTGCAACTCCTGCCTAGCCCAATGTTGAAGACCATCCACGAAGAAGAAAAGGAGATCTTCATCCGACATATTGGGAATTTGCAGCATAATGGTAGTGAATTCCTTGACATACTCCGCAATGCTTCCCTTATGCTTCAATTCCCTTAGCTTCTTCTTTGCTTCATAGATGACATTTTCCGGATAGAAATGTCGCTTGAGTTCACGCTTGAACTCATCCCAAGTATCGATGCGGTACAAGCCCTTCTCGATGTCACCTTGCTTCCTTCGCCACCAAAGTGAAGCAACATCTATCAGATAATAAGAAGCTTGTTTTACCTTGACTGCCTGATCCTCAACACCGCATCCCTCGAAGTACTGCTCCATCTGCCAAATGAAGTTCTCCACCTCTTTGGCATCGCGCTTGCCTCCAAACGCCTTGGGCTTTGGAACCTCCATCCTCGGGTTGCCAATCGTCATATTGCCTCCGCCGTTAGCCACTGCTCGTCGGCAAAGAGTTACCTCCTCCCGCATTTCATCGAAGCCGTTCCGCATCGCTTGGATGGCCTCCTCCATCTTAGCAAGGCGTACCTCCAACGTCGGTTGAGCATCAAGCCAAGTCTGGGTAGACTCCTTGATGGACTCAAATTCTTCAAGGACATGAGCTTCAAGGGTTTCAAAGTTACCTTCCACCCTTTCCACTCGATTTGCCAGCAACATGAGGGTCTGATCCATCGAAGTTCCTTCTCGCGGCCTGCTATGATCCCTCTTCTTCCCGCGGCCTTGGTGTTCCACGACTTCCCTGTCGTCAACAACACTCGAGTTGTTTCCCTCGTTCACCATTGCAGCACCACACGATCAACCTGGCTCTGATACCAACTGTTACGGACTAGTCTCCTTGACCACGTCGCGCACGGCCTTAGCTCCTCTTGCCACCACTTGCGGCTAGCTAAGTCAGCCTCACTCAAGAGAACGGTGGTGGGAATGCAACGAAAACTAGAACACAAGAGCACAAGAGAGTAAGAGAGAGCAAGAAAGCAAGAGAACTCAAATGCTATTCCAAACTTGGTGATTTACAAATGAGGGGGCCTCCTCCTTATATAGGGCCCCAAAGAATTTCCCTCCAAAAGTTGGAAGGATCTAGAATATAGCCTACTCTAGAATCTTCTATACACTTCCAATATGTACAAGCATCCTGAATCATCTAGAACGTTCCCGAGAGATCATTCTAGACTTCTCTTCAACCTTCCCTCTAGAATTCACTAGAATCCTCTATGGGCTTAACCCCATCTAGTCATGATCGAGCCATCCAAGCGAATTCGTGACAGGCAGCCCTCCTCCAAAACAGCGGCAACCCTTCTCCCAAAAAGCGGCGGCGAGCGGGTGGCGTCGGGCAGCGAACGGAGCGAGAAGAGGCGCGATAGTTTGGGGCGCTAAAATTTTCTGAACGGGAGAGGAGGAGACCGGGAAAAAACATTGCCCTAAAACCTTACTGCAACCGTAATAAAAAGGTGAATAAAAACGTTTGGTCCGGTTCAGTTGAACCGGTCCAAAAAATTGTTTCCAAGAAACCAGAGCTGCAGCCCCATGCCCAAACCAGCAGGAAAAAGGTTGCAACCTCGTTTTTGAGGTTGCAACTTTTCTGCCAGATTTCTGTAATTGCAGAAATTTGCCCTTTTAAATTCCTTGCGCTCCCGATGGTAAAATCACGAGCCGCACCTAGAGCGCCCGGTGGTTTTAACCGACTCGGATGGGAACCACTCCCAATAAATCTCCCCCTTCACATCGAGGCGGAAGAAACCGTCATCCCGGCGATTCTAACGCAATGCTCGAACTTCCCCCTTGGCACGACCTTGGTCAGCATGTATGCCCCGTTATCATCAGTGTGCACCTTCTGAAGATCAAGCTCCTTCTGTTCCAGGACATCTCGTATCCAATGATACCGAGTGTCGATGTGCTTCGATCTCGAGTGGAATGTGGGGTTCTTCCCAAGGTGGATAGCGCTCTGACTATCACATAGGAGTGTGTATCGGTCTTGAGTGAAACCAAGTTCTTTGATGAACCTCTTCATCCAAAGCAACTCCTTCCCAGCCTCAGTAACCGCAATGAACTCAGCCTCCGTGGTAGACAGCGCAACGCACTTCTGCAATCTCGACGCCCACGAGACGGCTCCCCGTGCAAATAGAATCATGTATCCGGACGTCGACCTTCTGGAATTCACATCTCCAGCCATGTCAGCATCAGTGTAGCCCAGCAGTTCTGGCTCACTTTCTCAAAATCTAAACGTCAAATCTGACGTCTCGTGCAAGTATCTCAGTATCCACTTCACTGCGCTCCAATGCTCTCTCCTAGGATTGGAGAGGAATCTACTAACTTTCCCAACAGCATGCGCAATATCCGGACGTGTACACACCATCGCATACATGAGGCTCCCAACTGCAGATGCATACGGAACCTTTTGCATCGCCTCGATCTCCACGGGTGTGCTGGGGCACTGATCAGCGGTAAGCCTGAAGTGAGCTGCAAGCGGCACGCTCATCTTCTTCGCCTGATCCATATCAAATCTCTGCAGCACCTTGCAGATGTACCGCTCCTGTGATAACCAAAGCAATCTGGCTCCCCTGTCTCGGCAAATGTGCATACCCAGAATTGTCCTCGCAGCGCCCAGATCCTTCATCTCAAAGGTGGAACTCAACTGCCGCTTCAACTCAGCAATGCGAGCAGTGTTCCTCCCGACGATCAGCATATCGTCCGCATACAACAGCAGAATGATGAAATCACCTGGAGCATACTCCTTGAAGAACACGCAGTGGTCAAGGGTGGTCCTCTTGAAGCCGATCTCCCCATGAAAGAGTCAAACTTCCTATACCATTATCGCGGGGCCTGCTTCAGGCCATATAAACTCTTCTGCAAGCGGCACACCAGACCTTCCTTCCCTTTGACATTGAAACCCTCAGGCTGCTCCATGTATAGCTCCTCCTCAAGATCGTCATGCAGAAAGGCGGTCTTGACATCTATCTGCTCTATCTCCAAGTCTTGTCTCGCAGCGAGGCCAAGAACAACACGAATAGATGACATCTTCACCACAGGAGACAAGATCTCATCAAAGTCAACACCATATCGTTGTCCAAAACCCTTCACCACCAGCCTGGCCTTGTATCTGGGAGGTGTGGAGGAATCTCCCTGCTTCACCCTGAAGATCCATCGATTCTTCAAGGCCTTCTTTCCCTTAGGCAATCTCACCAGGTCATAAGTGTGGTTCTTCTGCAGCGACTGCATCTCCTCCTGCATAGCAACCATCCACTGACTCTTCTCGGTGCTCTCCACAGCCTCGACATAACTCTCAAGCTCCCCCGCATCAGTCAGCAATATGAACTCTGATGTAGAATATCTAGCGGGCGGGTGCCTGGCCCGATCTGACCTCCGTAGGACAGGCTCAGGGACCGGTGCAGGCACATCATCAGTAATATCCTCAGCGACTCCTGGATCACCATCAGTGGTGATATCATGATCCGGAAGTATATCAACGCCCTGTGCAGGCTCAGGCTCAGCAGTCTCCTCAGCATCGTCAGCTCCAACCATAGGTGACTCTGCAGCAGGGTCAACCTCCAACTCAACAGTCCCCTCAGGATCACCAACAGTCCGATCCTCACAGAACACAGCATCACGGCTACGTACAAGCTTCTTCTCAACTGGATCAAAGAACCTGTACCCAAACTCTCCACTATAGCCGTACCCCAAGAAAATACACTGCCGGGTCTTCGAATCCAACTTTGATCTCTCGTCCCTAGGGACGTGCACAAAGGCTTTGCAGCCAAATACCCGCAAGTGACTGTAAGAGGGGTCTTTCCCATACCAGACCCTATCAGGGACATCCTCCTGCAAAGCTGAACTCGGAGAGAGATTGATGACATGTACTGCAGTAAGAAGAGCCTCGCCCCAGAACATCCCTGGCAGCTTCGACTCAGATAGCATGCATCGAATCCTCTCCATCAGTGTCCGATTCATCCTCTCAGCTACGCCATTCAGCTGCGGCATCTTGGGAAGGGTCTTCTCATGACGGATGTCATGGTCCCTGCAGTACTCGTCAAAGGGACCAATGTACTCTCCGCCGTTGTCGGACCTAATGCACTTCAGTCTCTTCCAAGACCATCTCTCCACCTCAGCGTGGAATCTCCTGAAAGTATCGAGTACCTGATCTTTGGTCTTGATGGCATAGACCCAAAGCTTCCTCGAATGGTCATCAATGAAAGTGACGAAGTATGATGCTCCTCCTCTAGTCTAGACCTTCAGTGGTCCGCACACATCAGTGTGAACAAGCTCCAAAGGCTCCGATCTCCTGGTGGATGTGTGGCTGTGGAAAGAAACCCTGTTTTGTTTCCCAGCCATACAGTGGTCGCACCTCTCCAAGTGAGCATCAGACATATCACAAATCAGCTTCTTCTTCGCCAGGCATCCCAGCCCCTTTTGGCTAATGTGTGCCAGCCTCCTGTGCCATAAGGAGGTGGATGCCTCATCCTTGACGGAGTTGGCCTGAGCAGCTTCAGGCCTCCCCTCCATGTAGTACAAACCAGAATCTCTGTAACCTCTGGCCATCACAAGTGATCCCCTGATCAGCTTCCAGAAGTCTCCTCCAAAGACACTCAGGTGTCCTTCATCTCCAAGTCTGCCAACAGATATCAGATTGAAGCGGATATCTGGCACATGTCGCACATCCCTCAGAACTAGTAGGGCTCCAGTGCTCGTCTTCAAGTGCATGCCTCCACGCCCAAGTACCTTGGACGTATCTCCATTGCCCATCCTAAACACCCCACAGTCATAAGTGGTGTAAGTGGCAAATAACTCCCTGTTGTGGGAGACATGCGCAGAAGCTCCAGAATCAACGATCCAGCATCGGTCGTCACACGAAAGTGCAGCTGTGACGTCGTCTCCAACAATAATGACGTCGTCCTCCTCAGTCGAGACATTGGCTGCCGTGTGACCCTCATCCTTGCCCTCAGTGGCAATCCCTTTCTTCTTCTGATCGCTCTTCAATGTATAACAAAACTTCTTGATGTGACCCTTCTTGTGGCGGTAGTGGCATTCTACGTTCTGATAACGTGTCTTCGACTTGCCCCTACTATGACTCATGTCCTCCTTCCTTCCTCGGCTTTTACTCCTTCCTCTCCCTCTGGACTCAGTAAAGAGAACGTCGGCTCGTGAAGAAGAGCCCGAAGTCCCTTGAGACTTTCGTCTCACCTCCTCATTCAAGATCTCACTCTTGGCGATCTCCATGGACACAATCCCCTAGGGGGAAGAATTGATCAGAGAAACTCTGACCATCTCCCACGAGTCTGGAAGTGACTTGAGTAGCCACAATGCATTCACCTCATCTTCAAATGTCACCTTCATGGCAGTCAAACGATCCATGATCCCTTGGAACTCGTTGACATGATCCGAAATGGGTGAGCCCTCCCGGTATCTGAACTCTCCAAGCTTCTTCAGTAAATACAGCTTGTTGATGGTCGTGCTCTTGGCATACAACGTCTCGAGAGTCTTCCACAGATCCTTTGCATCATTGATGCTAGCCACATGGTTGTAGACGTTCGGCTCCACGAACCGTCTGATGAACCCACACAGCTTCTGATGCTCCACCTTTCATTTTGTCGGGTTCGTGTCCTCTGGCATCTCCTCAAAGATAGGAGCATGTCAACCCTTCACATATATCAAATCCTCCATCAGTAGGTGCCACTGGTGATAGTTGGCACCATTCAATTTTACCATCTGCTCTGAACCTGATGTAGACTCCATCCTGCTCTGCCAACTGGCCAGACCGACCAATGATCTTTGAGTCGACTATCTCAAAGTATACAACTGGAGAGGGTAGCCAGCGGACCAATGGTCGTAAACTACCACTCCCAATTGCACACCCGAGATCCCGATCGACGCGTCCTGAAACCCCAATAGGTCAGCCCGGTAACTGCCCTGTCACTGAAACGGCTCTGTCACTCAACGAACCGAACCTCCCTCTGATATCACTTGTTTGGAATGTGAGAGAATAAATCCCGACCAGGACACCTGTTGCAATTCGAGCAAGCGCTACACCACAAAAACAATGCAGAAAATAACAAAGCACACAGAGAATTTTTACGTGGAAAACCCAACTTGGGCGAAAAACCACGGGACGATCGGAGTCCAACCCGTAAAGCCTCCACTAAAAATGTGTGAAAAACACACGCACGGATTACAGGCTTTCCCTCCACTGATCCACACAGAATCTCCACTCCTCCACCACAAACACGATCCACAAAGGATCTACACCACTTCTCTTCCAAACTCACAAACACTAGTTTGACAAAAGAGAAATACAATAACAAAGTTGAGGAGTCGTTACCCGGACGGATTGAACAATCCGTCCCAACGTCAAGAATGACGTTCACCAAAACACGAAGGAGGACGCCTAAACAAAGCCCCTTCCAACTTCGCCTTCAACCTCCAAGCTGCGAACGAGTCCGGCAACAAAACCGGTCGGCAACAAAATCTGGACAGCGGCGACGGCAACACGGCGGCGGTGGCATCTTCACACGACGGCGGCAGCGGCATCTTCACACGACGGCGGCGGAGGCGTCTTCACACGATGGCGGCGGCGGCGTCTTCACACGACGGCGGCGGCGGCGGCAGCCCGCTTTAAACCTCCACAGCAAGCGGCAGCGGCTCTCCCTCCAAAGCAGCGGCAGCCCTCCTCCAAAACAGTGGCAACCCTTCTCCCAAAAAGCGGCGGCGAGCGGGTGGCGTCGGGCAGCGAACGGAGCGAGAAGAGGCGCGATAGTTTGGGGGCGCTGAAATTTTCTGAACGGGAGAGGAGGAGAACCGGGAAAAAACATTGCCCTAAAACCTTGCTGCAGCCATAATAAAAAGGTGAATAAAAACGTTTAGTCCGGTTCAACTACAAAAAATTGTTTCCAAGAAACCAGAGCTGCAGCCCCATGCCCAAACCAGCGGGAAAAAGGTTGCAACCTCCTTTTTGAGGTTGCAACTTTTCTGCCAGATTTCTGTAATTGCAGAAATTTACCCTTTTAAATTCTTTGCGCTCCCGATGGTAGAATCACGAGCCGCACCTAGCACGCCCGGTGATTTTTACCGACTCGGATGTGAACCACTCCCAATATTTGGGCCTTCACGTTATTCAACATCCTGAACAAATCTTTCTTGCCCAAACTAAATAGGTTATAGAAATTTTAAAGAAATTTTACATGATTGACCCAAGTGAAGTTCGAGTGAAGTTGAAGAAGACAGAAGAAGAGAAAGAATGTAGTAAGGAGATATACCAAAGCGTCATTGGTTCCCTACTTTATCTCACTCATACTACACCAGATCTGTAATAGGCAGCGATTTCTTATCGAGATTCATGTCCAACACCTCAGAGGAGCATTTTCTTACTGCCAAACAAGTGCTTCACTACATCAAAGGAATTTTAACATATGGAATCTTATATAAGAAAAAAGATAAAGGTGAAGCCTTATTTGGCTTCTCACATAGTTATTGGGTAGGCTCCCAGGCTGGTCGGAAAAGCATTAGTGGCTATGCATTCTGCCAAGTACCAAATCAATTAATCTTTTAAAATGCTAAAAAAACAACAAACAGTGGCCTTATCAACCACAGAAGCCGAATATGTTTCCGCCTGTAGCAGTGCTTGTGAAGGAATCGGGTTAGCAAGAATGCTGAAGGATTTGGGAAAGATAGAAGAAGATTTTGTGCTAAATGTTGGCAATGTGTCTGCAATCCTACTAGCCAAAAATCCTGTCTACCACGGGACCAAGTTGAGAATCATCAGATTCATTTGACCTATTTCCCAGACCGAGAAACAACTAGCTGATATCCTAACCAAATCTCTCCATCACTCAACATTTCAGAAGTTGCGAAAGTAACTACAAGTTCTACCATTTCCGATTCAGGGGAGTATGATGGACAAAATCAAAATTGAAAAAAAAAGGAAACAAAACAAAGCACCAAGGGGGCAGAATCAAGCATCAGTCAGCTTATGTGTAAGGCTCCGTTTGGCACGGTGGTGGCAGCCGTAAAGGCATGACTGTCATTCATTAAGGATCATCTAACAAATATCATGAAGTTCCTTAGGTGGGCAATGACAATTGAACCGTCATGGTCATGACCGCCACCATCGTGCCAAACAGAGCCTAAATATAACAACACGCGTGCAACATAAATCGATGTAAAGAAATGTTCTTGCTCTGCTTCTTAAGTTTTTTTCTTCCCTGCTTGAATGCTTGCTCCTGCAGAGTGAATAACTTGAGTGAGAAGTCAATTAGGAACTTGCAATATGTAATTATGCGAACACAGAGCAGGAAGATATTGCAGCTATTCTGTGCGAGAAGCACTTGTAGTAACATTTTTTAAACCTATATTACTATATTTCCATGTTTGAAAAAATTTACATCAAATCTTCAATTTCTCCCACATTAACCTCCTACATAACAGCCTGAAACTGAAGTAGAAAGTAAGTAGTAGAAAAACAGAAGAACAAAACACGGGGAGAGCTCTTGATCAGACATTATAATCAAAGGAATTTATGCAAGAAAACCCAGCTTCTCCCCGTTCTTCTTCGCCAGCCTTATCAAGCCCTGTCTCTGCTTCCCATCCGCTCCAATCGTCTTGCAGAACTCCGTAATCACCTGCAATGTTACAACAGATTCAGGCCCGTCGGCAGTATCTTCTCAGGTGAAGAATTTCAGAAGAACTACGCACCTGCGAATGGAGAGCTATGGCTTTCCCCCTGAGCTGATTGAACCTTTTCGTCCCGACGATGTTCCTCGTGAGAACGACGACCGGCGCGAAGATCCCCTTACCTTCGTTGACGTTTTTCATCATCGGCGTAGGCCTCAGATTCTTCGAACTCCCAGCCGGAAACGAGAACGCCCTGCTGAGAGCCGCTCGGTCGCCGCCGGTGATCGGCGTGGTCCGGCTTCCGTGGAAGCTGGAGAAAAGGCCGCCGGTGCCTGCGGCGGACATGGGTAATGCCATGGAGTGCGAAGTCTGGTGAAGTTGTGGTTTTGATTTCTGTTCTCTTTGGGTTTGTGTGGTGAGAGCTGTGTTCTAGTGAGAAACATTGCCTTCTCAGGGAAGACGGTGGCCACATACTGCGGAAATCTGGATGGAAATGGCGTATGCGGGCACTTCATGAGGCCGATATCGATTGCGCTAGAAGAATACGGTTTCGGAATTATGCGGTTTTTCCAAAAATAAAAAAATCTCGCTCAATTTTTAATAATTTAGCAAAAAAAATTCAAGAATATTGTGGTATTGTGCTCCAAAATCGAACCGAGCTAACTAAACCGATTATGACTTTCGAATTTATCTTTTCTCATAACTATTTGATATCATCATAATAAGGCATAAAATCTTTTCTAACTATGGCTCTGTTTGATGCAGCTTATGCTGCTGAATATTCTTTATTCAAAACGCAAATGAAGTTTTATAGCTGTTTGTTTGAGCTGCTTATAGAAAATCACTTATTTTAAAAATGATGATAAGTTGATTTTTTATAAGCTATTCGGGTTTAACTAATGACTTCTCATAAAAGCTTATCTCTTAAAACAGTCATATGCGTGTTTTTTTTGCCCGGATGTGATTTTTTTGTCTGAACGTATTTTTTTCACTCGGGCGCGATTTTTTCACCCGAGCGCGAATTTTCCGCCTGGGCGCGAATTTCTCGTCCGCGAGAGAATTTCTCACCCGAGCGCGATTTTTTCGACCGGGTGAAATTTTTTTGCAAGGGCGCAGTTTTTTTCGACCGGGCGGGATCTTTTCAACCGGGCGCGATCTTTTCGCTCGGGCGTGATCTTTTTGCCCGGAAGCGAATTTTTCGCCAGAGCGCAATTTTTTCTCCATGGCGCGTTATTTCGTTCGGACGCGTTTTTTCGCCTGACGCGATATTTTTGGCCCGTGCGGGATTTTTTCACCCAGACGCGATTTTTTTCTCCCGTGCGCGATTTATTTTCGCCCGAGCGCAATTTTTTCGACCCGACGCGATTTTTCCGCCCAGGCGCATGTTTTTTCGCTCGGGCAGGTTTTTTTCGCCAGGGTGTGATATATTCGCCCGGGCTCGAAATATTCGTCCGGGCACATTTTTTTCGCACGGATGCGGTTTTTTCGCCCGGGCACTATTTTTTCGCCCCTGTGCGAAAAAACCGCGACCGGGCAAAAAAAAGCGTCCGAACGAGAAAAAATCACAGTCGGGCAAAAAAATCGCACTCGGTCGAAAAAAATGCCTCCAGGCGAAAAAATCGCGTCCCGACAAAAAAATCCCTCTCGTGCGAAAAAATCGCGCTCGGGCGAAAAATATTGAGCTCGAGCTAAAAAAATCGTGACCAGGGCAAAAAAAATAGCGATCGGGCGAAAAAATCGCGTCTAGGAAAAAAATTCGCGCCCGGGCGAAAAAACGCGTCCAAACGAACGGACCCTTACGAATGAATGAAATTTTAAATAAGCACTTATGAACAAACTATCCAAACAGTTGACTACTTATTCATCATTATTTTTATAAAATCTTTATGCAAGCATCAATTTTCAATTACCAGCTTATTCATCATCATACGTTGTTCCAAAAAAAAATTTATATTTACAACTTTTTTCATATGAATATAACCTAAATTCTTTTTCAACATTTTTATTTCGACAACATAATTTTTTATTCTATAGAATTTGATTTCATTAGATGAGAGAATTGATTATAAATGCATTAATTATGTCATAATTTATTTTTATAGATATCCAACATGAAATTATTTTGGATAAAAGCTTGTACCATGCTCTCGTGCCCAAATAAATAGCTCTTAATTCCTGGGGCCCGCCTTTTTTTCTCCCCAAATCAATTTTTTTTCATCGTCTTCCCCGATTTTTAGTTTTCTCATCTGAACCCGTCTGCTGCCTTAGGGTTTCGGGACGTCACCGGCTGCTTTTCCGACCTTCTCATACCCTAGTTACTTGAGGTCCACGTCGCTGTCCATCTTTCCGACCATCTCCTACCACAGCTTACCTGAGGAGTTTGGATAACGGCAGAAGACCGTGAGTGTGTCATAACTACTCCGTCATTACTAGGGTTTGTTACTCGACGAAGCTTTTTCAACTGTGTTGCTTTTTAACTCCAGAAACTCTCTTTCTTGTCGTTATTGCAGGTCTTTTCCCTCATCGTGTTTGTTCTCCCTAAAGTTTCAGATCATGTAGGAGTCACATGAGAAACCCGTCGTAGATAGTTTAGACAATGTGAGTCTTAATTCTTTCTTCACTTTTGCGGATCTTCCTTTTATTTAAGTTCAGCCTCTTTCTCGCTGATTATCATCAAAATTACAGCTATAATACACACAGGAATTTACTCTGTTACAACTGAAATTCATTATGTTACAACTAGAATTTTTATTTTACAACTGAATTTTATTCTTTTACAATTGAAATTCAATTTTTTCTAACTGCATTTAACTTACGACTATTTTTTTCTTAATGACAGTAATTCATAGTATCATTCCCTATTGTACTGTGATTATGCCCATAAAATTGAATTCAGCGTGCGAAAGCAAAATATTGTCTATTAGACACATACCAGATTTATCAAGGGCCGAGGGTATAGTTGCGCAAAAGCTGGCCTAAATGTTTCCAAACCGTTGAATGACGAACAACAAAAATATAGTAAATTTGATACTCGCAAAGATTGTTTGGCATGCATATACTTTAATGCAGACAAAGAAGGTAAGAATTGGGAGGTTACAGAGTTCGTCGAGGAATATAATCACCCACTTGCATCAGAAAATGACAAACACCTACTGAGATTTCATCGAAGTATATTTACTGTTCAAGCTAGCCTTCTAAAGAATATGATAGGTGTGGGTATTAGAACAACTGATGCATACAATTTTCTTGTAGATGAAGTGGGCGGTGTTGAAAATTTGGGGTTTTGCAAGTCCGATGCTTATAATTTTGTCCAACGCGAAAGAAGAGCGTTAATAAACAGTGGGGATGCTATCAACTTGTCCAAAGTATTGTAGGATAGACAATCTGAGGATAATATGTTCTCTTATGATATCCAAACTGATGAGATGAATAGACTTATTAGTTTTCTTTGGATCGACGGTCATAGCAAAATTGATTACGATTGCTTCGGTGACGTTATCGTGTTCGATACTATATATCGACTGAAAAAGTATAATTTGTCATGTGCATCCTTTATTGTTGTTAACCATCATTGGCAGAATATTTTTGTAGGTTGGGCTTTCATTGCAACAGAGATCATAGAATCCTTTTGTCACAACCCGTATTTTTCTCACTATTTAATAAATCAGAGCAAGAGAAAACTACGAGCTGTGATGCCACGTCGAGCAGGGGATAACTGCCGACGTTCAGGCAACACTCCAAATCCTTTCAAATCATGACTTAATTGATTATAAAAACTTGATTAATTTATTGGCCGTATCCCTCGGCTCAGTGGACCAAAGAGTCCACGGTTTGAAAACTGATTTTTTATATACGTAGCGGAAAATACATCATTTATGTTGACACCCTAAGTGAGCGCATAAGTGATCCCAAGGGACACTTACGCTAAACCAACACTCTAACTTTAATTTATACATATATAGAAAAATCATTTGATATACGTAATTAAGAAAGTACGTTGCGTGTTCTCTTTTGGAAATCATGCCGATCATGTTTATATACATAGTATAGTTTTGTTTTTAGCTTTTTAAAGTAACTAGCAACCTAGCATAAAATCTTCCCAGAGCAAGTAAACTAGGTCCCCAAAGACAGGGTAGCAGTAAAAGTAAACATATCTAGTGCAAAAGGTAAAACTACCAGGGGCGCCAACAGCTGACACGAACCCACTGGCAAGTATGTATGTCTGTAGAAAGTGCAGTAAAACTACCTCACAATGACTCAAGAGAGTCTCAACAGGCAACAGAAGGACCTCCAACAGCACCACAGCAACAGCCACCTACTGGCTACTGCCCAGAATCTGAGGCGTTCAGAAGAAAATAGAACACCTCAGAGCAAGGAAAAAGGAATGCAAGTGCTAAAAAAGGAGTAAGGTAAAAGCAGGTAAGGTACAGTAAAGAGAGTACAACTAGAGTAAAAACAACAATGCCCAAGGAAGGGCGAAAAGCAAACCTGCACCAAGTGCGGGTAAACAGCAACTACTCTGCCTAAAAACCTGCAGAGTCAACATGGCCATGATGCCAAAAAAAATGCTGCAACACCTACGGAAGAAACGCCTAACATCCTAAATTGTGAGAGGCGGCAGTAGCAAAAACAAGAAACTTGGAATCAGGTTGAAAACGTTCCAAATCGCCCAACCACTAATTCCAAGTCAACAAATTGCTCAAGGGTTGACACGTGAAGGCACAAAAGACCCATCACTCACTTGCCCAGAAAACTACTCGGGTCAAGGTAAAGAGTGTGGTCAAGGCTACATCACGCCACACAACCCCTAAAAGAGCCATCCACCACCACTACTGACCACAACCCACGATTCGGCCTTCGAAAAGTAACAGCCGACAAGGGACTCTCGATACACGAGCAAAACACTCGGGGAGAAATCAACGCTAAGGGATTAGTCGTTGCGATTACGCAACGCCGCAGCGAGTGAGTACACTCACTCGATCCTAAGCCTAGCGTACGAGCACCGACATTGGGTCGCACGATTTAAAAGACGCACGACCATAGGCCGTGCGTGCACAATTACACCTAAACACCTCAAATAGGCAAACTAGGAAAAATCCCAAAACCTAGACCTACACCTAGGCCTAACATGAACTCAACCCGACGCTAACCCATATCTACACTACACACCTACCGCGACGCCGTCCTAAATCGGAAGCTACTAGCGGGAGGATAAAAAATCCTAATTTTCTAACGCGTTTCCAATAGGGAGTAGGTTAAGGGGAGTTAAATTAACAAATTCTATTTGCACGAATAAAATCAATTAACAAGGAATTGAACCAAAAAGGGAGGCCAAACGGCGAAAAGAGGAGAAGCACTTGCCTCGCACGTGTCACCGAAAAATTCGCCGGCACAACGGCGCTATGGCGGATTTCCAAGAGCACGAAAGGCTCCAACAAACCACCAAAACCTCCAATATAACCTAAGATTGCATTCTAATCAAACAAAAGCAAGAATATCCCAAAACAAAGAGAAATCCAAAACGAAATCAAATTGGAAATTCATGGAGGAATGACGAATAGACTACCTCGGCTCGAAGCTCTCGGCGAGGGGAGTGCGGATCCGGGCTCGGATCGGAAGGAAGGGGTCGGGGCTGCCGGCGGCGGGCGGCGGAAGGAGGCCGGCTAGGGCTTCTGCCGTCGGCTCGGGGTTTCGCACAGGAAGGGCACGGGGTCGGGAGGCTGCAGCTTTGGTTTTTATTAAATGGGAGACCGGCGGTTTAGGCTTTAAGTAAGGGGGGAGGGGAGCCGGCTGTATAGATTTTATTAAGGGGGAGGGGTTCAATTAATAAAAACTTAATAACTTAAATCTAATAATCCAAATTATTAATAACTTAAAAACACTAATCAACTCATAACCTAATAACTAATCTAACTCTAATACTAACCTCATAACAACTACATCAATACATATACTAATACACTTATAAACGCAAGCGCGCATACACAATTTATTAAAAGCTTTGACGCGCACGAGCACGCACAAATAAAATAACCTCACCCGTACAACACGCACACCGAACAATAACCGCACCGGCTCGCACGAGTCGCGCGCTACGCGACACATGCGCCAAGAGACATGCCGTCATAGAAAAATGACGACTCGCACAAACTAACTACCGCCAAAACGACGCGAAAACGCGACGTCCTCGGATTTCGACCAAAATCGCACCGTAGCTAAATACCCGGGCTACGAGAACAACGGCGAAGTCAAAAACGACTTCCGACGAACAAAACTCGAGCTAACCTCGCCCGAAGCCAAACACGAGAATTCCCTGAAAGGCTCAACCGGGTCTCCAAAACAGACACCGGCTAGCTGGGGAAACCCGCAAACAGGCTAAACCTCTAAGAACACCTAACGAGGTACTCTAACAACGGCTCGAGACGGAAAACGTCAACGTAACGCCGAAAAAGGATTTAAAATAAATCATCGAAAATTCGGGGGCGTTACAGTCACTCCCCCTAACAAAAAGTTTCGACCCGAAACTTTGCGAGAACTACTCCTACAACAGAAGGAAAGAAACAAACTACCAGAAAGGGAACGTACCCGACAACTCAGGGGAACAAATGAGGGTGAGCCTCCCTCATAGCCGACTCTAGCTCCCAAGTCGCGCTCTCCAAATCCTGATTCTTCCAAAGAACCTTCACCATAGGAATAGACTTCGTCCGCAACACTCGAGCTTGAGCTTCCAAAATGCGGACCGGCACCTCGACATACGAGAGATTTGGCTCCAACTGGGGCACAGCGTCCAAGACTTGCCCACTGCTCCGCACACACTTCCGCAATTGGCTCACATGAAAGACATTATGAACCCCCGGGAAGCTAGCTGGCAGATCCAGCCTATAAGCAGCCACACCAAAACGCTCCACAATCCTGAATGGGCCCACAAATCTCGGATCCAACTTCCGATTCTTGCCGAACCTCTTCACTCCTACCATCGGAGATACCTTCAAGAAGACCAAATCATCCACTGAAAACTCTAAATCGGACCTACGCCGATTGGCGTTCTTCTCATACCTCTCCTGAGCAACTCGAAGCTTCTCCCGAATGAGCTTCACGGAAACCTCCATCTCTTCGAGTGCATCAGGACCCAAAACAGGCCTCTCACCGGCCTCGGCCCAAAACAAAGGGGTTCTGCAGCGCCTCCCATACAACGCCTCGAAGGGAGCCATCTGTAGACTCTCTTGGTAGCTGTTGTTGTAGGCAAATTCCATGAGCCGCAAACGCTCATCCCAAGCACCTCCATGATCAAGAATATAGCACCGGATCATATCCTCCACAATCTGATTCACACGCTCGGTCTGCCCGTTGGTCTGCGGATGGTAAGCTGTGGAATACCTCAAATCAGTGCCCAAACCCTCCTGCAAACTCCTCCAGAAACGAGATGTAAACCGAGAGTCTCGATCTGAAACGATGCTAACTGGAACGCCGTGCAATCTGACGACCTCATCCAAGTACAACTCAGCAATCTTCTTCATCGAGTAATCGATCTTATAAGGTACGAAGTGCGCACACTTCGTCAATCGGTCCACGATCACCCAAACGGAATCAAACCCTCTCGGAGATCTCGGTAAGCCTGTGATGAAATCCATCGAGATGCTTTCCCACTTCCAAGTCGGGATCTCCAAAGGTGCCAATTTGCCACCAGGCCTCCCATGGTCGGCCTTCACCCGCCTGCAAGTGTAACACTCCGAGACAAAACGAGCTATATCACCCTTCATCCCATACCACCAGGCGATCTGCTTCAGATCATGGTACATCTTCGTAGATCCCGGGTGGTAGGAAACACTGGATCCGTGAGCCTCTTTGCAAACCAATACTCTGATGTCTCCAACTGCGGGGATGCAAAACCTGCCGCGGTACTTCAAAGTACCCGCCTCGTCGATGGAGAAATCTGGCAACTCTCCCCTCTCAGCCCTGAGGTACAAGTGCAACAAATCCGGATCCTCTTTCTGATGCAATCTGGTGAGAGAAATCCATGATGGCTCTGCCACTACCAAACTGCTCTGCAACTCACAGCGTCCTGCGGTGATATCCATCAATAGAAACTCCTCCACTAAACGATCCGCGGTGAGATTGAAGACTTTCCCCGTCTTCCGGCTCAAGGCGTCGGCCACCACATTGGCCTTGCCCGGATGGTACTGAATCTCAACATCATAATCAGCAACATACTCAAGCCACCGCCGCTAGCGCAAATTCAGCTCCTTCTGTGTGAACACGTACTTCAGGCTCTTATGATCGGTAAAGATCCTGCACTGGGCCCCATAAAGTAAGTGTCTCCACAGCTTCAAGGCAAAAATCACCGCTGCGAACTCGAGGTCGTGCGTAGGATAGTTCCGCTCATGAATCTTCAACTGACGAGACCCATATGCGATCACCTTCCCCTCCTGCATCAACACGCCACCGAGCCCAACATGCGAGGCATCCACATAAACGTCATAGTCCTGTCCCTCCGCCGGTAAGGTCAACACAGGGGCAGAACATAACCTGCTCTTTAGCTCCAGAAAGGCCTCCTCGCACTTATCGCTCCAAACGAACGCCGCATGCTTCTGCGTCAGCTTTGTCAAGGGCGCTGCCAAGGTAGAAAAGCCCTCGACGAATCTCCTATAATAGCCGGCCAACCCCAAGAAGCTCCTGATCTCCTTGGGTGTGCTCGGCCTACTCCAATCCATCACTGCTGAGATCTTCTCCGGGTCCACTGAAATACCATCTTTGTTCACCACATGACCCAGGAAGGAAACCTGAGGCAACCAGAACTCGCACTTGCTCAGCTTGGCATACAACTGATGATCCCTCAAGGCGGATAACACCAACCGCAAATGCTGATCATGCTCCGCCGCATTCCGAGAATAAATCAGAACGTCGTCAATGAACACGACGACAAACTTGTCCAGAAAGTCCTTGAACACCCGGTTCATCATGTCCATAAATGCTGAAGGCGCATTGGTCAGCCCAAAAGACATGACCAGGAACTCGAAATGACCATGCCTCGATCGGAAAGCCGTCCGTGGAACATCCGACTCTCGGATCCTAAGCTGATGGTAACCCGAACGGAGGTCTATCTTCGAAAATACAGAACTGCCACGCAACTGATCAAATAAGTCGTCGATTCTGGGCAGTGGATACCTGTTCTTGATGGTGACTTTGTTCAACTCTCTATAGTCGATACAAAGGCGCATCGAACCGTCCTTCTTCTTTACAAAGAGAACCGGAGCACCCCAGGGCGACGAGCTTTGCCTTATGAAGCCCTTCTTCAACAACTCATCAAGCTGAGTACGAAGCTCCTCCAGCTCTCGCGGGGCCATCCGATACGGCGCCTTGGCAATCGGACGCGTACCAGGCTCCAAATCAATCACGAACTCCACATCCCTGTCTGGAGGAAGACCGGGAAGATCGATAGGAAACACGTCAGGAAACTCTCGCGCAACCGGAATCTCATCCAACAGCGGCACACTGCTAACAGTCCCCAACACTGAGACTAAACAAGCAAAACAACCAGCAGGAAAAACCCTCTGAGCACATACCGCAGAAATCGCCGGAGAGTCCCGACTAGAATCACCGAAAACACTCCCGGGCTGACCGCTGTCCTTTCTGAAATCCAAGCGCTTTCCTCTGCACTGAATCACTGCATCATATCGGGACAACCAGTCCATACCCAGGATGACATCGAAATCCTCTAAGTCCAACACCTTCAGATCAGCCTTGGCCAGATAATCGCCCAACAAAATAGGGCAGTCCAGAATGCCCTGATCTGATATCACGGATTCACCCGAGGGAAACTTGACGCTAAAGGCACCACCAACACGATCAAGAACCCACTGGCACCGCTCGACAAAGGCCCTAGCCACAAAAGAGTGGGTAGCACCTGAGTCAAACAGAACGCGGGCCCAGCGGTTCCTTACCTTAAATTTCCCTATACACAAACAAAACAATAAACGCACAAGCAATAAACAAAACCATAGCAACACTAAAACTGCTACAAAAGAGAAAGTCAAGCGAGGGGGGGGGGGGTTTACCTGAAATGACCTGCGTCGAAGTCTCAGCCTCCGCTGAAGATACCACATTCAGCTTCCCTTTACCCTTGTCCACCGGCTGAGGCGGAGGTAAAGCCTGAAGCGGAACTGCATGTAGAGCGGACTGAACCTGAGGGCACCTCGACTTTATATGGCCCTTCTGGCCACACTGGTAGCAAACACGATCCTTGGACCAGCACTGAGCAGCATCGTGACCGGGTCGCTTGCAGACAGGACAAGGAACATCCCTCCTAGGAGCACCCTGGATAGCATGCACATGCTCCTTCTTCTGGACCCTTGCCCTCTTGAAGCATCTCTCAGCTGGGTGGCCCGGATGGCCACAGAAACTGCACACTACCTTGATCTTCTTCTCAGAAGCAACACCAAGAACCTGGGGACCCTTTTCCTCAACTGACCTCCTCTTCTCGCTTCTCGCCTGCTGTCCGCGCTGCTTCGCGTTCTCGATAGCCTCTACCTTCAAAGCGGCCTCAACTGCTCCCGCATAAGTAACTGCGCCGTGAGCAACCGCAAGCTGCTGGACATCGTTCCTGAGGCCACCCAGAAAACGCTTTGCTCTGTCCTCCTCAGTAGCCACCAAACTCGGAGCAAATCGACTGAGTTTGCTAAACTCAATCTCGTACTCGTTGATGGTGAGTTGACGCTGTTTCAGATGAAGAAAGTCATTCATCAGCCTGTCTCGCTCTACTGACGGTAGAAACTTCCTCATCAGGATCTCTTTGAAGGATGCCCAAGTACATCCTCCCACCATGCCTTCCTTCTCTCGCATCCACCAGCCCTTCGCTAGCCCCTTCAGCTGATAGGCGGCTAACATCACCTTCTGGTCCTCAGTCACCCCAGAGTAGTGAAACATCTCCTCTATGGAGATCACCCAGTCATCCAGTACCATAAAGTCCGCCTTACCATCGTAGGTAGGAGGTCGCAGCCGCTGAAACTGGGAGATGAAAGCCATCCCGGGGGGCACCACCACTGGAGGCACGAGAGGAGCAGGAGGAGCAGGAGGGGCTAGAACAGCTGTACCCACGGCGGGGTCCTGAACTCCCGGAGTCTGACCCGTCGCTCCGGATAAAAAGGACTGCATCTGGGCCTGCAACTCCACCACCTGCCTTGATAAGGCCTCGTTACTCTGCCTCAGGCTTTCCACCAACGCATCACTTTGGGCACCAGAGGACTCACCCTCAGACTGGGGAGTCGACCTCGTCACTCTACGCTTCGGCGGCATGCTATATAAAAAGAAAATCAAAACAGATCAAACAATTAGAACTTAGCTAAACTCCTAGGATTAGACAAAAAGAGTACAGACAATACATACATAAATATGATCTTCTACTGCTATACTTGCTCTGAGATTTTATTTTATTTAATACAAAAGGAATGATATGCTTAGCCTAAGATGGTTCACCACCATCACACTAACTCTTGTGCCTAGATCGGGAATGCATGAATTATATTATTTTTGACTCAAAATTATGTGTGTACACATGTCATCCTGCACGTCTTTAGCTTGGCGCGTTGTGCTTATGTAATGTTATGTTATGCATGATTATGCTATGCATTCTAAAAAGGTCCTAGTGCATGCCATGGCGGAGTACACATGAAAATGTTATGCATCCCATAATACATAACATTCTCATGCAACTAAAAAGAAACGTGCTAGTCGCATCCATGCGGTGAGGTTATGCACCCCATAATACATAACCCTCGCATGTTGCCCCTATGGTGGATCCATATACAACCACATATTATGTATCGCAAAATACATAATATGCCCCGTATACTTCATGTTATGTTTATGAGTGTAGTGCAGTGTTCGTGCTTCAGCCAAAACGTGCCGATGACATGTCGGTGTGTGTATGATATGACTCTAAACATCTAACACAAACAAAGGAAGGTTGCCCGACCAATTGTCAAGCAACCTCCCTCTGATACCAACTGTCACAACCCGCATTTTTCTCACTATTTAATAAATCAGAGCAAGAGAAAACTACGAGCTGTGATGCCACGTCGAGCAGGGGATAACTGCCGACGTTCAGGCAATACTCCAAATGCTTTCAAATCATGACTTAATTGATTATAAAAACTTGATTAATTTATTGGCCGTATCCCTCGGCTCAGTGGACCAAAGAGTCCACGGTTTGAAAACTGATTTTTTATATACGTAGCGGAAAATACATCATTTATGTTGACACCCTAAGTGAGCGCATAAGTGATCCCAAGGGACACTTACGCTAAACCAACACTCTAACTTTAATTTATACATATATAGAAAAATCATTTGATATACGTAATTAAGAAAGTACGTTGCGTGTTCTCTTTTGGAAATCATGCCGATCATGTTTATATACATAGTATAGTTTTGTTTTTAGCTTTTTAAAGTAACTAGCAACCTAGCATAAAATCTTCCCAGAGCAAGTAAACTAGGTCCCCAAAGACAGGGTAGCAGTAAAAGTAAACATATCTAGTGCAAAAGGTAAAACTACCAGGGGCGCCAACAGCTGACACGAACCCACTGGCAAGTATGTATGTCTGTAGAAAGTGCAGTAAAACTACCTCACAATGACTCAAGAGAGTCTCAACAGGCAACAGAAGGACCTCCAACAGCACCACAGCAACAGCCACCTACTGGCTACTGCCCAGAACCTGAGGCGTTCAGAAGAAAATAGAACACCTCAGAGCAAGGAAAAAGGAATGCAAGTGTTAAAAAAGGAGTAAGGTAAAAGCAGGTAAGGTACAGTAAAGAGAGTACAACTAGAGTAAAAACAACAATGCCCAAGGAAGGGCGAAAAGCAAACCTGCACCAAGTGCGGGTAAACAGCAACTACTCTGCCTAAAAACCTGCAGAGTCAACATGGCCATGATGCCAAAAAAAATGCTGCAACACCTACGGAAGAAACGCCTAACATCCTAAATTGTGAGAGGCGGCAGTAGCAAAAACAAGAAACTTGGAATCAGGTTGAAAACGTTCCAAATCGCCCAACCACTAATTCCAAGTCAACAAATTGCTCAAGGGTTGACACGTGAAGGCACAAAAGACCCATCACTCACTTGCCCAGAAAACTACTCGGGTCAAGGTAAAGAGTGTGGTCAAGGCTACATCACGCCACACAACCCCTAAAAGAGCCATCCACCACCACTACTGACCACAACCCACGATTCGGCCTTCGAAAAGTAACAGCCGACAAGGGACTCTCGATACACGAGCAAAACACTCGGGGAGAAATCAACGCTAAGGGATTAGTCGTTGCGATTACGCAACGCCGCAGCGAGTGAGTACACTCACTCGATCCTAAGCCTAGCGTACGAGCACCGACATTGGGTCGCACGATTTAAAAGACGCACGACCATAGGCCGTGCGTGCACAATTACACCTAAACACCTCAAATAGGCAAACTAGGAAAAATCCCAAAACCTAGACCTACACCTAGGCCTAACATGAACTCAACCCGACGCTAACCCATATCTACACTACACACCTACCGCGACGCCGTCCTAAATCGGAAGCTACTAGCGGGAGGATAAAAAATCCTAATTTTCTAACGCGTTTCCAATAGGGAGTAGGTTAAGGGGGAGTTAAATTAACAAATTCTATTTGCACGAATAAAATCAATTAACAAGGAATTGAACCAAAAAGGGAGGCCAAACGGCGAAAAGAGGAGAAGCACTTGCCTCGCACGTGTCACCGAAAAATTCGCCGGCACAACGGCGCTATGGCGGATTTCCAAGAGCACGAAAGGCTCCAACAAACCACCAAAACCTCCAATATAACCTAAGATTGCATTCTAATCAAACAAAAGCAAGAATATCCCAAAACAAAGAGAAATCCAAAACGAAATCAAATTGGAAATTCATGGAGGAATGACGAATAGACTACCTCGGCTCGAAGCTCTCGGCGAGGGGAGTGCGGATCCGGGCTCGGATCGGAAGGAAGGGGTCGGGGCTGCCGGCGGCGGGCGGCGGAAGGAGGCCGGCTAGGGCTTCTGCCGTCGGCTCGGGGTTTCGCACAGGAAGGGCACGGGGTCGGGAGGCTGCAGCTTTGGTTTTTATTAAATGGGAGACCGGCGATTTAGGCTTTAAGTAAGGGGGGAGGGGAGCCGGCTGTATAGATTTTATTAAGGGGGAGGGGTTCAATTAATAAAAACTTAATAACTTAAATCTAATAATCCAAATTATTAATAACTTAAAAACACTAACCAACTCATAACCTAATAACTAATCTAACTCTAATACTAACCTCATAACAACTACATCAATACATATACTAATACACTTATAAACGCAAGCGCGCATACACAATTTATTAAAAGCTTTGACGCACACGAGCACGCACAAATAAAATAACCTCACCCGTACAACACGCACACCGAACAATAACCGCACCGGCTCGCACGAGTCGCGCGCCACGCGACACATGCGCCAAGAGACATGCCGTCATAGAAAAATGACGACTCGCACAAACTAACTACCGCCAAAACGACGCGAAAACGCGACGTCCTCGGATTTCGACCAAAATCGCACCGTAGCTAAATACCCGGGCTACGAGAACAACGGCGAAGTCAAAAACGACTTCCGACGAACAAAACTCGAGCTAACCTCGCCCGAAGCCAAACACGAGAATTCCCTGAAAGGCTCAACCGGGTCTCCAAAACAGACACCGGCTAGCTGGGGAAACCCGCAAACAGGCTAAACCTCTAAGAACACCTAACGAGGTACTCTAACAACGGCTCGAGACGGAAAACGTCAACGTAACGCCGAAAAAGGATTTAAAATAAATCATCGAAAATTCGGGGGCGTTACACCTTTTGCTGGGTATTAGAGACCTTTTTGAGGTTTGTTGGAGGAAAACAACCTACCACTATATTTACAGATCAAGATCAGGCAATGGTCGTTGCCATTGAGAGAACTTTTCCCAATAGTCGGCATCGGTTGTGTCAGTGGCACATCTCAAAGAAAGCCCCATCAAAGGTACCCGCTTTCAATAATGATAAAGTTGTACGATCACTTTTCTAACATTGTATGAGTAAATGTGATTCTGAGATTGAATTTGAGAAGTGCTGGAGCGATATGATTACAAGAGGAAACTTAGAGGACAATAGATGGTTGCGTGACTTATATAAGGTTAGAATGAAGTTGGCGACTGCTTTCAATAAATCAAGTTTAGATCTGGGCATATTATCTACACAAAGAAGTGAGTCGGCTAATAATGTTTTGCATGGTTGTTCCAAAGCAACCAGTTCCCTGGTTAAATGTTATATTGGGTTGGATAAATTGACCTCGAACTGGCGTCGATCTGAATATGATGAAGACATTCGATGCAAATATGGTATCGTAACTCCAAAAATTCAACATTGTCACCTACTCAAACATATTTCGAAAATCTACACTCGAAAGAGTTTCTCCATATTTGAGCAAGCATATATGGACGGCGCAGATGGTGTATGTGTTATAGAATAATCAAGAATAAGTGAAAATCACATTGTATATGCTACACAACATTGTGAATCAGCCGAGGATCACTGGTTCGTAACAGTTGATTCAACAAATTTTTATGCAGATTGTTCGTGTAAGGGTTTTCAAACCAAAGGAGTACTATGCAAACACAAATTGCGAGTGTATAATCATAAAAATGTTAAGCAAATTCCTGCCAAATACATACTCAATAGATTTACTTTAAAAGCGAAGAAAGGTATGTATCTTTCAAAGGAAGCAAGACCGAAAGACTTTGATTCAAATTTAGTTTTTAGAAATCATATGATGCGGTTTACATATAATCTCACCCGTCGAGTAAAGGATTGAAAGCTTGCAAAAGAGTACGTACACAGTGCCTTGATTGAGGTTGCTAAGAAGATAGATGAAATAATATATAAAGATGAAATGATGAAAAAGGGTGTAATTGATGAAAATGTCAAAAACAAGGGACTAGTTCAAGATCCACCGGTAATGCGAAGTAAACAACCGGCCTAAGAGTCATTGGGAAAAATCATCGAAGAGAAAAAGTAAGATTATTTAGCTTTAAATTTTTTTGTTTGTTTTACAATGTTTAATTCTCATTTCCTACTTTTTCCAGCGGCCAGAGATGATTCAAAGGGGAAAGCTCTTATCGTGGTTGACGTAAAACAAGATCCCAAAAAAATACAACTTCTTAGACAATATATCCCTTGAGAGTTTTGAGGCTCCCATTGATACAGCTCCGTCCTGCCAGAACTTAAACGTTCAACCAAACGTGGGAGCTCCATTGGATATACATTATAATTTTTTTTTTGCAATTCCCGATGTTTTAAAATGATAATGAGAAGTGCAATGCATGAAGATGTTTTATGACTATCAATGTAACGATCTGTAACACCCCAAATCTCAAAATTAGGTGCAGGCTGGGCAACACGGCCTGGGACACGGGTGTGTCCTAAGCCGTGTCCTCCTCGGGTTTTGGCCAGGTTTGTGAGGCCTATTGAACACGGGCTGGACACAGTGTATCCTAAGTCGTGTCTAGGCACACGGCCTGCGACATGGGCGTGTCACAGGGCCGTGTCCTTCTCTGGATTTGTCCAGGGCATTGGGTCCTGGTGAACATGGGATGGACACGGGCGTGTCTATAGCCGTGTCAGGGCACACGGCCTGTGACATGGGCGTGTCACAGGGCCGTGTCCTATTCTGGATGAGTCGGTTCGTGTGCCACTTAAGGTACACGACCTGTGATACGGGCGTGTCACAAATCGTGTCAGCCCAAAAATAGAAATTTCAGGGCGATCTATGGCCGTTCATTTCCTTCAATAGGGATCATATGGCCCAAGCTCCTCCCTGCTATGTTAAGTCCCGGATTTGAGAGAAAGATCTCATTCAAAGCTTGACTATTCTCTTTTTAAAAGAGTAGAGAGAAGGGAGAGCAAGAAGGAGGAGGAGAAAAGGATCTGACCCCTAGTGGAGCTTCAGAGTTCTGAATTGATATCTGAGGCCAGATTTATGGAGGCAAGGCCACTGCGGTGCTTTCCAACCAGCTAGACTTCCATGGCTCCAAAGAGATTGTCAAAGGTAACGATCTTCCTTCTTGGATATGTGAAGTCCTCTTTTTTGGCATATGCATGGATTTACCCCACCAAAGGGTGGATACTTGAGGAATTTCCCTTGAGTTGATTCGTAGAATCCCCATCGAGTCTTGCATATAGATCCGGAAATGTGCAATGGAGAAGACTCCGCGTTTAAACGTGTAGTTTGTGGAGTCGATGGGTTATGCCTATGAAGTGGAGTAACAGGAAGTACTAGAATGAGGAATTCCAGGAAAATACCCTTATACTGCTTGTACTGTGGCTATTGTGTGGCCAGTCCTTTGTGGACAGTGTAGCCAGTCCTTGGTGGAAAACGTGTCTATTATGAAGTCAGTCCTATGTGGACAGTGTGGCTATTGTGAATCAAGTCCTTGGTGGACAGTGTGGCTAATGTAAAGCCAGTCCTTGGTGGACAGTGTGGCTATTGTGTGTTGTGTGCTCTTAAAAAGGCTTAGTGCCGAACAGGAAAGGTGAGACCGACCCACGCCTATGGATTGGCTATGAGTACGTTGGTATTTGGTGATGGAAAGACGACTTGAGCAACGGGATTGGTTGATCCGTACCTGCGTTATGTCTGACCGACGAGAAGACCTAAGTTATTTGTCTCGTTGGAGCACATAATGAGAATCTTAGGCCTGCGCGCTAGTAAGACTTAAAACTCAAAGTTCACCGTTAGGTTTTGGACCTTGAACGGTGGTGGGACCCTGGGTATTTCCAGTACACCAAGAATGTGCCTTGAGTGCACAGAGCGTCAGGCCGCATGGCCGGCGTTTGTGATATATTGTTTGTGCGTGAGAGCAAAATGTGTGATATATCTGTATTTGAATTGATACCTACAAGGAAGGAATACCACTGCTCTGGGAAAGGGGTAGGGTCATTATAAATTGGTCAGCTGAATGCTGACCGTTGCTTTGTTTGCCACCATTTTGGTGGGTTGTCCCTGTGCAGGTGCTGGAGAGCCGAGCGGGACATAAAGGGCTGAAGTCCCTGCTGCTGCTATCCCTTGAAGGCTAAGCAAAATGTTTTGTGTTGTGTTCATGTGTGGCCGGCCTGCGCGCCGATGTATGGAATCCGCACTTGTCAAGAGGAACTATAAGGCCTTAAGGCCAAACAATTATGTATTTAATGTACATTCCTATATAAATGTGGTGGTTTATGTTTAGTGGACATTCCTGGTTTGAGTTCAATAATATTGTTAAAATTTCCCGCTAGTATGCTCTGAGTTAGGGTGCGATTGTGTTTTGGTATTAACCTGTGACCTCGCCGTCTGTTTGTGGCATATAATGTGGGGCCCCGGCCGGACCTTCTATTATATGTTGTTTAACGGGCGGAGTCGTTACATTTTGGTATCAGCTTGCTTCGGTCTTCCTCTTTCGAATTCATGGTCAAATTCTTTTGTGGGGTTGCGAGCACGTGTAAGTGCTAATCGCTTTAACACTAATGAACTCTTGAATGTCCACTAAGGAATGTAAATACACTTGTTTGAGGAAACTGCGCGTTCCTAAATTGTTGTTATTACTTGTTCGAGGTCGCTAATATGTGTCTTGTTCACCTATAGGTGACTCGTAGTGGTGCTGGGCAGTCGGAGCCCCAACATTCTGATGAGAGTACGGCACCAGCTAAGGTGCCTACACCTCCCCTTCTGCGGAAACCGTTCGCTTAGTTGTTGAGGCGTTATTTGTAATGTTTCATGCACAACCTATTGGACAAGCGCAAATGGTAGTGGTGCTAGAACGGGTTGGTGTAAGACTAGAACCTATTGCGACTGTTGATCCTTGAGCAGCTGAACGACAGTTTAAGCAGTTCATGAGCTTCAATCCTCCTACATTTACGGTTGTGGGATCCCCAATGCAGGCAAAGGATTGGTTGTCATGTGTCAAGCGTATATTGATGGCGATAAGGACAGAGGAAGATCAGAAGGTCACCTTGGCCACCTTCTTGTTGAAAGGAGAGGCTCGGATATGGTGGGACGAGATAGAGTTACACCACTTAGCAGGCAGAAAGTTAACACAAGTTTCGATTGAGGAGTTCTCGCGCCTATTCTTGGCAAAGCACCTACCAGCGACACAATGCAATGCCATGGAGAATGAGTTCCAACGTTTAACGCAAGGAGAAAGTAGTGTTGATACGTACTTGCATGAGTTTACAAGGTTGGGATGGTATACAAGATCTATCTTCGCTGATGAACAAAGGAAAACCAATAGGTTCTACGAAGGGTTGTGGGATGGGTTGAGATTCCTGCTCTCGAGTTCGGTGAACCAAGGGTTTCAGGCATTAGTCGATACTGCATGTGCGCTGGAGAAGGATATGAAATGGGTGCAAGGAAAAAAGGACTTGGCGGTGACAAGGCCAGAGTTCAAAGCACCCCGTCCTGGAAAATTGTACTACCAAAAGAAATGGGGGAATAGGTCCAAGCCTTCTGAGCAAGCTCCTTCAACAGTTGTGTCGGGGGCAACTTTGAGGCAAGGGCCTCGTACCTGCTTTACATGTGGGAAAGTGGGAAATATAGCCTGTGACTGTTGGGCTGGTCTGCCAAAGGGAGAAAAGAAGACGGGAGCGTCTTATGCTGATAAGGGAAAGCAGTTGTGGAGTCCTCTGCATCTCAGGCGCAACCTCGAGTTTATAACCCTGGCAAGCATGAGGCCATAAAAGCAAAGTGACGTCGTCACAGGTACGATTTAAGATATTACTTGCTTTTCATATTGCATACTTTGTATGTAGCTTGTGCATGATTTGTTTGCTACAGGCTTTGTTCTGATTCAGACAATCCGGCAAAAGCACTGTTTGATACGGTGCTTCGCATTCATTTCTGTCTAAGGACTCCGTAGCTTGAATTGGAGTACCTAGTCATGTGACGACAGATAGTATAAAGGTGTCATTACCGAATGGTTATGTGATGCTTGCAGATAGGGCTTTCGATGTGGAAGTTTAAATAGGAATTCCGGATTTCTGTTTGAAAGCATCTGTATTGCCGATATCAGAATTTGATGTGATCTTTGGTATGGACTGGATCTCGGAGCAGCATGTCTTTATTGATTGTAATTCAAAGGAGATCATACTGGGCCAGAATACCGAGCTTGAGACTAAGTTCGCTGGTATGCGAGGAGTGAGTGGGATCTTGGTGTCTGCTCTCCAAGTCGTCAATATTGTGCGGAAGGGCGCGGAGTTATTCTTCATGCTTATTCAGGCTGTTGAGCCAAAGACCAGTGTGAATGATGTTCTGATTGTGTCGTAGTTTGTTGATGTATTTCCTAAGGATCTTCCTTGGTTACCACACTAGCGAGAGATCGACTTCACTATTGAGTTGGTGCCAGGTGCAAAACCTGTGGCCCGCTCGTCATATCGCGTAACGCCAAAGGAAATGGCTGAATTGAAAGTCCAATTGCAAGAATTATTGGAGCAGGGATACATACGCCCAAGTATGTCACCTTGGAGCGCGCCTGTTCTGTTTGTGAAAAAGGACGGTAGTTTGCAGTTATGTATTGACTATCGTGAATTGAATAAGCTGACAGAGAAAAATAAGTATCTGATTCCACGGATAGATGACTTGTTCGATCAGCTAGTGGGATCAACCATCTATTCTAAATTGGATTTAATATCTGGATATTACCAATTGAGGATTCAGGAAGGTGACATTCCCAAGACAACATCTGGAACACGCTACGGTCATTATGAGTTCACTGTAATGATGTTTGGGCTATGTAATGCGCCTTCGGTATTCATGGATCTAATGCACCGAACATTCCGAGAGTACTTGGATCTGTTCGTGATTGTATTCATTGACAATATATTAGTGTACTCTCAATCAGAAGCTGATCATGTGAACCATTTGCAGTTGGTGTTGCATACCTTGCGGAGGAATAAGCTCTATGCCAGGTTATCAAAGTGTGAGTTTTGGCTATTATTTGTGGCTTTTCTTGGCCACGTGGTAAGTGGAGAGGGCATAGCAGTGGATCCATCAAAGATAAGAGTCATACATAAGTGGACGGTATTGTCCTCGGTGGCTGAAGTCAGAAGTTTCTTTGGATTGACAGGTTATTACAGATGTTTTGTTGAAAACTTCTCATGGATCGCTTTGCCCCTTACAATCTTAATGAGGAAGGATCAGAAGTTTGTTTGGACGCTGGAGTGTGTGCGAGCTTTTGAAGAGCTAAAGAGTCATTTGACCACGGCGCCTGTGTTAACATCGCCATGTGGTACAGACGACTATGAGATCTATAGTGATACGTCAGGGAGCGACTTAGGCTACGTTCTTTTGAAGTTTGGAAAGGTGATTTCTTATGGCTCACGGCAGTTGAAAGTGCATGAACGGAAATATCCCGTCCACGACTTGGAGTTGGCGGCGGTGATCTTTGCGCTTAAATTGTGGCGGTATTATCTATATGGCGTCAAAGTGGATATCTATACAGACCATAAGATACTAAAGTATCTATTGGATCAGAAGGATCTGAATATATGACAACGAAGGTGGATGGAGTTCCTTGGGGACTACACCTTTGATATTTATTATACTCCCGGGAAGGGAAATGTGGTCACTGATGCCTTGAGTCGTAGGACTCCGATAAGGGCAAATTAGTTGCAGATGCATGATGAGTGTCTAATCTAGGAGTTGGAAGTGTTAGAGATTTCTTATGTTGACAAGAATTCTACAACTGATGCATGCTTGAACTGGACGGAGGTACAATATGACCTTGCGGAAAGGGTTCAGCAATTAACGGAACTTGATGAAAGTATCCAATGTTATGCAAAGGATGGGTCAGATGACCATTTCTCCTGGGATGACGGCCTGTTACGGAAAGATGGCCGGTTGTGAGTCCCAAGTATGGGTAAGTTGAGGGAAGAGTTGATGTATGAAGCTAACTTTACAAAATACTCAATTCACCATGAGATCACAAAGATGTATAAGGACATGAAAAAGTTGTTCTGGTGGTCAGGATTAAAGAAAGACATAGCACACTATGTGGCTAAATGTCAAACTTGTGCCTTGGTAAAAGCGGAATGCTAGAAGCCCGGAGGTTTCTTGAAGTCGTTATCTATTCCGGAATGGAAATTTGATGATATTTCAATGGATTTCGTTCACGGGTTGCCGAGATCTCAACGCAGGAATGATTCAATCTGGGTGATTATAGACCGGTTGACTAAAGTGGCTCACTTCCTTCTGAACAAGAGGGACGATTCAGTAGAAATCTTGGCAAGACTCTATGTGGAGCATATTGTATGATTGTACGGTGTTCCTCGTAGCATCATAAGTGACCGTGATGGGTAGTTCACATCGAATGATTGGAGGTTAATCCATCAACTATTGTGAACAAAGTTAATGTTCAATATGGCCTTTCATTCCCAAACTGATGGCCAGACTGAGAGGACCAACAGAACGATGGAGGACATGCTCTGAATGTGTGCCCTAGATTTTGGTAAGAGATGGGAAGATCATCTCTATATGGCGGAGTTTGCCTACAATAATAGCTACCAAGCGAGCATCAGAATGACACCGTTTGAAGCTTTGTATGGTCATAAATACCATACACTGTTAGCTTGGGCAGAAGCAGGTGAATCCAAACTATATAAGCGTAAAGAAGTCGAAGAAGCTAACTCGACGATACGCTCTATTCGGGAGAGGCTACTGATAGCCCAGGATCAACAAGCAAAGTACTACAACGCCAAGCACTGGAACATGGAGTTTGCGGTAGGCGATTGGGTATATTTGAAGATCAAGCCCTTCAAAGGCGTGTCCAGGATTCGGCATTTGAAAAAGCTAAGTCCGAGATATCTTGGTCCATTTGAAGTGGTGGAGCGAGTTGGGTAAGCTGTTTATCATCTAGCTCTTTCGGTATATTTGGGTGGATTGCATGATGTATTCTACATATCAGTGGTTCGAAAAGCCATCAAAGATCCAGCGCAAGTGATTACGAACGATCGTGTACCAATCGAATATGGGCTAACGATGAAGGTTAGGCCCATTCGGATCGAGGATAGAGCCGATAAACAGTTGCAGAATAAGACAATCGGGATAGTCAAGGTCCAATGGGACAATTGTGGCCGTGAGAAGCTAACATGGGAGTGAGAGCAGACCATACAAGCTGCATTTCCTGAGCTATTTGTTTAAACTGTTGGACAGTACGTGTCAAGTTGTATCAAACTATTGTGAAGTTATAATATCATGATTTTTGTTTCCTTACTGTGTGCAAATTTCGAGATGAAATTTCTTGTAAAGAGAAGAGGGTTGTAACACCCCAAATCTCAAAATTGGGTGCAGGCTGGGCAACACGGCCTAGGACACGCGTGTGTCCTAAGCCGTGTCCTCCTCGGGTTTTGGCCAGGTTTGTGAGGCCTATTAAATACGGGCTGGACACGGGCGTGTATGAAGCCATGTCTAGGCACACGGCCTGTGACACGGGCCCGTGTCACGGGGCCGAATCCTTCACTGGATTTGTCTAGGGAATTAGGGTCTGATGAACACGGGATAGACACGGGCGTGTCTATAGCTATGTTAGTCCACACGGCCTGTGACACGGGCATGTCACAGGGTCGTGTCCTGTTCTGGATGAGTCGGTTCATGTGTCGCTTAAGGTACACAGCTTGTGATACAGGCGTGTTACAAGCCGTGTCAGCCCAAAAATAGAAATTTAAGGGCGATCTGTGGCCGTTCATTTTGGCCCAAGCTCCTCCCTGCTGTGTTAAGTCCCGGATTTGAGAGAAAGATCTCATTCAAAGCTTGGCTATTCTCTTTCTAAAAGAGAAGGGAGAGCAAGGAGGAGGAGAAGAAAAGGATCTGACCTCTGGTGGTGCTTCAGAGTTCTGAATTGAGATCCGAGACCAGATTTGTGGAGGCAAGGCCGCTGTGGTGCTTTCCAACCGGCTAGACTTCCATGGCTCTAAAAAGATCATCAAGGGTAATGATCTTCCTTCTTGGACATGCGAAGTCCTCCTTTTTGGCATATGCATGGATTTCCCCCACCAAAGGGTGGATGCTTGAGGGATTTCCCTTGGGTTGATTCGTGGAATCCCCATCGAGTCTTGCATATAGATCCGGAAATGTGTAGTACGAACTAGGCATACTGTGTGAAGCCCATCTGGACAGGTTGATTTGTATTTGTGATGATTCATTTTGTGCACCGAAGAAGACTCTGCATTTAAACGTGTATTTTGTGAAGTCGAGGGGTTATGCCTGTGAAGTGGAGTAGCAGGAAGTACTGGAATGAGGAATTCTAGGAAAATACCCTTATACTGCTTGTACTGTGGCTATTGTGTGGCCAGTCCTTCGTGGACAGTGTAGTCAGTCCTTGGTGGACAGTGTGGTTATTGTGAAGCCAGTCCTATGTGGACAGTGTGGCTATTGTGAAGCCAGTCCTTGGTGGACAGTGTGGCTAATGTGAAGCTAGTCCTTGGTGGATAGTGTGGCTATTGTGAGTTGTGTGCTCTTAAAAAGGCTTAGTTTCGAACATGAAAGGTGAGACCGACCCACACATATTGATTGTCCATGAGTACGTTGGTATTCGGTGATTGCAAGGTGACTTGAGCAACGAGATTGGTTGATCTGTACCTGCGTTATGTCTGACCGATGGGAAGACCTAAGTTATTGGTCTCGTTGAAGCGCATAATGAGAGTCTTAGGCCTGTGCGCCAGTAAAAATGAATGCTCAAAGTTTACCGTTGGGTTTCGGACCTTGAACGGATGTGGGACCCTGGGTATTTCCGGTACACCAAGAATGTGCCCCGAGTGCATGGAGCATCGGGCTGCGTGACCGGCGTTTGTGATATATTGTTTGTGCGTGAGAGCACAATGTGTGATATATCTATATTTGAATTGATATGCCTACAGAGAAGGAATACCATTGCCCCGAGAAAAGAGTAGGGTCATTATAAATTGGTCAGCCAAATGCTGACCGTTGCTTTGTTTGCCACCATTTTGGTGGGCTGTCCTATGCAGGTGCTGGAGAGCCGAGCGAGAAATAAAGGGCTGAAGTTCATGCTGCTGCTAGCCCTTAAAGGCTAAGCAAAATGTTTTGTGTTGTGTTCATGTGTGGCCGGCCTACGCGCCGATGTATGGAATCCATACTTGTCAAGAGGAACTGTAAGGCCTTAAGGCCAAATGATTATGTATTTGCTGTACATTCCTATATAAATGTGGTGGTTTATGTTTAGTGGACATTCCTGGTTTGAGTTCAATAATATTGTTAAAATCTCCTGTTAGTATGCTCTGAGTTAGGGTGCGATTGTGTTTTGGTATTAACCTGTGACCTCTCTGTCTGTTTGTGGCATATAGTATGGGGCCCCGACCAGACCTTCTATTATATGTTGTTTAACGGGTGGAGTGGTTACACGATCAGCATGAAGTTGTATGTTATTATCAGTACTGAGTAATGAGAGATTTGTTGAGCAATGACAGACTAATCATTAACTATTAAAGTTGTAGAAAATAGGGTCATCTGGCACATTATCTGTTAACTAATCATACTCCAGATCAATATTATGCCATCATTTACAATATCATTTAAAAATTAAATCCATTTTCTATAAGCAAGGAAGACTGAAAAATCCAGCAAAAAGAGGCAACTAATTCGGCTCGAATCCTCAGTATGTCTTTCCCCCCAAGTCTTGTGACTCTTCCAATCCACTAGTCCCTCTACTACACTGGCTTCCATATATTTCATCATAAATATCCTGCAATCGTTGCTGGTGTCTTGAGTAGGAATCCCTTCAATGACGCGTAGTGGCCATAACGCTATGTCTTTAGGAAGCACATCAACTGTGTCTTCTTAAAGGTACCTCATCTACACATATGCAGTCAAGGTAATCAGAGATCAGGTGTCAAGGTAATCTGCACATATGAAGTTATAATTTATTTTAATAATACAACTACACACATTGTTTCGTAGGGGTGTCTTGTGCGTGAGATTCGACATTGAGTCAAATAATTCCCAGTTTCATTTTTTAAGATTGGGACCCGACAGGACCCAATGGATAACAACATGGCATGACATTACAATAACCTCAATAGCTCCAACTGACATATGGGTGATATGCTCGACCAGTCTATGACTGATCTTGCCGCATGATTTTAAAAATATCATATAATAAGCAAAAATAGACAGTACTTAAGAAAAAAAATAGTCAGTATTATCAAGATGTATCTTTCATTATCACGTGATTTGAAGATACGAACAAAAAATTGACCATGTTATTCTCATCTTTCTCTTTGTGGCTATTTAAAACGTACGCATATGTGTCCAAATGCGAGGAGCACAACCATCCAGTCCCTAAGATATAAATCAGGCTTGATTGATAAATAAAAATATTCCCTCTCTTAATAACAATCGAGTTCCTGAATACAAAAGAAGGGGTAAATTACACGATAATAACAGTAAAATAAACAAAAAAAATACATACCGATTTGGATATCGGTCCATCACGAATGTGATCATCTACCTATCTTCGGGACAAAGTGCATCCCTACCCAGGTATATTGGCCAGTATTCTTTGTCATCCCTCTTCTTTTGTATCCCCTTTACTGGTGTATGTCTCACCTTGCTTTGCACTATTACAGAATTATCATTTATGACGTTGACCTCCTTCTCCTTCACGCCCCCTTCCTTAACTTCCTCCCCCTTCACCTCCTGATCCTTCACCCCCTCATCCTTCACCTCCTTCTCATTCACTTTTCACTCATTGGCAACCCCTAATAGGACCGTCAAACGATCAATTTTTTCTTGAATAAAGATCCAACAAAGATTTGACATTCTCTTTGAATGTCTTAATAGCAGATCTGCTATATAAATAACTGGAACCTGGCATCTACGATTGGGAAGGAAAAATAAAAGAAGCTCAAACAATATTACTGAAGGTCTTTGATTTCAAGGATGGCTAAATCACCTAGAGGGGGGTGAATAGGTTTCTTAATCCTTAGTGACTTATCTTTTATTTTCATTTCTTTACGAGCTTTATTAGTTGGTTGGTCTTTGCTTTCAATATATATAACCTACAACACAACAAACATACAAAGCACACATAAGATTTATAGTGGTCCCCCTAACAAGGGTACATCCACTTTCCCTCCCATCTATCCAACTATCTTGTTGGACTAGGCACTTCTCCAAAACTCTGCTCCAAAGAGCTTACACCTCAGATCCCTCAGGATCTCTCAGTCTCCTCCAAGACTTACAATTCAGACATAAGAGCCTACAACTCAGTGATCAGCAAATCACCTATCTTAGGCCAAAGGCCCTACACTCAGGCTGGGAGGACAGCCTTACCTCAGATCAACTAGGGATCCTACCTTTGAGAGAATGACTCTCCTACAATATCAGACACAAAGGCCCTACCTCAGATCTACAGCCAGATCCTACCTCAGGCATAAGTGCCCTACAACTCAGTGAGAATGACTCACCTACCTCAGACTTGAACCTAAGTCCTACAGCTCAGATTCTCAACAGAATCCTACCTCAGAGCAAAATTACTCCTACCACTCAAATCCAAAAGGATCCTACAAGATAGAAGTGGGTTGTGTGATTGATCTTGACACAAGAGATGTTTCTCTATGCCAAGCTTCTGGACTGAGCTAAACTCAGCCCAACTATGACTCTAGGAAGATAATCCCAGAGCCTACTTTTTGAACTAAGAAATACTTAGTCCTTACTTCTTCTTCACAGCACCAGGGATTTTTCCTGTTGGAACTGTGAAGTGACTGCAGTAAAGCTTGCTGCTACCTAAGCTAAGAGAATCTCAGCCCAACTTCTTCACAACAACAAGAATATAGATTGTGCTTTAGCTTGTGCTGGAAGTAACTTGCAGAATAACTGTTCTACTTCTTCTTTCTTTCTTGGGCTGAGGATGTTTAGCCCTAACTTCTTCGTCATAGCCTCCAGTAAATGTTCTTCAGAGTTGAATAGCTGAATCTGTGAAGAACTTGCTGGTGCAGATGGAAAATGGCACCAACTAACTTTCTTTTTTCTCTTCAGAGATCTTCTCTGTTCTTGCTGTAGTCGATGATGAAGACAAACATCCAACTTGTTGAGCCTTTAGACCTGCAATCTTTTTGCTCTCTGTTCTTCTCTTCACAGCAACAATAGCGATGAGGAAGAACAGCTTCAACAACTTTCTTCTGTCAAAGCCTTTTCCTTTTATTGATTGCAACCCAATGGCTATTTTAGCAGTGGACCCCACACCATTGATGGCTAACTGCTATCTTGCTTTAACGTTAACCATCGTACAGTAGCTCTACAATGCCTTTTGTCATATAATGTAGCTTTTCCGCTAACAATTTGAATAAGGTTGAATTGTTGACTTGTTGATGTCACCATCTGTGGACTTAGCCAAAAATCAAGCATCAGTAGCATAGGCGTTGAGTGAGCAAGCCTCACTCAGCGCCAAAACACTTGGAAAGAGTTCTGTCTATCTAGGCGTTGAGTGAGTAAGCTACACTCAATGCCACAACACTTAGCCAACCTTTTTGACATTGGGCGTTGACAACATTGAGTGAGCAAGACTCACTCAACGCCAATACACTTGGGCAATCTTTCTGCCATTTGGCGTTGATAGTGTTGAGTGAGCAAGCCTCACTCAATGCTTTTTGCCTTAGCTTTGCTTTTCTGTAATTTAGAAGTTGAGAGCATTGAGTGACCATACCTCACTCAACGCCTTATGCCTTAGTCATTTTCCTGCTTCTTCAACATCTTAAGCATTGAGAGCATTGAGTGAGCACACCTCACTCAATGTTTTTTGCTTTAGCCAGATTTTCTGAATCAAGGCGTTGAGAGCATTGAGTGAGCAAGCCTTACTCAATACTTTCTGCCATAGCCAAATTTTTCAGGTCCTTGGCATTGAGTGAGTAAGCTCCACTCAATGCATTTGGACTTAGCCAAATTTCTACGTCTGAAAAAACAGACACTGACTGGATGAGATACAGTCAACACTTTTATCACATGGCGTTGTGTTGGGTACATTGGAAAATGTGTACCTGATTTGAAGAAGCCCAACTTAACTCAATGATATACATCAAGGTGTATTTGATGTTGTTTTGAGTTGACATGTGCAGGTGAAGAAGTATTAAAGAATGCAGAAAAATATTCTAAGTCCACATATCGACACCTGAAGAAATTGTGTCGACACTTCAGAATATTTGTGTCGACACTTCAGAATATCAGTGTCGACACAGAGAAAGATAGTCGACCACATTTATGTCGACACTGGGAAGCAGTGTCGACACATAAAGAAAATCGTCGACCTCAGCACTGGGAAGCAGTGTCGACACAGTGAAAGATAGTCGACACCCAGAGAAAGTTAGTCGACTAGTGAAAGATAGTCGACCAGAGAAAGATAGTCGACTAGTGGAAGATAGTCGACTAGTGAAAGATTGTCGACCAGAGAAAGATAGTCGACTCACAGAAGAAGATAGTCGACCTCAACTGTGTCGACACTGGGTGGATGTGTCGACACCTTGAGATTGAGTCGACACATATTGGCAGAAGTCGACTATGCTTGTGTCGACACCAGAAGACTGAGTCGACACATTTTGGCAGAATTGAAGATTGCTGTGTCGACACCTGAAGGCTGAGTCGACACATACTGAGTTCTGAATCTACAACAACTGTGTCGACACACAGGACTTGTGTCGACACACTGCAGAGTCTAGACCAAGTTATTTTCTGAAGAAGCTGTGTCGACTTAAAGACAACTTAGTCGACATCATCAAAGACTGTGTCAACACCAAAGTCACTTATGTCGACACAGATAGACAGATTGGTCTCGACACTTTCTAACAGACTGTCTCGACATTTTGCTGTCCAAGGCTAAGGTACAGGAACTGTTTGAAGACTTGACAGCTGTGGGTTGCCACCGTTTAACTGAAGCTGTCAGACCTGTCAGAAAACAGTTAGAAACCGGATCAGCCGGTTACCATGAAGAAAGTCTATAAATAGACACATTCAGAAGGAAATTAAAAAAAAAGCTAAGAAAAATAACAGAAGAAGATCTAAGAAGAAGAAACAGAAGGATTACGATCCTGTTGTAGTTTCAATTCAAGAAAGTGCTAAGCTCTAAACAAGATCTTCATCAGAAGATCTAAGAAGAAGAAGAAGAAGTCTGAAGTATCAGAAAAGGTGTTGGATAGAGAGGGATCCAGTCATCTTGAAGAAGAAGAAGGAAGCCATCAGTGGTTTCTCAAGAAGCTGTTTGGAAATCAACTCAGCTAAGTTCAGATTCAAGAAGCTTTGAAGAAAGCTCAGATTCAGTTGATTTCATCAACTGATCAAGAAGTGTCTTGTCCTCTTCTCTCTCAACAAAGGCAAGACATTAAAATATCTTTTCTAAATTTCTGTAGGATCTGTTTACACAGATCTGAGTTGTAAGCCTGTGTTATAAAGGCTGAGTGTAGGAGAGGTGATCTCTGAGTGGTAGGGCTATTTTCCTGAGTGTAAGAGAAGGTTATTCTCTGAGTGGTAGGCCTTGAGGCAAGGCTGAGGTAGGGCTGTTGAGCCTGAGTTGTAGGAACCTATCCAGGTTCTGAGCTGTAGGATCTGAGGATCTGAGAATAGTGGAAGTTTGGCCGAATCTAGCATACTGCTAGATAGGTGAAGGGGGAAAGTGGATGTACCCAGACCTTGGGGAACCACTATAAAACATTGTGCAATCTGTGATGCTTAGTTGTCTGTGAATGCTGTGCTAGATGTTTTAATTTGTAATTAAATTCTGCCTAGAAGTATAAACAAGAAATTAGAACCTATTCACCCCCCCCCCCCTCTAGGTGTTTAGGTTATCTTGAAAGTAAAACTATCAAGTGGTATTAGAGGGAGGTTCCTCAAAAAGGACTTAACAGTCTGAGGTAGATCTGAAAGGCAGAATCAAGATTCAAAAAGATGGGTTCTGGTGAGAATCATAAGGAGCTAGGGTCTATGAAATTACCCATATGCAAGAAAGAATTTTTTGGAATTTGGAAAGAAAGAGTCAGACTGTTTATGGAGGCATCTGACCCAAGGATTTACATCACAGTACAGGAAGGCCCCTTCATTCCAATGAAGGTATCAGTTCTTGATGCAAATATCCAAACTCCAAAGAGTTATTCAGAAATGACCAAGGATGAAATCATTTTGGCAACCATGGATAAAAGAGCTCAGAACATTATTATTAGTGTCATAGATGATTCAACATTTCAGAATCTGATTCACTGCAAGACCTCCAAAGAGATGTGGGACACATTGATTGTCTACATGGAGGGATCTGAAGAAGTAAGGCAGGATAGGAAATCTATGCTCAATCAGGAGTATGAAAGTTTTAGACAAGGAAAATCTGATAGCATAACTGAGTGCTACAAGAAATTCTATAGAATTGTGAATGAGCTTATGTACTATGGAAGAGTCTTCAGTACTTATGAACTGAATGACAAATTCTTGAGATCCTTAACAAAGGATTGGGACACAAAGATCTGTGCCATAAGAGAAGTGGCTAAATTGGCAGAGATATCTCCTCCCACCTTGTTTGGAAAGTTACTATCCTATGAAATGCAACTTATGGTGAGGAAGGAGGAGGAAAAGAATTCAAGAGGAGAGCATAGAGAAAAGACTGTGGCATTCAATGCAAAAGCCACTAGAAAGAATAGGAGGAAATCACCATCTCCTCCTAAGGAAGTTGCAGAAGATAGTTCTGAAAATTCAGATAAGGGTTCAGAAAGCTGTGATTCAGATGCAGACTTTGCTGCATTCACAAGGCAATTCCAGAGGTTCTTGAAAAAGAAGCAATGGAAGTCTAGGCCTTCCACATCACAGCAAGTTGATGACTATTATCAGAAGAAAAGGTCATCAAGGAAAGAGAAGAGCAGATCAAAGCCCAGCAAAGCCACTACTTCAAAGATTGTCTGCTATTATTGCAATAGGCCTGGACATGTAGTGGCTGACTGTCCTGATAAGAGAAAGGAGTCTTCAGACAAGAAGAAGACTCATCAGAAAGGCAAGAAGGAGAAATTCTTTGTTGCAAAGAAAGATAAGAGTCTAACAGACCAGTCAACTTCAGAGTCAGAATCTGAAGCTGAAGCATATATTGGACTATATGTTGCATCTGAAGAAGAGGAGTTTCTGCAGTTGCTAGACTCCATCAATGAACAAAAGGATCATCAGTGTATGGGGCTGATGGCAGGATCAGAAGAGGACATATGCCAGAATCAGTCTGGTCCTAATAAGGTACAATGTCCTTCTATTACATCTGTTTGTTGTACAAGTGAAGATTCAGCTACATCTGCATCAAGTGATGTAGATGCATCTGAATCTGAAGGAGATGTCTATCAATTGATAGACAAGTATGGGGACTTGTTGCAGGCCCTTAAGAAAAGCAAGAACCTGGTTAAATCTCAGGCTCAGGAAATTGCTGAACTAAGGGTTGCTACAACTGAGTTAGAGAAAGTTATTGATCAAAAATTAAATGAAATTGCCAAGCTGAAGAATATAACTATTATTCAGATGGGCACAATTAACTATACTAATGATCAAGTGAAGAGTCTGGAGGCCAGACTTAGAATTGAAAGGGATTTAGTGGCTAGTTACTCTAAGCCAAAATCTGTCTTACCCTTGATAGATGAATTTGTCACTCAAAAGGGTAAGGCTGGATTAGGATTTAAAGGTAACTTCAGGGCTGGCAGATTCAAGAGGAAAGGCAAAGCTCCTGCTCAGCCACTAAACCTTTCAGTCCCCATAAAGTTTAGTAAGGTGGAAGTGCCTTTTAACAAATATGATCATGAAGATATTCAAGGTCATATTAAGACTAATGTTCTGAAGAACAAGGGTGTAAATGCAAGCAGGCCTACCCATGGTCATAAACCCAATGGTTTTAAGAAATCAGTAGGTGAAGTTGCTGCAGCACCAGCAATGAATAGAAATTCTTCTGACAAGGATGTATCTAGATCTAGATACAATAAGTTTGAATGTTGGTGCTGTGGCAAGAGAGGCCATTTTGCACTAGACTGTTGGTATAACCCAAGTGTTATAAAGAACAATAGTCTACCTGTTAGAAGAGGTTATGGTAGCTTTATTAATGCTAACCTGAACCAAGGACCCAAGACTTACTTGGGTTCTAAGGGTAAGTAATTCTGTGTTGCAGGTGAATCCAAGTAACCATGCCCCTATATGGTACTTGGATAGTGGTTGTTCCAGGCACATGACTGGAACAAAGGGGCTGCTGAAGGAGTATTCATCTGTCAAAGATGGACCTAAAGTGATCTTTGGTGGATCTGAAAAAGGAGTCATCAAAGGGTTTGGTAACATTTCTTCTAACCTAATTACTATCACTCAAGTGGCTTATGTAAAAGGTTTGAAACATAATCTAATAAGCATAAGCCAGCTAAGTGATTTAGGATATGACATTTCATTTGTTAAAGATGGATGTCATATCAAAAGGTCAAGTGATCAAAAGATCATATTGACTGGGTATAGGAAGAGAAATGTATATTGTCTTAATTTTGAATGTAAGAATAAGGCTTCTCTCATCTGTCTTGTAGCTGATGACAATGCTTCTCATTGTGTTAAGTGGCACAAGAGATTGGCTCATCTAAACTACAAGACAATTGGCCAACTCTTTAGCAAAGAGTTAGTGAGGAATGGACCTCAAGTTAAGTGTATAAAGGAAGGGATATGCTCAGCTTGTCAAAAGGGCAAGCAGACAAAATCCTCCTTTCAAAGCCTTGAAAACAAGGATTCTGTGAGGTGCTTATACCTCTTGCATATGGATCTTTTTGGTCCTATGCCAGTTCACAGTCTAGGTAGGAAAGTCTATACTTTTGTGGTTGTAGATGACTATTCAAGATTTACATGGGTGTTTTTTCTGAGACAAAAATCTGAAACCCCAAGTGTATTACTTAATTTTGTAAAGCAAATTCAGAATGAACTAAATAGTACAGTGGTCAAAATCAGAAGTGACCATGGTACTGAGTTTCAATCTGAAAGCATAACAAAATTGTGTAAAGACTTTGGGATTTTCCAAGAGTTCTCCTCACCTAGAACACCTCAGCAAAATGGAATTGCTGAAAGAAAGAATAGAACATTAATTGAAGCAGGTAGAACTCTGTTGAGTGACACCTCTCTCCCAGAATATTTTTGGGCTGAGGCAGTTAACACTGCTTGTCATGTAATCAATAGGGCTACTACCACCAAAAGCCACAAAATGACTCCCTATGAGATTGTGAAAGGCAGAAAACCAAATCTATCTTACTTTAGGATCTTTGGTTACAAGTGTTATATACTTAACAATGGCAAGTCATATTTGACTAAGTTTGCTGCCAAATCCCAGGATGGGATATTTGTTGGTACAGCACAAATAGTAAGGCCTATAGAGTCTTCAACTTGATTACTCAAGTTGTTGAAGAATCTGTGCATGTTGTGTTTGATGAAACAAGATTAATCAACTGTGAGTTGTCTTGTAGATCAAATGACTCAACAGGTATAAGCAAAAGTATGGACAAGCTCTCTATTACTGAAGTATCAAAGGAAAATGAAGGCTTCTATCCAGGGGGAGAACAAGACACTATAGAAGCTGATGAAAACCAAGAGATTCAGCTAAATGAAGGAGCTGGAGATGTTCAACCAGAAGGGAATCTTCCTCCAGCTACAAGACATTTAAGAGATCATCCAGCTGATCAGATAATAGGTGATCCAAGACAGGGGGTGCAAACTAGAAGCAGAAATCAAAACACAGTTCTACATTCAAGTTTCCTGTCACAAATGGAGCCTAAGAAGTTTGAAGAAGCTATCCAAGACCAGCACTGGATTGATGCTATACAAGAGGAGCTGAATCAATTCAGAAGGTGCAATGTCTGGGAGCTTGTTCCTAAACCAAGAGGCCACAACATAATTGACACAAAATGAATCTATAGGAACAAGCTAGATGAAAGTGGAATAATAGTAAAGAATAAAGCAAGATTGGTTGCAAAAGGATACAGGCAGGAAGAAGGGATTGACTTTGATCAAACCTTTGCTCCAGTAGCAAGGCTGGAGGCAATCAGAATATTCCTTGCCTATGCAGCCTATCAAGACTTCAAAGTATACTAGATGGATGTGAAGTCAGCATTTCTGAATGGTGATCTTAAAGAAGAAGTATATGTAGAGCAGCCATCAGGTTTTGTAGATCCTCTTAAACCTGATTTTGTTTATAAGCTTAGGAAAGCTCTGTATGGGTTAAAGCAAGCTCCAAGGGCTTGGTATGAAACCCTGTCTACTTTCCTTATTGAGAATAAATTCTCAAGAGGAAAAATTGACAAAACTCTATTCCTTAGGGAATCCAAAGGCAAGATCATCTTAGTTCAGATCTATGTTGATGACATAATCTTTGGATCTACTGAAAACAACCTTTGTAAAAAGTTTGCCAAACTTATGCAAGGGAAGTTTGAGATGAGCAGTATGTGGGAACTGAAGTTCTTCATAGGACTCCAAGTAAGACAGACTGATGATGGCTTGTCCATATCCCAGTCTAAGTTCACCAAAGAATTGATTAAGAAATATGGTATGGAGTCATCCTCCACCATGAGAACTCCTATGGGAACAAGTATGCCTATATGCAAAGATGATGCAGGTAAACCTGTTGATGAGACTTTGTATAGAGGAATAGTTGGCTCACTACTATATCTCACTGCTAGTAGACCAGATATTATGTATGCTACATGTGTCTGTGCTAGGTACCAAGCCTGCCCTAAAGAATCTCATTATACTGCAGTCAAAAGGATTCTGAGATATCTTAAGGGCACACCTAATCTAGGTCTTTGGTACCCTATGAATAGAGATTTTCAACTAACAGGCTATTCAGATGTAGATTTTGCAGGATGTAGAGAGGATAGGAAGAGTACTACAGGTACTTGTCAATTCCTGGGAGGAAGACTAATATCATGGAGTAGTAAGAAGCAGACCAGTGTGGCAATTTCCAGAGCTGAGTCTGAGTATGTTGCTGCTGGAAGCTGCTGTGCACAACTATTATGGATGCATCATCAGCTTAAGGATTATGGTATTCAAGTAAGTAGAACACCTCTTTTGTGTGATTCTAAGAGTGCAATTTCTATTGCTAATAATCCTGTTTCTCATAGTAGAACTAAGCATATAGAAATAAAATACCATTTTCTTAGAGAACATGTAGAAAAGAAGACATTTCATTGGAATTTGTGAAAACAGATTATCAAATAGCAGATGTGTTTACTAAGCCCCTAGATGAGACCAAATTCAATAAATTCAAAATTGAATTAGGTATGTTAACCATTGATTAGTGTAATCACAATATCATCAACAATGAAGTTGAAGTGGTAACAAGACATTCAAGTGATATAAAGACACATTGAAGTAGTATCAAGTACTCTGTAGTACTTATAAGTTGTGATGAACAAACAGAAATTGGCTAAGTAAGATGGTGTCGACACATTTAGTAATATTGTATCGACTCAGGGTAGTAATGTCGACAAGTCAGAGATATTGTGTCGACACAGAAAATATGTGTCGACACTTAAGAATCTTATTGTCGACTTATCCAGGAATGTAGTGTCGACTTCACCAGGATAGTGGTGTCGACACTTACAGATTTTGTGTCGACACTTATACTAAGAGTCGACACAGAATTTGTGATGCTCTACTATATATCTCTGGTGTCGACATAACTGCAAATTGGTGTCGACACATAATAGACGTACTTGATGTCGAGACAATAGAAGCTTGTGTCGACACATTCCATCTGTGTCGACACTTATAGTCTGTTTTTGGCGACTTTTGATCTTCTTTAAACAGAATGTATAAATAGGTCAAAAACTCATTCTGTCGACACGCTTACAAGGTTTTCGAAACCCTGTGTCGACATTCTCCCCCTCTCTCTCTTTCTCTCATCTTTCAAGCTTTCTCGACTGATCAATGGCGCCAAAGATTGAAGATAATGTGAATGAAGGATATGAGTTGGTGCGCCAGGCCTTTGCTGCTGCCCCTCCAGATGTTCTCGGGGTTATCTCTCTCCTCTCCGACTCAGGATTAGAATTTCTGGTCTCCGAACCATCTAAGATATGGAAGAAGGAGGTGCATGAGTTCTATACTTCTGCATCTGTAGTCTCTGAAAGTCATGAGATAAAATCAATAGTTCATGGGTCACCAGTGGAAATTACACCAAGTAAGTTAAGAACAATTCTACACTTACCTATAATTGAGAATGAAGAGGATGTCCCTGCTTCTAAATCAAGGGAGGCTCTTCAATGGTGTGGATTGGATTCCACCATGAAAATTGGAGCTGCTTTCAATAGGAAAGGAATGAATCAACAGGGCAAGTTTCTGTCTGAGGTGGTTGGAAAAGTTATTCTGTGCAAGCCAGGTGGACATGATAGGATTTCCGCCTATATGTTCAGCCTAATGACCAGGATTGTGTTTACAATTCCAACGGATTGGTCAACTGTAATCTTTGAAAAGATTAAGGAAGGAATCAAGAAGCCAAATCTGGCTAGAATAATGAGTATATACCTAAGTAAGGAGATTCCTGATGTTATGCAACAACAACCTGGAACAAAAATTAATCACATGAGAAGGATGGACATGAGATTGTTCTCCAGATGGGATAGGGTGCTGACCAAAGAGATGCCTGAAGTGGAAAGGCAGGATTCACCTGAGAAATCCCCAGGTCATGCTACCAGTACTGAGCACCCACAAGAAGAGCAAGTAAGACAAGAAGTTGAAGATCAGCCTGCTTCTACACAAGTTCAAGATGCCACAATACCTGCGATTCAAGAAGAAGAAGTAAGAATACCAGCTCAGTAAGTTTATTCACCTACACAGACTGTATCTACTCATGACCAGGTACAGGTGCAGGGGGAGCTGGTGTATTTTCCTACAAAAGACATTTCTAATATTTCTATTTCTGCACAGGTCCAGGGAAAGCAAGTGTCCTCACCTGCCCAGGACATCCCCAATACTGAACAAGTACAGGGGAGAAGCTGTCTGAGCAAGTGCAAGAAGATGCTCAAATTGATATATCTCAAAATTTGAATACTGCAGATGTTCCAGCCCAGAAGGAATATACTCTAGAAGAGTTATTTCCAAATGATGAAATAATTACTGATAGAATGGAAGTGGAGCAAGAAATTGAGGGGGAACCTGTGCATGTTGAGACTGTATAACATGGCACTGAAGCTGCTGTTCCTCCTCCTCCCAAAGAAAGAGTTCAAATTGATAGTACTTCTGATTCTGAGAATGACGAAGCCAGGATGGCTAAGAAGAGAAAACTTATGGTCTTCCAGAGAAGGAGCAAGAGCTATAAGCAGGCTCTACAGTCTACAGCACATCACACTCCTTCTGACTTTGATTATAACAAGTTTTGGTCGATTTACAAGTAAGATTGGATGAACACAGAGTGGCTATTGAAAAATATGTTGATGAGAACAACAAGTCCCTGCAATTTGACTTAGCTCAAGATATAAAATCTATTAGGTTTGAGGTCAATATGCATAAGAAGGAGATGACATATTGCTTCCATAAGGGAGGTAATGCTGTGGTATATTTGGCAAAACAACAGCAGTCTATCATCCCTAAGGTGGATGATATTGCTTTAAAACAAAGCTATGTCTTGGAAAATCAGATAAGGATGAATGAGAATTTAACTGAATCTCATCATGAGATCATTAATGAATTGAAAAAGATTGTTCCAGGCCTGCCTGCAGCTAGAGCAAAGGAAATGGAAGAATTTGATAAGAACTTTCAAGCTGCTATTGATTCTGTTAAAACTGCTATCACTACCTCTCAAAAGGAAATATCTGACAAGCTTCTAAAGTTAAAACCATTTTTTAAAGAGGGTGTGAATTATCTAGATGGCCAAATCAGATTTCAGAAGGAAGATCTAAGAGATCATGTTACTAAAGAAGCCATAAAGGGGGAGAGGATGTTAGTTCATGCAGGCTCAGAGCACACCAAATGGGTGACCAATAGTATTCGAGCCACATTGGGATATCCACCTTTGTGTGATAATGCTATGGTGGCTGAGTTAGGAATACAAACAAGTCTACTTGAAGGCAATCAACCTGAGATTGCCCAAGTCATTTACCCTCCTCCAGATTATGATATGATTGATCAGCAAGTTCAAGGAATGTATAGTCCTCCAAAGGAGGTTACTAATGTTGTTATTGGGAAGGTTGATAAGCCTGAGGCTACTTTGAAAGACCAGCAAGATGCTCTACTATCTAAGAAAAGATTTAGAGAGCAGACTGAACTTAAGCCAGACTTTGAGCAGTGGAGTCCTACTTCCAGAAATATTATACTCACTGCATGGAGGGATGTCAAAGACCAAGTGCATGAAAGAGGCAAGTGGTTCAATGAGATGGAATGGCAGAAGTATGAAGCCAGGCAAGAGGCCATAGTACAGTTTAGAAGAAAAGCCAAGCGGGGTAGGCTGCCTCCAGATGCTCAGGAGCCGAGCAAGTACTTTCCAAAGCCCTTTCATTATTTTGAAAGGCAAAGGCTCAAAGAAGAAGCAAAGAAGAAGGCTGATCTAAAAGGCAAGAAGCCAGCTGAAGATTCTGAAGCTCTTGTGAAGGCTCAAATTCTATCTGGCAAAGGGATTGTCATAAAAAAGCCTGATCAGTCTTAATTTTTAGTTCTTTCAAAGTATTTTGTAATGTTTTGATTAAATCATTAAATGTAAATCTCTGTATTCAAACATTATCAAGTTATAAACAAAATGTTGTTTGGTATCATATAATGTTCATTCTGTGATGGATTGTTTTTATTTTGTTTATATTAAGTATTCCTATTATGTCAGATATCATCAGTTTATACTTTTTATAAATGGTGTATATCATTGGCTATAGGGTTATGACTTCTCCAAATAGGGGGAGATTGTTGGGTACATTGGAAAATGTGTACCTGATTTGAAGAAGCCCAACTTAGCTCAATGATATACATCAAGGTGTATTTGATGTTGTTTTGAGTTGACATGTGCAGGTGAAGAAGTATTAAAGAATGCAGAAAAATATTCTATGTCCACATGTCGACACCTGAAGAAATTGTGTCGACACTTCAGAATATTTGTGTCGACACTTCAGAATATCAGTGTCGACACAGAGAAAGATAGTCGACCACATTTATGTCGACACTGGGAAGTAGTGTCGACACATAAAGAAAATCGTCGACCTCAGCACTGGGAAGCAGTGTCGACACAGTGAAAGATAGTCGACACCCAGAGAAAGTTAGTCGACTAGTGAAAGATAGTCGACCAGAGAAAGATAGTCGACTAGTGGAAGATAGTCGACTAGTGAAAGATTGTCGACCAGAGAAAGATAGTCGACTCACAGAAGAAGATAGTCGACCTCAACTGTGTCGACACTGGGTGGATGTGTCGACACCTTGAGATTGAGTCGACACATATTGGCAGAAGTCGACTATGCTTGTGTCGACACCAGAAGACTGAGTCGACACATTTTGGCAGAATTGAAGATTGCTGTGTCGACACCTGAAGGCTGAGTCGACACATACTGAGTTCTGAATCTACAACAACTGTGTCGACACACAGGACTTGTGTCGACACACTGCAGAGTCTAGACCAAGTTATTTTCTGAAGAAGCTGTGTCGACTTAAAGGCAACTTAGTCGATATCATCAAAGACTGTGTCAACACCAAAGTCACTTATGTCGACACAGATAGACAGATTGGTCTCGACACTTTCTAACAGACTGTCTCGACATTTTGCTGTCCAAGGCTAAGGTACAGGAACTGTTTGAAGACTTGACAGCTGTGGGTTGCCACCGTTTAACTGAAGCTGTCAGACCTGTCAGAAAACAGTTAGAAACCGGATCAGCCGGTTACCATGAAGAAAGTCTATAAATAGACACATTCAGAAGGAAATTAAAAAAAAGCTAAGAAAAATAACAGAAGAAGATCTAAGAAGAAGAAACAGAAGGATTACGATCCTGTTGTAGTTTCAATTCAAGAAAGTGCTAAGCTCTAAAGAAGATCTTCATCAGAAGATCTAAGAAGAAGAAGAAGTCTGAAGTATCAGAAAAGGTGTTGGATAGAGAGGGATCCAGTCATCTTGAAGAAGAAGAAGGAAGCCATCAGTGGTTTCTCAAGAAGCTGTTTGGAAATCAACTCAGCTAAGTTAGAATTCAAGAAGCTTTGAAGAAAGCTCAGATTCAGTTGATTTCATCAGCTGATCAAGAAGTGTCTTGTCCTCTTCTCTCTCAACAAAGGCAGGACATTAAAATATCTTTTCTAAATTTCTGTAGGATCTGTTTACACAGATCTGAGTTGTAAGCCTGTGTTATAAAGGCTGAGTGTAGGAGAGGTGATCTCTGAGTGGTAGGGCTATTTGCCTGAGTGTAGGAGAAGGTTATTCTCTGAGTGGTAGGCCTTGAGGCAAGGCTGAGGTAGGGATGTTGAGCCTGAGTTGTAGGAACCTATCCAGGTTCTGAGCTGTAGGATCTGAGGATCTGAGAATAGTGGAAGTTTGGCCAAATCTAGCATACTGCTAGATAGGTGAAGGGGGAAAGTGGATGTACCCAGACCTTGGGGAACCACTATAAAACATTGTGCAATCTGTGATGCTTAGTTGTATGTGAATGCTGTGCTAGATGTTTTAATTTGTAATTGAATTCTGCCTAGAAGTATAAACAAGAAATTAGAACCTATTCACCCCCCCCCCCTCTAGGTGTTTAGGTTATCTTGAAAGTAAAACTATCACGTTGAGTGAGCTTGTCTCACTCAATTCCTATGGACTTCATCAAATATCAGCACAGATTTTCTGTCGCTTTGACTTACAAGGCAATACTCAATGAATATAGAGTATGGCGTTGAGTGAGTGATACTCACTCAATGCCTATGGACTTAGCCATTTTTTTGCCCATTTCTTCTTAGGCTTTTACTGCATTAGCTTATCTCACAGCCTTTTGTTATATGGTACTGAGTGAGTTGACTTTGCTCAATGCTTGTGGACTTAGCCACTTTCTCAGCTTGCCACTACTTTGGATTTGACTGTATAGCCTCCATTTAGCGCTATAAGTCATCTAGCATTGAGTGAGTAACCTTCACTCAATGTCTGTGGGCTTAGATAGATTTATGTCTATCCATCTTTTAGGTAAGTGTTACCTGACTTAACCACTTAGGCTACATGTCCCATCATATTGCTAGGACATCCTACAATCACTAAACTTAAGCACAAGTTAGATCACCACATGTGTATACATTATTTTTTAGGCCTTCTTCAAATTCAGGACATTAGGATCAATAGACCCAACAATCTCCTCATATTTAAAGAAGTCAAAACCTATGCCAATGTATTTACACTAACATACTTATGCAACATATACAAAAAACACTAATATTGCATGAATCAGAAAAATAATAAACATAATCATAACAAATGATATTTCATTTAACATATAAGGAATTATAATGTTTGTGCTTGAACCAAAATGTCACATTCATTAACCCTATAAGCAGAACCTGAAACTTTTCAAGTTTCAGGTTCCCTTATCACAATCTCATTGCCCTTGGACTTCTTTGCAAGTTTATCTTCTGCTCCAGCTATCTTCTTTCCCTTCTTGTCTACTTCATCAGCTGTCTTTGCCTTAGTTGCTTTTTTCCTTTCAGCTTCAGCTTCAGCTTTATCTTTCTGCCTCTGAAAGTAGCTGAAGGGCTTGGGGAAGTACTTGGAGGGTTCAACTGCTCTAGGAAGCAAAGTGTTAGCATTCTTGTTCTTCCAGTAGATTCTCCTTTTAGTGTCCCTCTTTTCCATCTTCTCCCATTCCATTTTATTGTATCACTTTCCTTTGTCTGACCTTTTGTTTTTGACCTAGTCCCAAGCAAGCAGAATGATGAATCTGGACTCAGGGCTCCATTGTTCGAAATCAGGTCTCTTCTCGATTTCCATGCTGTATCTCTTTTTCCTTAGCCTGACTTCCTCTTCAGTTTCAACAGTTGTAGTCATTTCTTTGGTGTGTAATGCCTAGTCTACAGTGGTGCTGAAAGAAGGAATCTCAACAGTAGTAGATTGTTCTCCCCACTAGGCACCAGTACTATCACCTTCTTCTACGTACTGTACATACCCCTGATTTTCTTGTACCCGATTAGCAACAGACATTCTGTATAAGATATCTTGCACTTGAGCAGGCATTATTGGAATGTTATCATACTGAATTTTCTCCATTCCCAATGAGCCTCTCACCACATTAGTTACCCAGACCATGTTTTCAGTATTTGTTCTTATTGCCTCACTCTCCCCCTTTTTGACTTCTTCAACTATTTGAATGGTCTGGGTGGTGCAGGCCTTGCTTCTCTCTATTTCTAGGTAGTTAACTGTAGCAGTAACATGATTCTTGACTTTCAACATATGGTCATCAAGTAGCTTAGTACAGGTGTCCATCTTGATAAAGATTATTGTATTTTGTTTATCCCTAAGAAACTTTATCAGCATTATGAACGACCAGCATGTTCTGAGTTAGAATATCTTGATTTTTTATGACAGTGATAATATTCTGGCTTGCCACATCCAGCTTGTCCATGGTGTAGTCCACAGGTTGAGCAGCCCTTTTAAAGAACATGACAATTTCTCCTTTCAACAAGTTTACTTCAAATCTTATAGATTTGATTTCTGTTGTCAGATCATTTCTGATGTCCTTTAATGCATCATTCACAAAATTTTCCAATGCTCTCCTCTGCTCATCCAGCATACCTTTTAGTTAGGCCTGGAATATGGGTGGTATCTAGTTTATTTGAGCAGAGGTGCCTTCATCTAGAGCTGCATGTACTGGCCTATTCCCTGTTCTTTGTGCAGAGTCACTCTTGGATTGACCATTCTCTGCATGTGCTGGGGAGTGTGTTTTCTCATGATTAGATTCCTCTTTCTCATATTCAAAGGAGACTAGATCATGAACTTCATGAGCAGGAAGTTTAGATGGAATCTCCCCCTCAACCTCTGACATGTCTTCATTTGCATGCAGGTCAGCAGTAGTATTATCTGTTGGCTGAATTTCTATAGAGGGGATCTGAAATTGATACCCCACAACTAATATATCTTATATTATTTCTTCTGCAATCTGCTCCCCCTCAGCCATTGCAGTCTTGTCCTCAGCAAATGCAATTTCCATGACTTTTTCCAAAAGATTCTCACTTCAGATATTACAACCTCCCAATCAGAAGCTAGATTGATCATCCCCTCACTCTGAGGCCTGGGAACATCAGTATCATCAGATATAGGCAAATGGTCATCTGTATCATCAAGTCTGGAAGCATCTTCCTCCATCCTTGCAGAGATCTTGTCAACAACTTCCTATGCCACTGCCTCAGCCATCTCAGTAGTAGGTACATCATCCCCAAGGACAGTATCTGACTCAGGTCTGCTAACAAGACTTTTTGGGGTAAGTTATGAAGAAGTTGATACCTGAGTGTCCATGTCCTTCCTGGACTTTTCTACAGAAGATGTCAGTTTTGGATCATGAGGTTCTTACTCATCAAAAGAGCTGCTAGTGGAGCTAAGCTAAGGAACAGTAGCCTTCTATCCTTTCTTTTCTACTGTTGATGGTCCATGGGGTTGAAGGACCCTGTCCCACCTCTCCAGCATCTTGAAGTTCATTCTTCTCAAGTGATGTATTCTTGCTCCCAGCTTCAAGTTCAGAATCTCTGGAACAGTTTGTCGCAGAAACAGGGACAGAATTCTCCCTAAATTCGGTACATTCATGCACTCAGTAATCCTTTCAAAGAGAATTCTTCCCCATTCATTTTTCTTGGTCAATATGACCCTGCACATCAGCTCAAACATCTTTTTCGAGATCTTGTTGTGGGAGCCTGTTTTACATAACAGAGCCTTCCCGATGACATCTGCCAAGAACTTACCTTTCAGGTTCAATTCCTTCCTTAGGATTTATCCGGTGGAGTGCTTGGACAACTAACACTATTTCAGGGCAGTCTTTACATCATCTTGCGACAGTTTGTCTTCATCATCAGTCGCGGAGAACTTCGTCAGTTTTAGGGCTTTGGTAAGCCTTCTTGGTGTTATCTTGACTTTTGTTCCACTCACAGTCATCTTGATTTTCCTAGCTGCCGCATCTTCCTTGGCATTGGAGAATAACTCTAATACCTCCCGTTTCCATAGTAAACAGGGTTCTGACATGGTGAATTTTAGGTCAGATGTTCAGAGAAGATGAAAAGCATATTGTACCTCTTCAGGAGCATCTTTGAATCCATTTTTCACCAATTCCGAACCCTCGAATAGGAAATCTTGTCCCTTTGGCGCCATTTCGCTTGAGAATTTTGCTACCTAGTGAGAACACTTTCCGTCGATTCGGTTAATACAGGTGGGAGAGGGCAAGGAACAGTGACTTTGCTTTATGCACAAGCTTTTCTATTTATAGTTAATTATAAAGAGAAGTTAGAAAGACACTTACCTGTTTGGTGATCAAATTTTGATCAACGACCAAGATTGAATCCTGCCACTTAGCTGCAGGACGTCTTTTCTACAATTTTTGTTGAGTAAGCTTATTTTCCTCAACCTCTATTTTCTTTAGCAATTAGATTGCATATAGCCCCTTACTGTGTTGGCCTAACCTGCAGGGTTAAGATTGTCCTGCAATACACATTATAATATATGTCCTAGTGGGGTGCAATTTGAACTAGCTTCAACATGCCCGTGTAAATTTTGAGGATGTTGAATCTAGTCGTTACATCTTATGGCATAGTGAACACGTGAGCCACTAACTTATTTATTGAGAAGAGTTTTTAGAAAATTGTCTCACTTCTTCTCAGACTTTAGTTTCAATTTATCAGACAATTATCTCTAAAATTGTCTCACTTCTTCTCAGACAATTATCTCTAAAATGCATAGTTTTAACAATTAAGAGAACATATAGTAGAGTCATAAATCAGATGAATTCTACTTATCTTTGTCCTGTAGTATTGGATCAATTGCTGGATTCACAGCCACTTCCTTGTATCCTACAATGTCTCCTTTTTGGCCACTGATTTTCATCTGCCCATATCTGACTGATCCACTTAGCTCCCCCTCAACAATTGCACATGTGTTAGGTATCTTGTGCATGCTGGTCAGTTTATCCAATCCTTGTACCAAAACCTAGATCTGGTACATCTCTGTCCAAGGACCATAAATGGGTATGGCCACTTAAACTGTGCTGCAAAACAGAATTTGCCTTACCTTAGGAACCCAAGCTGACTTGGGTCCTAAGTTCCTATTAGCATAAGAATACATATGTCTACCTACTAGAGTCCTGTCAGGAAGAAACTGCCTTGCCTTTGGAACACTAGGGTTGTGCCAACAATCTATGTCAAAGTGGCCCACTTTATCATAGCACCAACATTCATGGATGTTGTATCTCCTTTTCTGAACACACCTTGAAGTGTGCAAGCCACTTTTGGCTGCCTGTTCAGTGGGGAGAACTGTGGCCTTCTTTTTGTTTCTTTTAGCAAGAGCCTTACCAAAAGTGAGTCTGCCAGTAGAGGAACTTGGCTAACTCTGAACATCATTAGCAACAACCTTCTTTGCAGATGCCTTATTCTTCATGGATTAAGGGACAGCCAAGGTAGTCTCACTGACTGACTTACCTTTGATTTGAGTTCTTGTTGGAAGACTCCTAGAATAGGCCATTTCCACTTTCTAGAATGAGGGGGATGGGGCACCAAATACAAAAGGTCCAGGTTAGGCCTTTTGAACTTCTACATAGGGAGCCTTCTGAGCACTCAATCCCATTACCTCTCTTCTTCCATTGTAAGGTACTTTTGTAATCTTATAAGAAAGATTCCCATACCTCTAGTGACCATACTTACAATCTTGGTCATATCTGTTGGATGGGAGAATTACCTTGTGAAAGATTGATTGAGGCCTGATAGGAGCTTGGCCTCTCCTCTGAGATTGGATAACTTTTGAGATCCACTCATATTCAGATTTTCTCTTGATAGCATCTATCTTAGAGAAATTAGCCACAATCCTCTTCTCCCTTTCATGTTTCTCTTCAAGATCCTTGATAACATAGTCCTTATATTTGATGGACTCAACATGGATATCTACCATAGTCTTCAGATGGTATACTTCCCTCACTTTTAGATATAGTAAAGATGAAGTCTCATCTTACTGGGAAGCAGCCAGCTGTAGGGAGGCAATTTCCTCTACTTGTTTCTTAACAAGCATCTTGCTTTTCTTGAAAGCTTTCAGAAGTGCAGCATGATTTTCAATCAATTGATTGATATCATCTTCTGATAGAGGACTCTCATCATCACTTGATGAGGATGCATCAGAGTCTAAGCAAGATTCATATTCAGACTCTGAGAATGAGCTAGATGGGGAATATACCTGATTTTGTCCAAGCTAATCCTAGTAGGATTCTTCTTTGGTGTAGCTATCACCCCAGGCTGATCCTAACAAGATTCATATTTGATGAGTCTACTATAATTAAGAATGAGCTACCAAGCTCATCATCTAGACCTGTAGGTATAGAGTTGATGATAGACAAGCTAACCATCAAAGAAGCTGCTCTAATTATAACACCCCTATCCGTCACATAGCATATAACAGTAGGTCCGGCCGGGGCTCGACGTCAAATGCCACAGAGAGACGGAAGGGTTACTAAATGAAACCATTCTTCCAATCACACGTCCTACACATAGTATATTCTAGCGGAAGCAATTTAATAAGTTGCACATAAAGAACTCAGCCAAAAGCATGAATGTCCACTAACAAACCCAAATAGAAATGAACGTACAAAACACACAAAGTACTGGCCTTATGGCCTTACAAGAGTTTACTCAATTAAATTGTGTCTTACAAACGTCGGCACGCAGGCCGGTCAAACATGAATAAAACAAGTAAACATTCACGAGGCCTTCGAGGGACGGCTTAGCAGCATGGGCTTTGGCCCACTATTTGCCACTAGGCTTCGCAGTATCTGCAAGCACAATACACCGCAATGGTGGCAAACAAAAGCAACGGTCAGCTAAAGCTGACCAAATTATAACTACCCCGCCCCCAAACTCAGGGCGGCAATGCTTCTTCCCTGCATTGCATTAGTATAAAAATCAATATAGTGAAATTCCACATCACCACAGGCGTAGGCACGCACGACCACACACCCCGTGCTCTCAGGGCACATTCTCGTTGAACCCGGTCAAAAACCATGGTATCACCACCGCCCCTTGGACGGCAATTCTCATGAGCAAATTAGTCTTTCCGACCGTAGTATAAGACCACCCAACTATGCCAACGGCTAGACCCTTTTTCAGGTCTCTGTCACCGAACCACATAGCCTGGGTCAGGTTCCACATGCCCGTTGCTCACACCGCACTGTCAGTTTAAGCCATATGCGCGGCCAAGCTTCACCGGATCCCAAATCGATTTCACAAATTACATAACCTCGTTATGTTTAAGTTGGCTCCCAGGCCACCAAGATGGCAAAATCTCTCTTCTACCAAGTTTTCCGGGTACACCTTGGAGTTAATCACCAAGACTCCCTGTTGCAATCTACCGTGTATAAAACCCGAAAACAACCATAGGAACGGAGTCTTCTCCGACCATTCATGCATAATGAAACATCACCGATCCAGACCAACTTGTCCGGGTAGGCTTCATACACCATGCCTATGTCCGTACTTCGATTCCGGACTCTACATGCAAAATAATGTGGACTATTCATGTCTACCCGAAGGAACACCTCAAACTCACCGCATACTCGCGAGAGCGGGCTTCCTATGCAAAAAGGAAAGAGGACTTCACATGTCCAAGAAGAGAATCGTTACCCTAGCATTTCTCTTAGGCGCCATGAAAATCTAGTCAGATAGAAAGCACCGTATCGGCCTCGTCTTCGCAGATCTGGACTCGGATCGAGAATCGGGGCTCCGAAGCTTCTCCAGCGGCCTGATTTCCTCTTCCTCCTTGCTCTCCCCTCTATCTAAAACCTTCGAAAGAGAATGCTCTCTTGAAATGAGGGTTTGAAAACCCTATTCCCGGCCTAAATTCCAGCATAGACCAGCCTGAGCCCTTAGATCCCAAAATAAGGAAACGAACGGCCACGATTTGCTATGAAAGTCAAAATTACTGGGCCGAACACGGCTTATGACACTCTCGTGTCATGGGTCGTGTGCCTAAATCGGCGCAAAAACTGTCATGTACCGAATGGGACACGGGCTTAGACACGCCTGTGTCATAATTGACACGCCCGTGTCATATAGTACACGCCCGTATCATACAGTACACGCCCGTGTTACGGGGCATGTTCCCTAAACTTGAAAGATTAGATTGATAGACATTAAACACCTAGAGGGGGGTGAATAGGTTCAATTTTTTTTAATCAACTTAGGCAATTAACAATGTTAAAGCATAGTAAAATAAACACAGCACAAACAATCACAGCAAGTTCACAGCACAGTACACAATGGTTTATAATGGTTCCCCAATTTATGGGTACGTCCACTCTCCACCCTCACCTATCCAGCAGAGTACTGGATTCGGCCAAACTTCCTTCCACAATCTCAGATCCACAGATCTTATAACTCAGAACCCAACTGGTTCCTACAGCTCAGACTTTTTCAAGTCCTACAACTCAGAATCTTCTCAAGACTCCTATCTCAGGCAACAACCCTACCTCAGCCTTAACCACCAGGCCTACAACTCAGATCAACTAGGTCCTACACCTCAGATTCTTCCCAAGAATCCTACCTCAGCCAACAGCCCTACCTCATCCTTTATAAATTTAGGCTTACAACTAAGATCTATATAAGATCTTACAAGGAAATTAATTGTTTAAAACAATAAAATATTCACCCTGATAGAAAGAGAATAGGGTGAATGCTTCTTGATCAGTTCTTGATAGAACTGATTACTTTAGATCCAACGTGTCTTAGCTTCTCCAAAGTTTCTTGAATTTGTACCAAGTAATGTTGATCTTCAATTAGAGTTGGAGTTGATCTTCAATCGAGCTTCCTTCTTGAATTCAGAATCAAATCTGAATTTTTCTAGCAGACTCTTCAGGATCTGCCTTCTTCTGGGTTTGTCTCTTGTTCCCCCTCTCTTGTTTTTTTATTACTGTACTGTTTTTTATTGTGATGGAATAGGTCTATATATAGAATCCATCCAAGGTTATCGGTTGATCCGGTTCATAACGGCCTTCTGATAGCTCTGACAGATGTGTCAGCTTGGTTACTTATGACAGTTGTCAGGTCTTCAGTATTGACAACTGACTCCTCCTTGAACTTCTATCTCAGCAGAAAAGGGCATTGAGACAACTCCAAATGTGTCGACACAAATAGACCATGTGTCGACACAAGTCTTGAAGGTGTCGACACAGCTCGCACATTGTCGACACAGTCATACTTTAACTTCTCGACACAGCTTCTGTTGGATGTGTCGATGACACAAGTCTCGTGTGTCGACACAACCGCTTCTGGTCTCGATATAGCAAGTGTTAACAGATTCTTTGAGTGTGTGTCGACACAACTACTTCTTGTCTCGACATAGCTGGTGTTAACAGATTTATTAAGTGTGTGTCGACACAAGTCCTGTGTGTCGACACAAGCCTTCCAGTCTCAGTATAGCTGTTGTTGACAGATTTCTTTGAGTGTGTGTCGACACAAGTCCTATGTGTTGACACAACTACTTCTGGTCTTCAACATTGTTGGCATTGAGTGTGTGTCGACACAAGTCCTGTGTGTCGACACAACTGCTGCTAACAGAATTTCTGTGTGTCGACACAAGTCTTGTGTGTCGACACAATCTTGCTTCTGGTGTCGACACAAGTCCTTCACTAGTGTCAACACTTGTACTTAGAATATTTTCCTGCATTTCTTTAACCTGCACATTCAAACTCAACATTCCATCAAATACACCTTGATGTATATCATTGAGTTAGGTGAGGCTTCTCCAAATCTGGTACACATTTTCCAATGTACCCAACAATCTCCCCCTATTTGGAGAAGTCATAACCCTTAATCAATGGTATACACCACTCATAATAAAATAAAGAAGATGTATATTATCATTTTACAGGCAGAGTAACGCATAAATAGAAATAGTAAGGAATATCATTTATTATCATCACAGAATATGATATCATTCATTAATCAGGAATAAGTGTTTGATTTACAAGATTGTTTAGAACAAAATTTACGTAGTTCTAAGACTAGACTATCTATCCCTAAGATTGATCAGGCTCCTTGATCACAATTCCTTTGCCAGATTTTATCTTTGCTTACACATTGGTTTCTGAATCATCAGCTAGCTTCTTCCCTTTCAGATCTTTATTTTTGAGCTCTTCAGCCTTAATCTTTTGCCTTTCAAAGTAATGAAAAGGCTTTGGAAAGTACTTGCTAGGCTCCACAGAGTTAGCAGGTAACTTTCCCTCTTTGATATCCTTTCTGAGTTAATGTATGACATGCCTCTTCTGATACTTGCTCCATTCTTATTCAGAGTATCATTTGTCTCTATCATGCATATTGTCTTTTACAGCTTTCCAAGCAGTAAGAATGATATTTCTGGAGGTTGGACTCCATTTCTTAAAATCAGGCTTTAATTCTGTCTGTTCTCTGAATCTTTTCTTAGAAAGTTGAGGCTCTTTCTGAGCATCCTTAGCAGCTTCAGACATTTCAACTTTTTCAATAATAACATTATGAGCCTCCTGTGGAGGGCTATACATATGATGTACTGCCTCAAAATCTGATGGAGGATAGATGACTTGTGCAACTTCCTGGTGAACCCCTTCAATGTGAGCATGTTGAATACCAGATTCAACAGTGTTATCTTCATCACAAAGAGGTGGATATCCAAGAGTAGCTCTGATGGTATTAGATACCCATTTAGCATGATCAGAGCTGGCTTTAACTAACACTCTCTCTCCCTTTATGATTTCTCTGGCCACATGATCTCTTAGATCATATTTTTGAAACCTTCCTTGATCAGCCAGATATTATGTACCTTCTTTGTAATAGGCTCTGAATTTGTTCAGGTGATCAGAAATAGCCTTTTGAGATTCCTGAATGGTTGTTTGTACAGCAGCTAGATCTTCTTGTATTTACCTGGATACTTCAGTTTTCAAATCAGTAGCAATACCTCCCAGTTTTGTGAGAATTTCATCATGTGAGTCCTTGAGATTTTTTTTTGATCTCAATTGATTTTCTAGAATATATCCTTGTTTTTCTGCTATGTCAACTATTGTAGTCTTCATTTCTTGTTTTTGGGTGGCCAGATATACTACAGCATTATCTTCCTTGTGGAAGCAATCTGTCATCTCTTTCTTATTCAAATTGACCTCAAATCTGATAGATTTAATATCTTGAGCTAGCTGGAACTGCACTTCTTTTTTGGACTCATCCACATACTTTTCCAAAGCAAGTTTTTGCTCATCCAATTTCACTTGCAGTTGCACCAATAGTGAACTGAAGTCTATTCTTGGAGCAGATGTTGGAGGGAAAGTTTGTAAGACTTTCTTATAGTTTGTGCTTCTTTTCTTGAGAGCCACTAGCTTCCTTTTCTTAGTCATGGAAGCTTCTTCATCATCAAAATAATATAAGGAACTTTCTATAACCACAGTATCCTTAGGGCTGGAGGCATGTAGTTGCTTCTCCCCCTCAGTCCTTGGCAGCTCCCCCTCAGTCCTTGCATCTTGGAGGTCAGGAAACAATTCTTCCAAAGTTACCTCCTGATGCATTTGAACAGGAGGTATAATTTTCTATTGTCTAATAAATGGTTCTCCCTAGACATCAAGATCCTTGTCCAGGGTTTTATCTAAGCTGGAGGAGTGGAGGTGGTTATCTTGATCTGGATTTGGCATATGCACATCTAGAGCAGTCACGGTTCCGGTTCGGTTCCGGTTCTACTAAAATCATGAACCAAATTACTAAGGTAATGGTTCTTCAAATTAGAACCAAAACCTTATTTGGTTTGACCGGCTCCGGTTCTGGTTCCGGTTCCAGCTTAATTTTTGGAACCGTCGTGTCAACGGTTCCGGTTACGGTTCAATAAGAACCAAAACCAAACCGGCCACTAACGATTCGATTCGGTTCCATGCGGTTCGGTCCGGTTCCAATCAGTTCCAGCTAAAATCAAAATCAAACTTGGCGAAATGAAATAAAAGCGGACTGCAAACAGTAAAACTCAAAATAACATCAAAATAGAAATAATTATGTTGCGCACTTCTCGACAGTCTTTTCAACGATCGGTGAGATAGTATCAATCGCCTTCCTACGCGTTTAGACTTGCCACGACTTCTAAGTGGCTTGCGCATGTCTCGTCGGCATGCTCAACCGTAACAACCAGCTACAATTAGTCGTCTTTCATGATTACTGATAAATAGTAGTTGTATATCTTCTATAATTTTTAAATAAAATATTTCAAAAAATATAAGTAAAATTGAAAATATATTATATAGTTGTATAAAAAATTAAAAGTGCACTGCAAAAATTGACTCCAAACCGCACCAATGTCAAACCATATCACACAGTTTTTATGCAGTGAAGTTTTGATGGTTCCAAAATCGATCTCATTTAGTGCAATTGCGATTTCGGTTCAAACTGCACCAGCTTCACTCGTGATAGTAAGTATAAATATTATAGATAAATTATAAAATAATAACAATATAATAATAATAATGAACGAGTTGTGTTTCGGTTCTAATTCGGTCCGGTTTGGATCGGGTCTAAAAATATTGAAACCGCTTGAGACTTGTATGTTGCGGTTCCGGTTTCGGTTCCGGTCCGGATAATAAAATGTAAGAACCACACCCGGACCAATGTTGTTCACGGTTCCAAAATTCAAACCGGAACCCGAATAATTTGCGAACGGTTCGATCTGGTTCTTTGCGGTTCCGGTTCGGTTTGCGGTTTTCGGTTTTAAGTGACAGCTCTATGCACATCTTGTGCTACATTCTCAGTAAAAACTGTTGCTGCATTGTTGATTTCTGATACTATATCCATAACAGTATCAGTTGTATACTCACTCTCCAGAGCAACTTCAGCAATAAATCCTCCTTAGGCAGGAAGCTTTGATTGTTCAGGGTCTTAAACAACTAAAGTTTCATTGTTTTCTCCCCTAGAGATGATACCACCTGAGTGTCATTAGTTTGGATGCCCTCCCCTTGGGCTTGAGACTCTTTAGCTGGTTGTGATGTGGGTGATTTTCTTGGTTGGTCTTCATCTGAGCTGAAGACAACCTATTCTTCAGAATCACTGGAAGATTCTGCTTCCTGGGTAGTAGGTTTCTTTTTCTTATCTTTCTTCACTGGTTTCTGTAGAGTAGAAATATTTTTGGTCAAAACTCTATCCCATCTGGATAGTATTCTCAAATCCATCCTTCTCATGTGATTTATCTTGGTTCCTAAAGTTTGATCCATCACTTCTGGGATGGTGGAAGCCAGATACAAGCTCAATATCCTACCCAGATTAGGCTTCTTGGCACTCTCTTTGATCTTGTCAAAAATTACAGCGGACCAGTCTGTTTTCACTTTGAAGATAACTCTTGTCATGAGTTTGAACATGTAGGAAGAGATCCTATCATATCCTCCTATTTTGCAGAGAATAACTTTGCCCATTATTTCGGATAGAAACTTACTCTAGGAATTCATTCCCTTCCTGGTTAGTGAAGATCCAATCTTGGTATCGGGATCCAGCCCACACCATTGGAGTGCATCCCTTGTCATAGAGGATATGATATCTTCTTCTTCTTTAATCTTTGGAAGCTAAAGTGACTTCCTGATATTCTTCTGGGAGAGTTTTACTATAGAACCATTTACAGTGGACTTCAACTTATTTCCTTGAGAATCAATTATTGTGGAAGAGTAAAATTCAAGAACCTCTTTCTTCCATATCCCTGTCGGTTCAGAGACCAAGTATTCCAATCCATTTTCTGCGATTAGGGTAATCACCCCCTTGATGTCTGGCAAGGCAGTCTCGGACGACTTACGAACTAGTTCATATCCTTCATTGATCTTGTCTTCCTGTTCTGGTGCCATTGGTGAACAAGAGAGAAGAGAGTCGACGGGAGATTTTCTTGTCGACACAAATTCTAGAGTCGAGAGTTCTGAAAGCACAGTCGGCCAGATTTTGTCTTCTCCTATTTATAGTGTGCTTGTAAAGGGTAGGTCAAACGACCCGCCTAAACTAGTCGACAAAACTTTATTGAAGTCGACATGTCTATGTGTCGACATACTTTTGCCTGTGTCGACATAGACTACTGGAGTCTCGACAGAACACTGTAAGTGTCGACATGTCTATGTGTCGACATAGATTTTTGTGTGTCGACACAAAAATCTTCTAATACATGGTCTCGACAGAGTTGTGTCGACACAGACTTTGTCTGTCGACACATATTTTAATTCTGTGTCGACACAGTCTGTTTCTTTGTCGACACAACCTGCTGATAGTGTCGACACAAACTTTCTAACTTAGCCAAATTTCTTGAGGAAGTTTTATGCTGACAAAATATCTCATTCTAGGTTCAATATACCTAATTCAATTTTAAACTGATTGAATTTACTTTCATCCAGAGGTTTTGTAAATATATCAGCAACTTGATTATTAGTGTTGACAAATTCTAGACTTATGTCTTCTTTTTCAACATGTTCTCTGATGAAGTGAAACTTAATTTTTATATGCTTAGTTCTGTTATGTGAAATAGGATTTCTAGCTATAGAAATAACACTAGTAGAATCACAATATAAAGGAATTCTACTTACCTTGATGTCATAGTCTTCAAGTTGATGTTGTATCCACAACAACTGAGCACAGCAACTCCCTGCAGCTATATTCTCGGATTCAATAGTGGAAATAGCTACACTTGTTTATTTTTTCCTGCTCCATGACACCAACCTACCACCTAGGAACTGACATGTTCTTGTGGTGCTTTTCCTATCTTGTTTGCAGCCTGCAAAGTCTGCATCTGAAAACCTGTTAGTAAGAAATCTCTATTCTTAGGGTACCAAAGACCAAGATTAGGTGTACCCTTAAGATATCTCAGAATTCTCTTGACAGCAGAATAATGAGATTCCTTAGGGCAGGTTTGGTACCAAGCACAGACACATGTAGCATACATGATGTTAGGTCTACTAGCAGTCAAGTAAAGTAGGGAGCCAATTATCCCTCTATACAAAGACTCATCAATAGGTTTTCCTGCTTCATCTTTGTCTATAGGTATACTTGTCCCCATTGGAGTTTTCATGATGGAGGCTGACTCCATGCCATATTTTTTGATTAACTCCTTGGTGAACTTAGACTGAGATATGAACAATTCATCATCAGTCTGTCTAACTTGGAGTCCCAAGAAGAATTTAAGCTCACTCATGCTGCTCATCTCAAACTTCCCTTGCATAAGTTTGGCAAACTTACTATAAAGGTTGTTTTCAGTAGAACCAAAGATAATGTCATCAACATAAATCTGGACTAGGATGATCTTACCTTTTGGTTCCCTAAAGAATAGAGTTTTGTCTACTTTCCCTCTTGAGAATTTATTCTCAATAAGAAAGATAGACAAAGTTTCATATCAAGCCCTAGGGGCTTGTTTCAATCCATATAGAGCTTTCTTAAGCCTATATATATAGTTGGGATAATGAGAAATAATAAAACCTTATGGTTGTTCTGCATATACTTCTTTCTTCAAGTCTTCATTCAGAAAAGCTGACTTGATATCCATTTGGAATACTTTGAACCCTTGAAAAGCTGCATAAGCCAGGAACAGTCTTATTGCTTCCAACCTTGCCACTAGGGCAAATGTCTGATCAAAGTTTATCCCTTCTTCCTGTCTATAGCCCTTTGCAACCAGTCTGGCTTTGTTCTTGATTATGGTGTCATTTTCATCTAACTTGTTTCTATAGATCCACTTAGTTCCTATTATATTGTGATTCTTTGATTTAGGAACCAACTCCCAGACTTTACATCTTCTGAACTAATTCAGTTCTTCCTGTATGGCATCAATCCAATTTGTGTCTTGTATGACATCTTCAAACTTCTTAGGTTCTATCTGGGACAAGAAGCTTGAACAGAGAATTGTGTTCATGCTTTTGATTCTAGTCAGAACTCCATGACTTGCATCACTAATGATTTGGTGTGCTGGATGATCCTTCAAATGACTTCTTATTGTAGGAAGTCTGTCCACCTCTTGGTCTTCTCCATTGTCCTCACCAAGATGAACTCCATTGTATTCATCTTCATTCAGTGAGTCTTGTACTCCCCCTGGACAGCATCCATCATTTTCTTCATCCTGACTTGCAGGTTGGTCTTCACTAATTGTAAGCTTGTCCATCATTTTCTTCAAACCTGTAGGGCTAACAGAAGTACTAAACAGCTCACAGTTAATAAGCATAGACTGATCAAAAACTACATGGACAGATTCTTCTACAACTTGTTTAGTCAAGTTGTAGATTCTGTATGCTCTACTGTTATTGTTATACCCAACAAATATCCCTTCTAGGGATTTGATAGCAAACTTAGTTAGATAATGCTTGCCATTATTCAGAACATAACATTTGCTACCAAAGATCCTAAAGTAGGATATGTTTGGTTTTCTGCCTTTCATAATCTCATAGGGAGTCTTTTTGTGTCTCTTGTTGATGGAAGCTCTATTGAGAACATGACATGCAGTGTTTACTGCCTCAGCCCAGAAGTATTCAGGGAGAGAAGTGTCACTTAGTAGATTTCTACTTGCCTTAATAAGAGTCCTATTCTTTCTTTCTTTCAGCAACCCCATTTTGCTGGGGAGTTCTAGGTGAGGAGAACTCCTGATGAATCCCAAATTCTTCACAGAACTTTGTCATACATTCAGACTGAAATTCAGTCTCATGGTCACTTCTGATTTTAACCACTGAATTGTTAAGTTCATTCTGAATTTATCTAACAAAATTCTGGAAAACAGTTGGAGTTTCAGATTTCTGCCTCAAGAAGAAAACCCATGTAAATCTGGAATAGTCATCCATAATCACAAATGTGTAGACTTTACTACCTAAACTATGAACTGACATAGGACCAAATAGATCCATATACAAGAGGTATAGACATCTTACAGAATCTTTGGTATCATGTCCATGAAAAGAGGTCCTGGTCTGTTTGCCATTTTGGCAAGCTGAACATACACCCTCTTTAATGCACTTGACCTGAGGATCATTCCTCACTAACTACATACTAAAGAGTTGGCCTATTGACTTATAGTTCAGGTGAGCCAGGCTTTTGTGCCATTGGACATAATGAGATGCTTTCTCATCTATAACTAGACAGATAGGTGAGAACTTATTCTCACAATCAAAGTTAAGACAGTAGACATTTCCTTTCCTAGTGTCTATCAAGATGATCTCTTGATCATTTGACCTTCTTATTTGGCACACACCCTTGTGGAAAGAAGTATCATAACCAAGATCACTTAGTTAGCTTATGCTAATTAGGTTATGCTTTAGACCTTTTACATAAGCCACTTGGGTGATGGTAATGGAGTTATTGGAAATGTTACCAAACCCTTTGATGATTCCCTTTTCAGATCCACCAAAGATCACTTTGGGTCCATTTTCTATAGAGAAGTATTCCTTCAGCATCCTTCTTGTTCCAGTCATGTGCCTGAAACATCCACTGTCCAAGTATCATATAGGGGTATGGCCACTTGGACTCACCTGCATCAAATAAAATTACCTATCCTTAGAACCCCAATAGTTATTGGGTCCTAGGTTCAGGTTAGTTTGATTTTTGACATACTTACCTGCAGCCTTTCTGACAGGTAAGCTGTTCTTATCCTGAATACTAGCATTAAACCAACAGTCAATGGCAAAGTGCCCCCATCTTGCCACAACACCAACACTTAAATATGTTGTACCTTTTCTTAAGTACAGGCTTAACAATATTGTTGTCAGCAGTCCTTTTAAGTGCAGGTGCTGGAGCAGCAAATACTAAGGATTCCTTAAGAACCTGATGGGTTTGCTCATGGGGTGCCCTATTAGCATTTGCACCCTTTCCATTCAGATCACCATACTTACAGTGACCATGAGTGATGTCATGATCATACCTATTAGTAGGCTGCATCACTTTCCTAAAAGAAATAGGGGGTTTGAAGGCTAGTGGCGTAACTGGGGCTTTGCCTTTTCTTTGAGAATTGGATGCCCTTGTTCTTCCCTTAGAGCCTAATCCTGTCTTACCCTTTTGGGAGATGAAATTATCAATTATGGGTAAGACAGACTTTGGCTTAGAGAATTTAGCCACTAGATCCTTTTCTTTCTGAAGTCTTCCTTCCAGATTCTTGATGTGATTATTTTTGAAAGTGGTTGTACCCATCTGAATAACAGTTATGTTTTCAGTTTGGCAACCTCATTTAATTTCAAATCCAACATCTTTGTTGAATCTGATGCAGCTAGTTTGAGAGATTCAATTTCCTCAGCATGCTTCTTGACAAGGAATTTGCTTCTCTTAAGAGCCTACAACAGACCACCATACTCATCAATTAATTAATGAACATCCCCTTTAGATTCAGAACTATCCACATCTCTTGATACAGATACTTCTGATTCTGATCCAGTATAATACTCAAAAGCTAAGGATGGATTGTATACCTTACTGGGACCAAGCTGATCCTAGCACTGATTTTCCTCAGATAGAGCCATTAGTCCTCTACAATAATATTCTTCACATCCATTGATAGAATTCAGCATTTGCAAGAATTCAGATTCTACAGGATCCTCTTTTGTAGAGAACAATCCAATATAGGCTTCTACTTCATCCCCTTCTCCAGATTCTGATGATGAAGAGTCAGTCCAACTCTTCTACTTCTGGGAAACAAGGGATCTCTCCTTCTTGCCCTTATTCTGATGCTTCTGCTTGTCCTTAGACTCCTTTATTTTATCAGGACATTCAGCTATGACATGTCCTGGCCTGTTGCAATAATAGCAAATAATTTTAGAAGAAGTTTGTTTACTAGGATTAGAGCCATACCTGTCATCCTTAGAAGTCTTCTTCTTCTTGTAATAATCATCCTTGGAAGAAGATGAAGATGGCTTGGTTCTTCATTTCTTCTTCTTCACGAACCTTTGAAAATGCCTTGTAAAGGCAGCAAAGTCCTCATTAGAATTGTGGTTTTCTAAAGTGTTGATGTCAGTATCTTCTGGTTCAACTTCAATAATTTTCCTGGGAGGAGAAGATGACTTTCTCCTGCCTTTTCTTGTATCTTCAGCCTTGAAGGCTACTGACTTTTCTTTATAATCAGACCTATCGCTTTTCTCCTCTTCCTTTCTAGCAGTGAGCTGCATCTCATAAGATAACAGTTTTCTAAACAAGGTTGGTGGAGGTGTATCAGTAAGCCTGACCTCCTCTCTGATGTCACATATTTTTGTATCCCAATCCTTGGTCAGTGATCTGAGAAACTTGTCATTCAGTTCATATGTGCTAAATACTCTTTCATAGGTCATTAACTCATTTACAATTCTAAAGAACTTCTTGTAACATTCTGCTATGCTATCTGACTTGGCTTATCTAAAGCTCTCATATTCTTAATTCAGCATGGACTTTCTATCCTCTCTAACTTCTTCAGTTCCCTCCATATAGACAATCAAGGTGTCCCACATCTCCTTGGAGGTTTTGCAATGAACCAGATTCTAAAATGTAGAATCATCTATGACACTCACAATTATGTTTTGTTCTCTCTTGTCTAAGGTGGCTAGGATGATCTCTTACTTAGTCATTTCAGAATAGCTCTTTGGTGTTTTGAGATTTGCATCAAGAACTGATATATTCATAGGAATGAAAGGACCTTCCAAAACTGTGATGTAAATTCTTGGATCAGATGCTTCCATGAACAATCTGACCATTTCATTCCATATGCCAAAATTCTCTTTCTTGTAGATAGGTAGTTTCATGGATCCAAATTCCTTCTGATTCTCACTTGAACCCATTCTGGCTAATAGTTAATTGCCTTGGAGATCTACTCAGACTGTTAGGTCTATATTTGAGGAACCTCCCTCTGATACCATTTGAAAGATTAGGTTGATAGACACTAAACACCTAGATGGGGGGGTTGAATAGGTTCAATTCCTTTTAATCAACTTAGGCAATTAACAATGTTAAAGCACAGTAAAATAAACACAACACAAACAGTCACAGCAAGTTCATAGCACAGTACACAATGGTTTATATTGGTTCCCCAATTTATGAGTACGTCCACTCTCCCCCTTCACCTATCCAACAGAGTATTGGATTCGGCCAAACTTCCTTCCACAATCTCAGATCCATAGATCTTACAACTCAGAACCCAACTGGTTCCTACAGCTCAGACTTTTTCAAGTCCTACAACTCAAAATCTTCTCAAGACTCATACCTCAGGCAATAGCCCTACCTCAGCCTTAACCACAAGGCCTACAACTAAGATCAACCAGATCCTACACCTCAGATTCTTCCCAAGAATCCTACCTCAGGAAACAACCCTACCTCAGTCTTTATAAAGTTAGGCTTACAACTCAGATCTATATAAGATCTTACAAGGAAATTAATTGTTAAAAACAATAAAATATTCACCCTGATAGAAAGAGAATAGGGTGAATGTTTCTTGATCAGTTTTTGATAGAACTGATTACTTTAGATCCAATGTGTCTTAGCTTCTCCAAAGCTTATTAAATTTGTACTAAGGTTGATCTTCAATTGGAGTTAGAGTTGATCTTCAATCCATCTTCCTTCTTGAATTCAGAATAAGATCTAAATTTTTCTAGCAGACTCTTTAGCATCTGCCTTCTTTTGGGTTTGTCTCTTGTTCCCCCTCTCTTGTTTTTTATTACTGTACTATTTTTTTTTATTTTGATGGAATAGGTCTATATATGGAATCCATCCAAGGTTACCGGCTAATCTGGTTCATAACGGCCTTCTGATAGCTCTGACAGATGTGTCAGCTTTGTTACTTATGACAGCTATCAAGTCTTCAGTCTTGACAACTGAATCCTCCTTGAACTTCTATCTCAGCAGAAAAGGGCGTTGATACAACTCCAAATGTATCGACACAAATAGACTATGTGTCGACACAAGTCTTGAAGGTGTCGACACAGCTCCCATATTGTCGACACAGTCATACTTTAACTTCTTGACACAACTTCTGTTGGATATGTCGACACAAGTCCAGTGTGTCGACACAACCACTTATGGTCTCGACATAGCTGGTGTTAACAGATTCTTTGAGTGTGTGTCGACAAAAGTCACGTGTGTCGACACAACTGCTTCTTTTCTCGACATAGCTGGTGTTAACAGATTTCTTGAGTGTGTGTCGACACAAGCCTTCCGGTCTCAGTATAGCTGTTGTTGACAGATTTTTTTTGAGTGTGTGTCGACACAAGTCCTGTGTATCGACACAACTGAAAGTGAGGGTAAGATCTACCTTTACTCTTGAGGGGGGTGAATAGAGTATATTAAAATAATAAAGCAAGAAACTAAATCACAGCACACATCAAATAAAACACAGGCAACCAGAAGACATAAGGAGCTATAGTGGTTCCCCAATCAACCTCGGTACATCCACTCTTCTACCACCCTAGGTAGGAATCCACTGCAGGAATAGTTGATCAGGTGTCCTGGGCACCAATGAGCTTTTGACAAGGTGCTCAAAAACCAAAACATATTTTTTGATCAGGTGTCTTGCCACCACTGAGTTTTGGCAAGGTCTCAGAAATCAAACACAAAACTTTTGAAGGGAGTTTTGAGTAACCCTTTTACAGCAGAATAAAAGAAAAAGGAAAGTGTAGTTGTTATTCTTTGTCAACAGTCAAAGAGAAGACTAGTGGATTATTGATGTCAAAGTTCCCCCTGAGATTTGCAGTTATTCAGGAAGAGAAGCTTTGCACAGGGTGATAAGCCTTCAGAATGATTGAGATCTCCAGCAAAAGATGATTTCAGCAATGGCTGAAATGTGTTGTGTCTAGAGTCTTGATTGATGAAGCCTTGAACACTTGAATAAGAGATGAGATACTGTAATCATGTAGTTCTTATGTGTGTCTCACAGATCTCAGATATTGTTCTTAGTTTTCTCTTGTTCTTCTTTTTGTTGTTGTCTATTGTCTGTCTCTATTTTCTGGAAAGATATATTGAAATCCAATCTTCTAGATAGTCGTTGGCCAGTCATAAATGACTTCCTTAATTGATAACTGTCTCTGGAGGAAAGTCCTAAGAAACATTCTCTTTTAGTCTCCTTGAAACTTGCTCCAGATTGATTGAAATGGCTACAAAATCCTTTGCATTAACTGCTGGATATGAATAGATTTGAATTCCATAACTGACTGAATTTAAAATCCTAAAATCATCGATCTCTCAAGAAAATCGTCGATCTTAGCTCGACTATCGTCGATTTGAACTCAGAGACTGGAACTTGACTTGAAATAGAAATCGTCGATCTGAGCTCAGAGATCTGGATTTTGGCTAGAGACAGAAACGTCGATCTGAGCTCGATGATCGTCGAACCGAGTTCGACGACTCGTTGAACTGAGCTCAGAGATAGTCGAACTGATTTCGACGCCTCGTCGATCTGAGCTCGACGATAATTGTCTGAGTCTCTCTGCACTTGTAATCTGATCTAGGAGGTCTTGGGGGCAGCTTTCAAACCTATGTTCTGAGCCTTAGACCTATTCTAGTTTGACCTTTAAATCTATACAATGAGGTCAAGACACATTCCTAAGGACATAGTGATCCTTACCCAAATCAGTAATAGGGTGTTCCAACAATCTCCCCCTATTTGGGTTAGGATAACTATTTACATGACAGAGGAATTAAAAAGCATATAAGCAGAAATAAAAGCAAATACAACATTGCAGAATAATGAAATGCAGGAATGCAGAAGCAAATGAATGATTTCAGCAGATTCTCAGAGAGAGAGATATATTGTTTAGCTTACATAATTAGTCCATTTCCTTGCCCTTTTGAATAAAATTTCTCTGTTGGGATTTTCAGCTTCTTTCTTAGATCTTCTATCATCAGCAGCACCTAGGGAGGTTTAAGATTTGGGTCTGGGGACAACTGCCTCTGGGTGCAACTTCATGTAACTTTCTGGGTCAAAGAATTTTCTAGAAGAATATCTCTCAAGCTCTTTCTTTCTCTATTCAGATAATATAGTAATATTTGAAGCATCTTTTCTTTTTTTTTCTCTTGCTTTCTTTAACTGGTCTAAAGCAGCTAATTCCTTCATCCTTGTTGTCCAAGAGATAGGATTGTTCTCTGGATCTTCATGGGGAACAGGAGGTTCATATCTATTGATAGTATCAGCAGGAGGAGCTCTTGAGGGAACAATTTCTTTGAGCTTATATGGGAATGGACCAGAAGTTGAATCAATTGGGTCTTGTCCTTCCCTTTGATAAGGATGCTGTTTGGATTGTCGTCTTGAATATACTCTGTATCCTCTTTGATTTCCTCTATATTGGCCTCTTCTGGACTGGTAGCCTCTTTATTGATATCCTCTGGATTGTGATCTATCTTGAACCTGAGAGGAACTTTGAGTTGTAGCATGAGAGGTTTGTGGAGCTGAACTTCCACCAGATCCTGTATCTGGAGAGGGAGGAGGAGGAGGATTATGATGAGATGTGCCTTTGTCATACTTCCTCCTCTTCTTCATAGCCTTCAATTGGTTCCTTGAGTATTACATCTAGGGTTCAGTAATTTGACAGTCATGCAGAATGTAATAAGGAATATCATTATCATTAGTGACTTTTTCTGGAGGGACTCTCTTCAATGCTTTGCTTCTTGCTTTCCTCTTCCTTGCAATGGTTGCAGAAGAGTCATCAGAATCAGTTCTAAAGTCATCACTGTCTGAGCTTTGAGGATTGTCATACATATCATCAATCCTTTTAATATATTCTTGCTATTGTATAGTTTGTTTAGATGAAGCAGCAACAGTAAGAACAAGAGTAGTAACAGAAACAGTAGCAGGAACAACACTAACAGCAGAAACAGAAACACTAACAACAGGAGAAGCACAAACATCAGAAATAACATTAATAGCAGCTGCAGCAGCAATAGAAACAACACTATCCACAACAGCAGGCTCAATAATATCAGCAGGCTCTGAAACACTAGTCTCTGTCATCATCATATCATCAGCAGTAGTAATAATTTCCACAGCCTTGATATAATTGACATAAGATAATATCAAGCTGGGATCACAGCTAGAGACAGGCACAATGGCCTTAGTAAGATCTTCACCATCTTGGGATGGAAGATATCTGCTATAGAGAGCATCAAAATCTGAAAGCAGTGACCTGAAGTTAACTGCATTGAATGTTGGAACTAGAGCTGGGGCTGGAGTCACTGGCAGATCTGGCACTACTTCTTTTGGATCAGGAAGCATCACTTCTTCATTTGGCATCTCCCCCTGCCTGGATTCAGTATGAACTGGATCAAGGCACCCCAAAGAAGGGATTGCCTGAGGAGGATGGAAAGAAGAAAGCCTGGCAGATAACTCATTGATTGATTTAAGAAGTTGAGCCATGGAGGTATCCAGCAAGAGTGTTAGCCTGGGAGCTAACATCTCATATAGTTTATCTGCAAGGGCAGGAAAGTCTACTTGCTCAAGGGATGCTTGAGTAGAGGTAGAGGAGAAAGGTACAGAGGTTGATGGTGTTGGTGGAGCTGCAGAAATGTGGAGAGATGATGTGGATGGTAGAGGTATGGATGGTTGTGAAATGGGAATGGTGGTGATGGATGTCACTGGAATGGAGATGGATGGGGTGAAAGATGGTTGAGCCAGAATATCTTGTAGCAGTTGTTGGTAAGAAGTAGAAGATGATGGGGGCTCTAGAGGTGATGAATGAGAATCATCCATAAAGGAATCATCTAACAGATTGAATGATGAAAGGTGGAGGGATGAATCAATGTCAAGAGGGGGATAATAATATAGAGGATGGAATTGCTCTTGATGAGTAGCTAGTGGTGGTGAAGAGATAGTTGGAGATGGAATTGAGATGGGAGAGGAAATTGTGATGGGTGAAGAAATTGAAATGGGGGATGAAATTAAAATGGTGGATGTAGGGATGGTTGAGGAAACAGGAGGTGGAGATGGTGGAGATGAGGAGGAAGTAGACAATTCTTCTAGGGGGGCAGTTGCCTGAGGGGAAGTGACTGGAACAGTCCTTGTGCCTGAAGTGGTGGTAGTTGTAGGACCCCTGCTGGGTTTGGCAATTTGCCTATCCTACTTTCCAAAGAGAGCACATGAGAGTCTCTTGGAAGCATTGATGTGCATACCATTGGACACAAGCAATTGTGGGCATCTGTTATGCAAAAACAAGCCTAATATCCTCCCAAAGTTAACAAAGTTCCTGTTAATCTTCTTCTTAATTAAATCAAAAAAGAGTTCTCCCCAATTCAGATGTTTCTTATCAACTATAGCAGCCATCAAACAAAACTGATACCTAGATATTGTATCATGAGCAGAATGTTTTGCTAACAGTACTTTTCCCACTACATCAGCCAAGAACCTATATTCTACTGAGAGGTTTTTCTTAAGCAATTTGTTAGGGTTTGCTGCTGAGTGTCCCATTCTATCCAACATAGTAGAAAATTCTTCTCCATACAATTCCACTGTATCATGTCCAGTACTTAATTGGAAAACTTCTGTTAGAAGTGCAAGAGTAAGGGATACCTGGGTTCCTGATATACTCCTGACCACAGTATTTTGATCCAGATTATGGGTTGTGTACACCCATTCTTTAATCTCATCTGCAGCCAACTTCATCCTTGTAGTCATGATTGTCACCAACTGTTGCTCCTTGAACAGCTCTAGAATATCCTTGAATATCTAATCACTTCCTTCAAACGAATCCATGTCTATATCAAAACCGGTGTCAAACTTCATTGTGGCTAAGACGGCAACAGAGACGGCCATGTTTTCCTGCAAAAATGAACAAACAAGACCAAGGGCAGAGAGGTTTGGAGGGAAAGAAAAGCTCTGCAGAAAGTATGAATATGCAAAAGGAGAACGACGACCGAAAAATGAATTTTATATCAGGGTTTGACGCTGAAAAGGAAAGATCGTTGAACTCAGTTCGACGATCTGGGCTTCTAAAGGAATCTGAAAGGTCTTCAACATCGTTGATCTCCGTTCGACGATATTGGAGAGCGTCGAGCTCTGTTCGACGATCTTTGACCTGAAGGAGATAGCCTAGCACTATCTGGAAAACGTTGAACTCCGGTCGACGATTTCTGAGAACGTCGATCTCCGTTCGATGATCTTTAGGAAAAACGTCGAGCGCAGTTTAGAGATTAGAAATAACCTACAGACACTAGAAAAATCAAGTTTTTAGCCTAGTCTTGGTCAGTTTTAAGGTTTTAAAATCTTGGATCTTAATCTAAGCTTCCTCTATCTAACATTTCTAACTAATTCAGAAAGAATGTGTGTTTCTTTTCATCCAATGGTTTGGTGAAAATATCTCCCCTTTGCAAATCAGTTGGGATATATTGAAGTTCAATTTTATTTTTCTCAACATTATCTCTTAAAAAGTGATGCCTAATCTCTATATGTTTTGGCCTACTATGGAGGACTGGATTTTATGCTATAGAAATAGCACTGGTGTTATCACAAAATATTTTTGACTTATCTAATTTATAACCATAGTCTAGGAGCTGATTTTGAATCCACAATATCTGTGAGCAATAACTACCTGCTGCCATGTATTCAGCTTCAGCAGTTGATGTGGACACAGATGTTTGTTTCTTACAAAACCAGGAGACAAGTTTGTCACCAAGAAACTGACAAGTTCCACTGGTGCTTTTTCTGTCTACTCTACATCCAGCATAATCAGCATCTGAAAATCCAGTTAATTCAAATCCTGAATCTTTTGGATACCAGAGACCTAGATTTGGACAACTTTTCACATACCTGAGAATCCTTTTTACTAATGTTAGGTGTGACTCTCTAGGGCTTACTTGGAATCTAGCACATATGCATGTAGCAAACATTATGTCAGGTCTACTAGCTGTAATGTACAATAAAGAGCCAATCATTGCTCTATATGTTGTCTGATCAACAGGTTTCCCATGTTCATCAGCATCTAATACGGCATTAGTAGGCATAGGTGTTTTCATACATGATGCTTCAATCATATCAAATTTCTTAACCAATTCCTTTACATACTTGGTTTGAGAAATGAATATGCCATTAGCATGCTGTTTGACTTGCAATCCTAGAAAAAAGGAAAGCTCACCCATGCTACTCATTTCAAATTTTGAATGCATTAGGTTAGATAACCTTTTGCACAAATTTGAATCAGTAGATCCAAAGATAATGTCATCTACATAAATTTGTACTAGTAGGGCATTGGACCTATGGGTTCTAATGAAAAAAGTTTGGTCTACTCTACCCCTTATAAAATCATTTATCAAAAGAAAGCATGCTAAGGTCTCATACCATGCTCTAGGAGCTTGCTTGAGACCATATAATGCTTTATGTAATTTAAAAACATAATCAGGATGAGTTGGAGAGATAAAACCTAGGGGTTGTCTAACATAGACTTCTTCCTTGATATCTCTATTGAGAAATGCACTCTTTACATCCATTTGATAGACCTTGAATCCCTTGTGTGCTGCATAAGCTAGGAATATTCTTATGGCCTCTAGCCTTGCAACTGGTGCAAAGGTCTGGTCATAATCTATTCCTTCTTCTTGAGAGTATCCTTGTGCAACTAGCCTTGCCTTGTTCCTTACAATAATTTCTTGATCATCCAATTTATTCCTGAACACACATTTTATTCCAACAATGGAGTGATCCTTTGGCCTTGGCACTAGCTCCCAAACTTTGTTCCTTTCAAATTGATGTAACTCCTCTTGCATTACAATGATCCAGTGTGGATCTTGTTCTGCATCTTATATGGATTGAGGCTCAATTTGGGATAGAAAGCAGGTGTGCATCAGGTTTTGGTTGACCTGATTTTTGGTTTGCACACCAGCTGAGATGTCTCCAATCACTTGGGAGATTGGATGATCTCTTGATGTTACTAAATCAACTGGGGGTGTTGATTGTTCACCAATCTGTGTTGTTGTTTCCTCTTGTGGAACAACAACTGGCTCTTCAATGTGGTTCTCACCAAGAGTTGAGTGTCCTCTTCATCTTCACTGCTTTCACCTTTTTATTGAATAGGTGAAGGTGTTGTATCCTCTTCAATGATGTTTAACCTGTTCAAATTCTCTGAAAGAGAATGTACCTGCAAAGGTTTTATGGTAGAAGTATTCTTCTCCTTATAAGACATGTTAGTTTCATCAAAAGATATATGTACAGATTCTTCAATTTTAAGAGAAGATTTGTTATACACCCTATAAGCTTTATTGATCATGGAGTATCCCAGAAACACTCCTTCATCAGCTTTGGCTTGAAATTTTGCTATGTATTTCTTGTCATTATTGTGTATATAACAAATGCAACCAAATTTTTTGAAATAATCTACTTTAGGTTTCTTCCCTTTGAGTAATTCATAGGGAGTATTGCCCTTCAGCTTATGTATCAAACTTCTATTTAACACATAGTTTGAGGTGTTCACTGCCTCTGCCCAAAAGGATAAAGGAAGATGAGCATCTATCAACAATGTAGTAGCAGATTCAATAAGGGTTCTATTTTTCCTTTCAGCTACCCCATTTTGTTGAGGAGTTCTAGGAGCTGAGAAAGTGTGTCTGATCCCTTCACTCTGACAGAACTCTTGCATAAGAAGAGAATCAAACTCTATCCCATGATCACTTCTGATCAGGGCAATGTGAGTATTGAACTCAATCCATATGCATTTGAGAAACTCTGTCAAACACTTAAAGTTATCAGACTTCTTTCTAGAAAGAACACCCATGTGAATCTAGAGAAGTCATCTACAACTACTAAAGTGTAAGATTTCCCTCCTAGGCTTTGTACTGTGATGGGTCTAAAAAGATCCATGTGTAATAGATACAAGATCCTAGGTGAATCACTCTTATTAAGTGACTTAAAACTATTTTTAGTTTGCTTGCCTAATTGACAAGCCCTGCAGAGTCCTTCCTTCTTGTAGGGGCGCGAAGGTAGTCCTCTAACAAGGTTGTCCTTGGATAGCATAGCAATGGTTTTAAGGTTTATATATCCTAATCTCTTATGCCATAGTTCATTTGGTTTACAAAAAGAATTGAACAAGCAGATATCTACCTTAGTTGAATGAAAATCTACAAGATAGATGTTACCTTTCCTTTTACCTGTCAACACAGTTGTGTTGTCCTCTGATCTGATTTTGCATGAGGATTTGTTGAATGTCACTTGGTAGCCTTCATCACATAGTTGATTGATACTGATTAAGTTGTGCTTCAGTCCTTCCACATAAGCCACATTCTTGAATGTGACTGACCCTATTTGGACTGCACCATATCCTTTGGTTTGTCCAAAGTTTGAGTCTCCAAATATGACCTTGGGTCCAAGCTTGGCTTTGAAAGATGTAAGATTATCCTTGCTCCCTGTCATGTGCTTTGAGCACCCACTATCCAGATACCATTGCTGGTTTATTGTTGGATAGGTCTTCACCTGCACATAAAACAATTTATTTGTTTTTGACCCAGTTTACCTTGGGCCTAGGTTGATAGCCTTTAAATTCTAAAATAAAAGACATCCCTGGTTGACTCTAATAACCTTCAGGATGATATCTCCTAGGAGGTATTATCCATTCAACATAAGGGTTAAAGCCTTGGGATGTAGGACCACTAGGATTGAAGTTTGACTTACCCTTAAAAAAATGTTCAAAGCTCTGAGCTGAGTTCGACGATCTCTGAGCTGAGTTCGACGATCTTGGGTCAGATCGTCGAGCTCCGTTCGAAGATTGACTTTGACAGAGTTTAGAGTTCAGAGATTGTCGACCTGAGTTCGACGATTCAGCTTGAGATCGCTGAGCTCCGTTTGAAGATCGTCGAGCTCTGTTCGACTTTTTCCGTTGAACTTTGTTTTTCTTAGGTAAATCAGAATTTTTCCTAGCCACCTCTAACACTCCCTTTCCTTTATCTGAAATAAACTTAATTGGGGTTGTTAACACTATAGGTTGGCTGGATGAAGCACCCAAGCCCAGTGTACTGTTAAGTCTTGAGTCACTATGCTTGTGATGTCCATCAGTCTGATGCTTCTCCCATTAAGGGATTCTTCAAACTTCTTTGCCTGAGATAGTTCACTTTTTAGTGAAGCTATCTCCTCCCTACAGCATTCCAACTCCTCAGAGAGTTTGAGGTTATCTGATTTTAAAGTGCTATGTTCAGACAATTGATTTCTGAGAGAGATAATCTCTTTATCAGACTTTAGCAGGTCTAAACAAAGTGCCTTAAATTCAAATCTAAAGTCCTCTAAATTGAAATCAAAAGAATATATTACCTGATCTTCTTCAGCTTCATGTTCAGATTCAGATTCTGACTCTTATTCTGCATCAGAATTATGTTGAGAGGCATTGATATTCTTCATGCAGAACTCCTTCTCTTGAGCATCATCTTCATCATCACTTGAGCTTGATGAAGCCTCTGATTCTTCTTCAGTTTCACTCCAGGTTTCAGCTACAAATCCCTTTCTGGTGTGTTTGTTCTTGCTAGTGGAGGATTTGTCATAGTTGTTTCTCCTTGAGTCTTTGTCTCTTCTCCTATCTTTCTTATCTTTCTTATCCTTATTTTGATTTTTTGGACAGTGAGGCACAATGTGGCCTGGTTTCCTTCATCCAAAGCAAATAATTTCTTTATTACTAGATTTGTCATACCTTGGCTTTTCATGGCCTCTGGATGACCTTTTCCTGAAGTCTTTTCTAGCCATCTTGTAGAATCTTTTAGCTAGTAGGCTCATTAGCTCTTCATTGCTGTTGACCTTGTCTTTAGGCTGTTCTTCTGTAGCTTTAAAAGCAATTGTCTTCTCCTTCCTTGTTGCTTGAGAAGCTGTCTTTTGCTCTTCCTCTCTATTTTTGATGAGCAGCTCATAAGACTTGAGCTTGCCCAATAGAGCTTTAGTGGTGATCTCATTTAGGCTTCTGGCATCCTTGATTGGCCAGATCCTTGAGTCCCAAGTGCTGGGGAAGCACATTAGGATCTTATCATTGAGTTCAGTCAATGAGATCTCCTTGTCCAAAGTCTTTAGTTCACTGACAATCAGACTAAGTCTGTTATACATGTCAGTTACTGACTCAGTTTCTCCCTTCTTGAAATTCTTATACTTGGTTATGAGATGGGATCTTCTGTCCTTTCTTTCATCAGCAGATCCTCACACAATCTCAGATAGCTTGTCCCATATTTCTTTTGCTGAGCTGCATTCAGCCACTTTTTGAAATATCTCATCAGACATTGTCTGAGCCAATATGTTCATTGTCTTTGCATCAGCAACTTTCCACTTCTTGATGTCTGCATCTGTTCCTGAAGGGGGTGGAACAACACTTATACTTACAGTTGCTGGAGGTCTTGGACACACTGTCAAAATAGAATTAAAGATGTCCTCATCAATAGAATTCATGTATAATTTAATCCTTGCTTTCCAAAGTGCAAACTTAGAAAGATTGCACACTGGAGGTCTGGTGCTTTCATAGTCTTTGTTCTGTGCCATGGATTTATATGAAAAATAAATATAATAAAAATAATAACCCTCTATTAAAAATTGATCTTATCAGAGATCTTTTGGTTGAGGTGTTAGCCTGTAGGAATAACCAATTTAGTGAAGATCTAGTTGTTGAATAACCAACCTACCTCTGATACCAATTGAAAGTGAGGGTAAGATCTACCTTTACTCTAGAGGGGGGGGGGGTGAATAGAGTATATTAAAATAATTTTTGCAAATTAAAAATTAATTGGCAGTGGAAGACTTAATTTATGTATATGTGTATAGTGCTTGCAGTAAAATAAAATAAAGCAAGAAACTAAATACAGCACATAGCAAATAAAACACAGGCAACCAGAAGACACAAGGAGCTATAGTGGTTCCCATATCAACCTGGGTACATCAACTCTTCTACCACCCTAGGTAGGAATCCACTGCAGGAATAGTTAATCAGGTGTCCTGGGCACCAATAAGCTTTTGACAAGGTGCTCAGAAACAAAAACAGATTTTTTGATCAGGTGTCTTGCCACCACTGAGTTTTGACAAGGTCTCAGAAATCAAACACAAAACTTTTGAAGGGAGTTTTGAGTAACCCTTTTACAGCAGAATAAAAGAAAAAGAAAGTGCAATTGTTCTTCTCTATCAACAGTCAAAGAGAAGACTAGTGGATTATTGATGTCAAAGCTCCCCCTGAGATTTGCAGTTGTTCAGGAAGAGAAGCTTTGCACAGAGTGATAGGCCTTCAGAATGATTGAGATCTCCAGCAAAAGATGATTTCAGCAATGGCTGAAATGTGTTGTGTCTGGAGTCTTGATTGATGAAGCCTTGAACACTTGAATAAGAGATGAGATACTGTAATCATGTAGTTCTTATGTGTGTCTCACAGATCTCAGATATTGTTCTTAGTTTTCTCTTGTTCTTCTTTTTGTTGTTGTCTATTGTCTGTCTCTAATGTCTGAAAAGATATATTGAAATCCAATCTTCTAGATAGTTGTTGGCCAGTCATAAATGACTTCCTTAATTGATAACTGTCTCTGGAGGAAAATCCTAAGAAACATTCTCTTTTAGTCTCCTTGAAACTTGCTCCAGATTGATTGAAACGGCTACAAAATCCTTTGCATTAACTGCTGTATATGAATAAATTTGAATTCCATAACTGACTTAATTTAAAATCCTGTAATCGTCGATCTCTCAAGAAAATCGTCGATCTGAGCTCGACTATCGTCGATCTGAGCTCAGAGACTGGAACTTGACTTGAAACAGAAATCATCGATCTGAGCTCGACTATCGTCGATCTGAGCTCAGAGATCTAAATTTTGGCTAGAGACAGAAACGTCGATCTGAGCTCGAAGATCGTCGAACCGAGTTCGACGACTCGTTGAACTGAGCTCAGAGATAGTCGAACTGAGTTCGACACCTCGTCGATCTGAGCTCGACGATAATTGCCTGAGTCTCTATGCACTTGTAATCTGATCTAGGAGGTCTTGGGGGCAGCTTTCAAACCTAAGTTCTGAGCCTTAGACCTATTCTAGTTTGACCTTTAAATCTATACAATGAGGTCAAGACACATTCCTAAGGACATAGTGATCCTTACCCAAATCACTAATAAGGTGTTCCAACAACAACTACTTCTGGTTTTCAACATAGCTGGCGTTGAGTGTGTGTCGACACAAGTCCTGTGTGTCGACACAACTACTGCTGACAGAATTTTTGTGTGTCGACACAATCTTGCTTCTGGTGTCAACACAAGTCCTTCACTAGTGTCGATACTTGTACTTCGAATATTTTCCTGCATTTTTTTAACCTGCACATTCAAACTCAACATTCCATCAAATACACATTGATGTAACCATTGAGTAAGGTGAGACTTCTCCAAATCTGGTACACATTTTCCAATGTACCTAACAGAACTGACACAAGATCAAAACATCCCGAAGAGGACACGACTCTGTGACACGCCCGTGTCACAAGCCGTATGCTAGACACGCTCGTGTCCCGGGCCGTGTAACTCTTTCCACACAACCCGGCAAACAGCCCGAGCAGGACACGACCATTGACATGCCTGTTTCTCAGGCCATGTTCTCAGCCTTCCACAATCGTAGAATGCAACTCGTTGACCTCACGAAAAATCGTGCAACCCGAGAATGACACGCCCTGGTACACGCCCGTGTCCCAGGCCATGTGGCCCTTACCAGGACCCAAATTTGACTCAAACGCTGCCCGTTCCTCTTTTGAGTTTCGGGGCATTACAATTCTCTCCCTCTTAAAATAATTCCGTCCACGAAATTTTCGAAAGGAAAAGATACACAAAACAAAACGGTACCTGAGTGGAATAACTCGGGGTAATCCTCAAGCATGGTCTGCTCTCGCTCCCATGAAAGCTCTTCACGGCCGCAGTTGTTTCATCGGACTTTGACCATCCTGATGTCTTTATTACGCAGTCGCTTGACTTCCGAGTCCTCAATGCGTACGGGCTTGACCTTCGTCGTCAACCCATCATCAACTAGTACTTGATCAACCACAATCACTTGCAAAGGCTCTTGCACCGCCTTCCGCAACGCCGATATGTGGAATATGTCGTGTAGACCACTAAGTTTCGCTGATAGCTTCAGTCGGTAGGCTGCTTCGCCAATCCGCTCCAGAACCTCAAATGGTCCAAGGTACCTCGGGCTTAGCTTCTTCAAGCGCCGTACTCGTGAGACACCCTTGAACGGCTTGATCTTCAAATACACCCAGTCGCCAACAACGAACTCCACGTTTCGATGCTTGGCATTATAGTATTTAGCTTGTCGGTCCTAAGCGATTAACAACCGTTCTCGAATGGTTCGTACCAACAACGTTGCATCTTCCACCTCCTGCCTCTTGAAAAGCTTCGTCTCACCCGTTTCTAACCATGACAACGATGTGCGACATTTTCTACCATATAGGGCCTCGAAGGGCGCTATTTGAATGCTCGCTTGGTAGCTGTTGTTATACGCAAAATCCACCAAGTATAAGTGATCTTCCCACTGCTTCCCAAAATCCAAGATGCACATGTGAAGCATGTCTTCCATCGTCCTGTTGACCGTCTCGGTCTGACCATCCGTCTACGGATGAAAAGTTGTGCTGAACCTCAGTTTAGTTCCCAACATTTGTTGCACCAACCTCCATTCATTGGACGTGAAACGACCATCTCTATCGCTCACGATACTGCGGGGCACACTGTGTAGTCGAACAATATTATCCACATACAGTTTTGCCAGTTTCTCCACCGAATCATCCTTCCTATTTGTAATGAAGTGTGATACCTTCATCAAACGATCTACGATCACCCAGATGGCATCGTTCCCCTTCTGCGATGTTGGCAAACCATGCACAAAATCCATAGAAATGTCGTCGAACTTCCACTCCAAGATAGACAAAGACTTCAAGAAACCTCCAGGCTTCTGGCACTCCGCCTTCACCAAGGCGCACATTTGACACTTCGCCACGTAAAGTGCCACATCCTTCTTCAGTCCTGGCCACCAGAACAACTTCTTCATATCCTGAAACATCTTCGTGCTTCCTGGGTGAATCGAGTACTTGGTATGATGAGCCTCGTACATTAATTCCTCCCGCAGTTTACCCCCATTTGGGACGCACAGACAATTGTCCTTCCATAACAGTCCATCAACAACATCAAACTGGAAATTTGACCCATCCAAAGCCTCATCCATGATTTGCTTCATGTTGCTATCAACCTCTAGTGCCTGCTGAATCCGATCAGCCAGGTCATACTGCACCTCTATCCAGTTTAGCTGTGCTTCGGAACTAATCTACTTGTCCACACAAGAGTCTCTAATGCCTCTAGCTCCCGAATCAACCGCTCGTCATGAACCAACAACCAGTTGGCTTGCGCGGGAGCCTTGCGACTCAACGCATTCGCAACCGCATTGCCTTTCCCAGACACATAATGAATCTTGAATGTATAGTCCCCTAGGAACTCCATCCATCTCCGCTGCCGCATGTTTAGATCTTTTTGATCAAACAAGTATTTCAGGCTCTTGTGGTCGGTATAGACATCAACCTTTACCCCCGTACAGGTAATGTCTCCACAGCTTCAAAGCAAATATCACGGCCGCTAACTCCAAGTCATGTACCAGATAATTTCTCTCATGCACCTTCAGCTGGCGTGAGTCATAAGATATCACTCTCTCATGCTGCATTATAACACAACCCAAACCACTGCCCGAAGCATCACTGTAGATCTCAAAGCCTTCGGTCCCAACCGACGAACATAGAATAGGCGCTGTGGTCAACCAACTCTTCAATTCTTCGAAAGTTTGCGCGCACTCCGGTGACCACACAAACTTTTGATCTTTCCTCATCAAAGTCGTGAGGGGTAACGCAATCCGCGAGAAGTTGTCTACGAAGCATCTGTAGTAGCCGGCAAGCCCAAGAAAACTCTGGACTTCCGCTACTGAACACAATACAGGCCACTTCCGTATCATGACTATCTTCGTCGGATCCACCGCAATCCCTTCTCCACTGACTATGTGAACAAGGAACGCCACCGAGGACAACCAAAACTCGTATTTGGAGAACTTGACGTATTGTTGGTTCCTCATCAGCGTCTCCATCACCAAATGCAAATGCTTGAAGTGATCTTCTTCGCACTGCGAGTACACCAATATGTCGTCGATGAAGACGATCACAAAGTGGTCCAAGTACTCTCTGAACGTTCTATTCATCAGATCCATGAATACTGATGGTGCATTAGTCAGCCCAAACGGCATGACAGTAAACTCATAATGCCCATATCTCGTGCTGAACGCAGTCTTGGGGATATCACTTTCCCTTATCATCAGCTGATAATACCCGGACTTAAGATCCAACTTCGAATATACCGATGACCCAACTAACTGATCGAACAGATCGTCAATTCTTGGGATCGGATATTTATTCTTTTCCGTTAACTTATTTAGCTCTCTGTAATCGATACAGAGCCGCAATCTTCCATCCTTCTTCTTAACAAAGAGGACCGGTGCTCTCCAAGGCGACGAACTTGGACGCACATAACCCTGTTCCAAAAGCTCTTCCAGTTGAACCTTCAGTTCCGCCATCTCCTTAGGCGCTAATCGATACAGAGAGCGTGACACAGGTTTGGCACCTGGTACTAGCTCAATTGTGAAGTTAATCTCTCGCTGCGGTGGGGCTCCAGGGAGATCATCAGGGAACACGTCAGGGTACTCGGATACCACTGAGATACTGTCCAAAGTAGGCATAAGCTTCGAAGCCTCCACTAGTGTGAAGAACAGCTCTTAACCAGCACGAACCGCCTTGACCACCTGAAAAGCAGACATCAAAGTCTTGCTCGCCCCGTTCAAGCCCGCAAAAGTCGTCTCACGACCAGTTCCCAACTTGGCCTCCTTGCGATTGCAATCAATGTATGCATGCTGCTCCGTGAGCAAGTCCATACCAAATATCACGTCGAATTCCACTAGCGGCAATAACGATGCTTGCAAGTCGAACTCCTGACTCCCAATCTGTATCCTTATGCCACATACTCTATCCGCGCGCATAGAACACCCATTCGGCAACAACACATCCAATATGTCCGTTGCCATCGAAGTAGGCACTCCGATGCGCGATATAAACCCTTCGGACAAAAAGGAGTGCGAAGCTCCCGTATCAAAGAGTGCTCTCGCCGGATTATCGAAAATCAACACAAAGCCTAGTGCAAGCAGTAGTAAGCTAACACGCGCAAGGTAACAAGTATTTAAAGCTATCTTGCTATAAATTTAAACCGTACCTGTTACCACATCCGCTTGTTTTATGGCCTCCTGCTGGACAAGGTTGTAGACTCTTGGTTGAGTTGGAGCATAATGGAATGTGATTGACTCCACCGCCTTCCCCTTTTCCTCATAGGTTGCTCCCGGTTTCCTCTCGGACTTTGGACGTCCGCTCCAACAATCATGGGCAAAATGCCCCGACTTCCCATAGTTGTAGCATGCGCCCGGGGTACGACCTGTAGTCGCCCCAGAAGCACCAGAAGAAGCGGTTGGACCCGAAGTCCTATCCTTCTTGTTCCACCTTCGGAAACCGGACTTTGAAGTCGGCATCTTGAACTCTGACTTCTTAGCACTAAAGTCTTTCTTTGCCTGTACATTCCTCAGATCCTTTCCAAAGACCGGGCCGTATTGACCAAGGTCAAGAAGCCCTGCATCATAAGCCCCAAGAACAGTAGCCTTAGGTCATCTCTCAGACCTTCATAGAAACAGCTTGTCTTACGCTCCTCATCCGCGAACGTAGAGCTAGCGTACCGACACAACCGTGTAAATTCGTGGAGGTACTCGTCCACGCTACTCTCTCCTTGCGTCAGCTTCTGAAACTCGTTCTCCATCGCAATCCTCTGAGCTGAGGGAAGGTACCTTGCCAAGAACAGTCTCGAAAACTCCTCCATCAAGACGTCTGTAAGTTGCCTCCCCTCAAGTGGTGTAGTTCCAAACCTTCCCACCACAACCTTGCATCGCCGTCCAACAAGAAAGTGGCTATAGTCGTCTTTTGCCATTCCTCCATTTCCGTAGCTGTCAGGACTCTCTTTACTCGGGCAAGCCAATCCTCCGCTTAGGATAGGGTTCCCGTCCCCGAGAACACCGGAGGATTGAAGCCCATAACATGGTTCAACTGCTTTTCAGTTGCTCTCCTAGGCATCAATGGCTCCACTACCACTTGCTCCACCCTCCTCAGTTCCGCCGCTTGAAGCGGTACTTGCTCCACAGCAGGGGCAGGCTGCTGCACTTGTCTTGCAGGCTGAGCATTGATCATAGCGAACACCGCTTCAGCCACCAATCGTATGGTTTCTACCGAGGGAGGTGTTACAGGCTCAACATTTAGTGCGCTACTTGCCTCAAAAACCGGACGTTCTGACGGCCTTACACCAATCCTAGTCACTTATAGTCGTACAAAACACCATAAAGTGACCGAACAAAATTGCAAAAAGCAATTATAGGAACACGCGGGTTCCTCAAACATGTGTATTTTCATTCCTAAGTGGACATTCATGGGTTATTTTTATGTTATAACGATGACGCACACACATGTGCTCACCACCCCTTAAAAGAATTTGCCCATGAATTCCAAAAAGCATGACTGAAACCAGTAGTCTGATACCAAATTGTAACACCCATATCCGTCACATAGCATATAACAGTAGGTCCGGCTGGGGCCCGACGCCATATGCCATAGACAGACGGAAGGGTTACTAAATGAAACCATTCTTCCAATCACACGTCCTACACAGAGTACATTCTAGCGGAAGCAATTTAATAAGTTGCACATAAAGAACCCATCCAAAAGCATGAATGTCCACTAACAAACCCGAATAGGAATGAACGTACAAAACACACAAAGTACTAGCTTTATGGCCTTACAAGAGTTTACTCAATTAAACTGTGTCTTACAAATGTCGGCACGCAGACCAGTCACACATGAATAAAACAAGTAAACATTCACAAGGCCTTCGAGGGCCGGCTCAGTAACATGGACTTTGGACCTTTGCCACTAGGCTCCGCAGCACCTGCAAGCATAATACACCGCAACGGTGGCAAAAAAAAGCAACGGTCAGCTAAAGCTGACCAAATTATAACAACCCCCCCCCCCCAAACTCGGGGCGGTGATACTCCATTGCATTAGCATAAAAATCAATATAGTGAAATTCCATATCACCACAGGCGTAGGCACGCATGACCACACACCCCGTGCTCTCAGGGCACATTCTCGGTGAACTCGGTCAAAAACTGTGGTCTCACCACCGCCCCTTGGACGGCAATTCTCGTGAGCAAATTAGTATTTCCGACTGTAGCCTAAGACCACCCAACTATGCCAACGACCAGTCCTTTTTTTAGGTCTCTGTCACCGAACCATATAGCCCGGGTCCGGTTCCACATGCCCGTTGCTCACACTGCAGTGTCAGTTTAAGCCATATGCGCGACCAAGCTTCACTGAATCCCAAATCGATTTCATACATTACATAACCTCGTTATGTTCAAGTTGGCTCCCAGACCACCAAGATGGCAAAATCTCGCTTCTGCCCAGTTTTTCGGGTGCACCTTGAAGTTAATCCCCAAGACTCCCTATTGCAATCTACCGCGTAGAAAACCCGAAAACAACCATCGGCACAGAGTCTTCTCCGACCATTCATGCATAATGAAACATCACCGATCCAGACGACCTTGTCTGGGTAGGCTTCACACACCATGCCTATGTTCGTACTTTGATTTCAGACTCTACATGAAAAACAACGGGGACTATTCATGTCTACCCGAAGGAACACCTCAAACTCACCGCATACTCGCGAGAGCGGGCTTCCTATGCAAAAAGGAAAGAGGACTTCACATGTCCAAGAAGAGAATCGTTACCCTAGCATTTCACTTCGGCGCCATGAAAATCTAGTCGGATGGAAAGCACCGTATCGGCCTCGCCTTTGCAGATCTGGACTCGGATCGAGAATCGGGGCTCTGAAGCTTCTCCGGCGGCCGGATTTCCTCTTCCTCTTCCTCCTTGCTCACTCCTCTCTCTAAAACCTTAGAAAGAGAATGCTCTCTTGAATTGAGGGTTTGAAAACCCTATTCCCGGCCTAAATTCCAGCATAGACCAGCCTGAGCCCTTGGATCCCAAAATAAGGAAACGAACGACCATGATTTGCTATGAAAGTCAAAATTACTGGGCCGAACACGGCTTGTGACACGCCTGTGTCATGGGCCGTGTGCCTAAATCGGCGCTGAAACTGTCACGCCCCGAACGGGACACGGGCTTAGACACGCCCGTGTCACAATTGACACGCCCGTGTTATACAGTACACGCCCGTGTTGCGGGGCGTGTTCCCTGAACCGACACAGGATCAAAGCATCCCGAAGAGGACACGGCTCTGTGATACGCCTGTATCACAGGCTGTGTGCCAGACACGCATGTGTCCCAGGCCGTGTAACTCTTTCCACACAGCCCGACAAATAGCCCGAGTAGGATATGACCATGGACACGCCTGTTTCTCAGGCCGTGTTCTCAGCCTTCCACGATCGTCGAATGCAACTCATCGACCTCACGAGAAATCGTGCAACTCGAGCACGACACGCCCTGGGATACGCTCGTGTCCCAGGCCGTGTAGCCCTTACCAGGACCCAAATTTGACTCAAACGCTGCCCGTTCCTCTTTTGAGTTTTAGGGCGTTACACCAATAGTCCAAGATGAATATGATGGAGTTATATTCCAGAATAAGTACAAAACACACATGTTGTGGATGAAGATCAGAAAAGTACAGCCACTAAAGCTAAAGATGCTGAAGGAAGATTGCCTCCAACTATAAGGCATCTAAGGGATCATCCCAGACATCAAATAATTGGTGATGCTAACCAAGGAGTTATAACAAGGAGCAGAATTCTCAACACAGCCTTGTATTCAAGCTTCCTGTCAAAAGTTGAGCTCAAAAGATTTGAAGAGGACAACATAGACTAGTTCTTGATTGTAGCAATGCCAGAGGAATTGAACTAATTCAAGAGGTGTAAGGTCTGGAAGCTGGTTCCCAGACCACAAATACATAATATTATTGGAACCAAGTGGATTTATAGAACTAAGCTTAATGGAAATGACATTATATTCAAGAACAAAGCTAGGCTGGTAGCTAAGAGATACAGATAAGAAAAAAGTATTGACTTTGATCAAACCTTTGCCCTAGTAGCCAGATTGGAAGCCATCAGATTATTCCTTGTATATGTTGCATACAAGGAATTCAAAGCCTACCAAATAGATGTGAAGTCAGCCTTCTTGAATGGTGACTTAAGGGGAATAAGTTTATGTTGAACAGCCATCAGGTTTTGTTAATTCTAACTCTCCTAATTTTGTTTATAGCCTTAGGAAAGCTCTATATGGGTTGAAGCAAACCCATAAGACATGGTATGAGACCTTGTCTAGCTTCCTCATTGAGAACAAATTCTCAAGGGAGAAGATAGACAAGACTCTATTCCTAAGGGAATCTAAGGGCAAGATCATCCTAGTCCAAATTTATGTAGATGACATAATCTTTGGATCTACTGATGATAACCTTTGCAAAAAAGTTTGTCAAACTTATACAATTGAAGTTTAAGATGAGCAGTATGGGTGAGCTTAAGTACTTATTGGGCCTCCAAGTAAGGTAGACTGAAGATGGATTGTCACTATCTCAGTCTAAGTTCACTATAGAGTTAGTCAAAAAGTTTGAAATGGAGAGTACCTCCATAATGAAAACTCTCATAGGGTCAAGTATGTCTATATACAAAGATAAGGTGGGGAAACCTGTTGATGAAACTTTTTATAGAGGGATAATTGGCTCCCTCCTATATCTTACTACAAGTAGGCCAGACATCATGTATGCTACATGTGTTTGTGCTAGATATCAGGCTAGCCCTAAAGAGTCTCACTACTCTGCTGCTAAGAGAATTTTGAGATATCTTAAGGGCACACCAGATCTTGGCCTATGGAACCCTAGAAATATGGATTTCGAACTAACTGGCTATTCAGATGCAGATTTTGTAGGCTGCAGAGAAGACAGGAAAAGCACATCAGATACCTATTAGTTCTTGGGAGGAAGACTTGTGTCTTGGAGCAGCAAGAAGCAGACCAGTGTGGCTATTTCCACAGCTGAGTTAGAGTATATATCAGTAGGAAGTTGTTGTGCACAGTTGCTGTGGATCCAACATCAACTTCAGGACTATAACATTAAGATAAGTAACACCCCCATGTACTGTGATTCAACTAGTGTAATCTCCATTACTAGGAATCTTGTCTCTCATAGCAGGACTAAGCATATTGAGATTATGTATCATTTTATTAGGGAGCATGTAGAGAAGGAAGATATTAGTCTTGAATTTGTCCCTACAGACAAGCAAGTGACTGTTATCTTCACTAAGCTACTATATGAAGTCATGTTCAACACCTTCAAGTTTAAGTTGGGTATGTTGAACTTAGGATAGCTTCAGTTGCTCCTTATATTATTGCAGGAATTATTACTTCTTGCAGGTTGTTAAGACTTTTAGTGGTATCAAGACTTAAATGGAATAAAGTGTCTATTAGAGAGAATGATAGAAGATGCTTCTATTGAGGGAGAGCAAGTCCAACGCTTGCAGTAACAAGTTCAGCTTCTCGTTGAGAAGGAGCAAGCAACTGTAACAATGGAATTCTAAGATCAACACTACTGATTTGTATGTCCTAAGGACAATACACAGATGGAGGGGGAGATTAACTCTGAACTCCATTCTCCAGAGATTATTTATGACATAGTCATAAACTTCTCTGAGTCTGAGATGGAATGCTGCTGCTGAGAAGACAAAGCTGTATAGGATAAGAATGATGTTTCTCCAAAAATAATAATATAGTTGAGGGGGAGCACTCATATGTTTCTACTTAGGATGAGGTCATTCCATCCACCTAGTTGGCTGAGGATTCAACTCTTCCTGAGCATGAAGGTCAAAAGGATTAAGAGTATAATTCATTCATGATCCTTTCTCCACCCTCAATAGATGAATGCTTATTGAAGAAGCTATAAAGGTGGATGAGTGGGAGAGCAATGACTTGATATGACTTAACATGTTGAGTCAGTGTATAATACTTGGAATGATTCAAGTGGTATGAGGAGATCAATGACTTGACATGTTAAGTCACAACATTAAACTGGGGAACTTTAGACAAGCTACGATTGTTAGCTTACATTTGCTTAATTGATATGTTTTATGTATTAATGCATCTTAATATTATTGTGTATTCTGCCTTCTTCAAATAGGGGGAGATTGCTGGGAATATTGCCCTTCAATGTTCCCTAGATTTGAAGAGACATCACCATCAATACTAAGAGTATAGATGTATTTGATGCATGCTCTAAGTTCAATATGTGCAGGATGCTCTTTTTCACAATGATTAGACAGGTTGTCTAAGTGATAGTGACAGGTGGACACAAGGAAGAATGCGGGAAAGACAGAAATTTGTCTAAGTCCTCAGTCATTGAGTGAAGCCAGTTCACTCAATGCCAGATGTCAAGAAGAGCTGAGTAAAGCATGGGTAGTCAAAGCCTGACTACTGACGAAGCAGAACTTTGGTTAAGTACACATATGTTGAGTGAAGGTAGTTCACTCAACGCTGTATAATAAGAGGCGTCGAGTAAAGATCAGACAGTCAAAGCTTCAGCATTGGCAAAGAAGAAATCCGGCTAAGTCTAAAAGCATCGAGTGAGGACAGCTCACTCGACGCCTGAAGAAAGAAGCGTTGAGTAAAGCATAGACAGTCAAAGCTTCAGTATTGGTAGAGAAGAAATATAACTAAGTACAGAAGCGTTGAGTGAAGTCAGTTCACTGAACGCCAAGCTTAGAAAGTGTCGATAGAACAAGCTTCAGTCAAAGCCTTAGAAGATGTAGACAAAAAATTTGTCTAAGTCAAAATACGTTGAGTGAGGACAGTTCACTCAACGCCAACTCAAAAGAAAAATCAAGTATAAAAACATTGAGTGAAGGCAGTTCACTCAATACCTAAAGAAGAAAGCGTCGACAGAACAGAGTGATGTCAAATCTTAAGAAGAAGTGGACATAAAATCTGTCTAAGTGCAGAAGCATTGAGTGAAAGCAGTTCACTCAACGCCCGCTCAACAAGAAATTCTACAAAGTATAGAAGCCTTGAGTGAAGGCTATTCACTCAACGCCTTATCAAGATGATAGGAAAGTCAAGTATGCGTTGAGTGATGAAGGCTCACTCAACGCACTCAGCGCCTATCAACAGAAAGTTTGTCTAAGGATAAAAGCATTGAGTGAAGACTGTTCACTCAACACTTCCTCAACAGAGATATTGACTAAGTCTAAATTTTTTAAGTGATGAGTGATCACTCGACGCCTAATGGTACAGAAAATTGGCTAAGTGTTTTGACGCTGAGTGAAGGCTATTCACTCAACGCCTATGATGAATCTTCTGTTTTTGACTAAGTCCACAGGTGATGACGTCAGCAGAAATTTAAAATATTACGGGAAGTCTACAGTACACGACAAATGACGCTGCATGCCTACTGTATGACATTTACTGATAAACCTAAGTTGCAGCCAACAACTAATGCTGGTCCCTAGGCTCAAAGAGCCGTTGGATGGTGGAAGATAAAAAAGGACCAATCAAAGAGAAGAAATTAACTTTTGGAAAAGCTCTGGACTTCATCTTCTTCCTCTTGACATTGTTGCAGAGCCGGAAGAACAAAGTTCAAACTTCTGATCTAAAAGTTCAAGTAAGTTAGTTGTTACCATTCTCACCTTTAATAGCAAGTTCAGAGAAACTTCTTTGAGAAAGAAGAAGCGGCAAGGCCAAATCCTAACTGCAACTGATCTGGAAGTTGATACAAGTTAGCTGCTGTCATTCTCACATGTAATAGCAAGTTCAGAGAAACTCTCTAAGAAAGGAGGAGTAACAAGGGCTAACCCTAGCTACAGCCACTTCACAGTTCAAGAAGATTTTTCCTGAAGGACATTTTCTGGAGCTGTGAAGAAGAAGATATCTGGGCTGAGCTCCTTCAGTTCAGAAGAAGATAGACACATGGAAAATCTCTCTGGTGTCAAGTCATCATCAACACACCTTTCTCTTTCTGTAGGATCCTTTGGATCTGAGTGTAGGCCTATTTTATAAAGGATGAGTGTATGATCTTTTGTAGATCTGAGGTAGGATCCCTGTACGGATCTGAGGTAGGGCCTGTGTGTCTGAGCTGTAGGACTTGTACTCAAGTCTGAGGTATGATCTTGGACTGGATCTGAGTTGTAGGGCAGCTTGCCTGAGGTAGGATCTGGTTCAAATCTGAGGTGGGAGAGAATTTTTCTCTAAGTTGTAGGGCTATCCTTCTAGCCTGAGTGTAGAACTATTAACTTAGTCTGAGGTAGGTGATCTTTGGATCATTGAGCTGTAGGAGTAAAGCTTGCTCTGAGTTGTAGGGATTTGTGCCTGAGGTAGGTCTTTGAGGAGACTGAGAGATCCTGAGGGATCTGTGTTGTAAGATCTTTGGAGCCGAGTTTGGAGAAGTTGCCTTGTCTAACAAACTGTTAGAAAAGTGGGAGGGACCGTGAATGTACCCATAATCTGGGGAACCACTATTAAATTCCTGTGTGCTGTGTGCGATTGTCTTGAAAGCTAAAATACCTTAAATCACAACTCATCTAAAATAGGAAAAGTTTTAAAAAGGCCTAGAACCTATTCACCCTCTTTAGGTGTTAGCTACTCTTGAAACTAAAGACTTTCAGATCCCCTACGTCGCCCACCCCTTGGCCGCCCGACCTCCAGGTGATCTCGACCAGCCTCCGCGAGGCCGACCTCCCCATGGACATCCGATGCCCGGGCATCCTCGGCCGGCCTCCGCGAGGCTTTCTGCCCCTTAGCCGCATGACACCTGGGAGGCCATAAGGTCGGCCGCCCCTTGGCTTCCCGACGCTCGTGCGGCCTCGGCAAGCCCCTACGAGGCCTGCCGCCCAGTGACCGGGCGGCCTCAGTCGGCCTTTGCAAGGGCCGGCCGCCCCCACGACAGTCCGACGCAAGGGGCGGCCTTGGCTGCCAGGCTCACCGGGCCGCCCGTTTCCCCAAGCGAGCTTTTTTGGCCCCGGGGCAAAGTTGTCATTTTCCTAAAATTGGTGATTTGTGTGCTCAAATCTGGGCGTTCCTATTCGTCAGTCAGGTAGTTACCTGGTAAAATTACTGTATCGTTATTCCAAAAATCTATAAATAGATCATATCTTCCCTTCATTCTTACATTTTTTCCTCCATAGAAGTTACTCCTATGATGGCCTCTTTCTCTCTCCTTCTCTCCCTCTCTCCCTCTTCACAGGTTCTCCATCGAAACCCTTCCTGTTTTTCAAAGCCGCTCTCAAGTTCCTTTGAGTGCTTCAGAGATCACGGGAAGACCTGCATCCACCCTCAACTACCCGCGTGCGCGTCCGAGCAAACCACCATGCATGCTTTCTCTGCACCAGTTCTCCCAGTCCGTCATCACTCCCAAGCTTGTGTACTCTCCTTTGCATGCAGAAACAACAACCTAGTTTCGCGAGCAGTGCCTGATCACGCTCCAGACGCCTCCCTTCTCTCACCTTACAAGCTGTGATGGAGCAGCGACATGTCTCCCTCCCCTTCCTCTGAAAGCCCGGTAAAACAACGATGTATAGTGAAAGATTGGTCAACACTGAGTCAACCACGTGGTTTTCACCTAGTTTATAGGTTTTCCACGTAAAAAAATGTTTTTCTCTGTTCTGTGTTTTTTTGACTGTTTGCACGCTCGATCGCTTGCCATGTTAATACGATTCTGTTAGTCCGGTCTACTAAGGGTCTCGAGCGGACTGCAAGAGAAGCTAAGGTGTTACATTTCTCCATGGGACTGTAACAGTTTGATTTGATTCCGTTTTTAAGCAAAATCATAAACCGAATCATTCCTATTGATTTCAAAAATTTAGAATCAAACTGAACCGTGAAAATCATTGGATCCAAAATGGACCAAATTGAATGATCTGATTTTGGTGGTTAAAAAAAGAAATATGAACACATAATTTTAGATAAAATTTCAAAAAACATAGTTACATACTTGCATACATGATGTTTATAACCGTGACTCGTGTGAGAAGAGAAATAAGGTGTTACTCAAATTAATAATTTAATGCAACACAAATTAATTTTTTATTAAACTGCTACCGTGTGAATCTTGACTCTCAGATAAATCAAATATATTATGATACTAAATCATTAATATTAATGTAAGTGCTAATTCAGTTCAGTTCGATTTGACATTCGAAATCATGAATCAAACCGAAACATACAATTTTTCAAAATTTGAAACAATGATCGAACTGCGGCCTACTAAAACCGAACCGTGCGATAAGTTTTGATTTGATTTAGTTAGGCAGTTCAATTGGTTCTAACTTACCTCCTATTTCTTGAGAAAGATTGGGCAACGCCCAACAATAAGTACAAATTATTATTTTTGGTATAAGCCAACAATATCCAAACAGTAATTCCGCAAAATTAAACTCATGGGTATATCTGCTCGTAACAAAAAGCCTCCCGGGCCCGGGCCCTAATTGCAGGCGGGCCGGGCCGGGCCGGGCTTCTGGCTCCGGGAGGGGGTCTGCTAAGGCCCCAGGGCCGGGCCGGGCTCAAGCTTAGCCCGGGCCGTGTTTTATAAAAAAAAAATAATTTTTTTTAAAAAAAGGAAAACACATATTTTTGAACTGCGTCTTCTAGGTGCATTTTCGGGAGAGGTGTTCAACATGAAAATTGTAGATCTCGACGATATCTATAACTTTTATGTTTAACACTTTTTAATTTGAAACTGTTTAAGCCCCCGAAAAAATGTTCCGCGTGATATTTTTTGGGGGCCAAATCGGGGGCCTAAACGGCTTCAAATCAAAAAGTGTTCAACATGAAAGATGTAGATATCGTTGAGATCTACAACTTTCATGTTGAACACTTCTCCTGAAAATGCCCATAAAAGACGCAGTTTTAAAAGGCGCGTATGAGCCGGGCTCAGGCTAAGCCCGGGCCTAGAAACCGGGCTTTGCCCGGCCAGGCCCGGGCCGGGCAAATGCTCATATATGAGGCCTTATTAGGCCCCATAGCCCGGCCTGAGCCCGGAAAGGGCCTAACCGGACTTTTACCGGACCGGGCTCGGGCCGGGCCCCCCGGGCCCGGTTTACGCGTGCTTTTGTGGACGTGAGGTGCAAATTTCGAAGTTCACAACTCAAATCTTCAATCGGCGGCATGATTCTCCGGGATGACATCCCGGGAAAATGCAAAAGAAATGTCAATTTTAAGCTGTCAAATCGGAGTGAAAAAAGCTCGACCATCGCCTTCTTTTCCTTCCACCGGGGAAAATCGCGCACGGTGTTTTCTTCTTGCCATTTATAGCCCTGAAATCATCCATAAACGTTCTCATCCTCTTCCACCTTTCCCTCCCTTCTCTCCCCGTCCCCCCAAACCTGTCTCTACCGGACAACATTTTATCCTTCATTCAGCCTGAGCAGTACTCTAGAGGAGAAGAGAGCAGGAAACTGTGCGGGAAGGAGGAGCAATACAATCTTTTCTGAGGGAAAAAACAATCGGTGAGATTTAAATAAATAGTTTGTTTTACTTCCGAGTTGAGAATCAATTTATGCATTCGCTTCCGAGTTGGGGATTAACTTATTGTTTTACATGATGATTTCATGTATATTTTGAAATTAGTCGTCGTTTGGTGTTTTTTTTGTGATTACTATATTAGTCTTCATGGAATTTAATTATTTATTATACCTCCCTTCTACTTTTTTTTTCATTATACAGATATTGGAAATTGTTATTTTTATTATTTTTGGCCATGATTGTTGAAAATTGTTAAATTGGGTCCTTTTTATGTTGGATGCTTAAATTCTTATAAGATAGCATAACATGTTAGCTCCAACTGCCCACTCCCATGTTACCCAATTAAAAAAGTTGCTCATCCATTTGGCACTTCTGGTGAGTTTGGACAAAAGCGTTACTGTTCTATAATACATGTTTGGCAAGACAATGGTTATGACTACTACCAAGAAAAGATAACTGATTTTGAACATAAAAGTGGTTGAAGATACTTAGGTGAGGTTGGTCGTTCACGAATGATGGTTCATAACGATAACGTTCATGACCGCCACCACCGCGCCAGACGGAGCCTGAATATCTTACACACGAAGGGATGTGTTGAGAATAGTCATACATTGAGAAACTAATATGGTCTTGTTCATATAATATAAATTATGTCTCTTCATTTAAACCAATTAATTTTAGGTTCGATGCTTTGGCTGTAACATTGCTTATACTTAAAGAAAGCTAAATAAACTTCATGTTTAGTGGATAACAACGGGCTCTTTGATTTCATGTCATTCAGATGTCAATGTTATATGCCAAATTAGATGGTATTTGATTTAATGTCTTAATTTAATTACATATGAGTAGGTTAATGTCTAATTGAACGCAATTTATAAGATGTTTGTGACATCTTTAGAAGTCTCCTGGGATTGTTAGTATATTATATGCTATAAATATCATATAGACTGCTACTCTAGGAAGCATGAGTACCGGGTACGATACATATCCGGTACGATGGTACGACAAAATTTAAAAAACAAAGTACGAGTACGACATGGTACATTATAACAAATTATATATATATATATATCACAAGTGCAATAAATAGTTCTCAAAACATCGAAACATCAAACATAAATCATAATTTGAAGTACAAGTCCACAAATCAATGCAACATAACATGAAGTTTTCAAACATTAAGCATTCGTAAATATTACCATATTTAACATTTTATATGTTTAACCAAAATAAATCAAATTAAACTCAAGTCTACTCACCAGTCTTCTTTTTTCTTCTTCTTCATTGTTTGAGATCGACATCTTCAATCTTCAGTTAGTCTAGATACAAGTTAGCCGTTTTATTAATAACTTGCATCGTATCAACACGTTCAATACGCGTACTTGTAACAAAAATTTATCAATACCAGAAACATACTCGGTACAGATACACAAATTAATTGGACGTACCAACGCTTCCTAGCATAGAGCCAACTTTTGTTTACTCTAAAAAAACAAACTCCTATCAAAATATGCAGAATGATGTGCTAAGTCCAAGTGTGTCCACATAGGTGTATCCGTCGAGTGTCGGGTACGTACCGGTACCAGATACATATCTGGTATGGGTACGCTGCATTCGGGGAAGTATCTGTGCTTCATAGCTGCTATTGTTTGAAGATGTCGACAAATGAAACAACCCAGAACTTTTAATAATTAACATGATATTACATCTCAATACATGTGAACGAAACAACCAGACAATGATCTTATGACAATCAGTTGTGAGAAGAGGACTTGAAGAAGCCCTGATGCACATAGCTTGTGTGACGGGATTGATCCATATTATTTCTATGAGTCTAGGAAATATTCATTTCTGATCAATGGACACTGTCATGCTACCGATGCAGATCAATCAAGAATCAGTTTAGATCCTCAGACGTCACCCAATTATGATCGATGACTAGGCGTTGCCTCCGATGGGTAGTTTGTGTTTTGGAAGTCCTTCTGATGCCATCTCAATCTCGCAATCCAGAATAGCTAAATCATCATGATGAAGTCATCGCAAGTGAAGATGTGATTGCTTCCATAGTGAGGTGTCAGACTGGAAATCATAATAACTAGATGACTCATCATCTAGATTCAATTCTTCTACACCAAATGCAAGATGTATGCCTATATTGCTAGAGATATCAAATTTATAAGAATTTAACTCAGGATAGTCTATGAACCTATTTTTCTAACACTCAAAATTCATGGTAGTTCCCAAATGGAACCTCTCAGGTTATTTTTGAATCATAATTTGGTCACTTTTTTTAATTTATGCTATCACTTATGATTGCTTGCGCTATATTTTAATATTTTAATATTTAATTTATTATTACACCAAATAAATAAATGCAATAGATGTTGATCCTGCAAGTCATGCAAATGATGATCGACTGACTTAATAGACCCACTAGGATATGAGTCTGTAGTATGTTGAATGTCTGTCAAAAGGGGTAGTTTATTAGGATGCTTATTAAGTGGGGTGAAAAAGATATTCATCAAGTGTGCAATGAGGACTCAAATGACTACTCAGGACATCAACATGTTATGGCATGCCGACTATAACAGCCCAACCTACAATATTAGAGGTATTGTCCGATTTGATTCAACTCAACCCATACTATGATGAACCACACAGTTTTATCTCCTTCCACGGGTGGCCTACGAGCACTTCCCTGGAGGTCACCCATCCTAGGTTTACACCCACCAAAACACGATTAATTATTGATTTTTTGCAACACAACTTGACCAATTGCTCCAAAAGGCACCTTTGATATTTATGCTTCTAAATTATTACTTAGGCCTAACAGCATTCATCCTATTACGATGTGAAATTCAATTCATCTTTGTGGTCTAAGCTGCTCACATAAGAGATTCTCTTTGTGATATTGACTCCTCACATGAGCTTTGCACCCACATGAAACTTGGGATGTTACATGCCACCAGTTTCTATTGGGTTCATGCCCAAATCACTCATTGTAAAGACACCTTTTCGAGCAGTTAATGGAGTTGTGTAAGAAAAGTTTTGTAGTTAAGCGTACTCCTGCGAGAGTATTCCTGGGGTGGGTAACCTCCTGAGAAGTGCTCTCAGGTCACCTATGGTAGGGAAAAACCGTGCGGTTCATCTTAGTATTGCTTAGGAAAGCGAGAAATACCTTTGATATTATGGGTTGAGTAATTTCACCGAGTTTATCTGGAGGCTCACGAGGCCATGCGTAAGAAAATTCGTCACATGCAAGATGAACATCTGAATGACTACTCAAGAGATCGACACTATGACACGTCTATAAGGCTTGCTGAATGTCTTCTAGAGAAGTCAAAAGGGTTCATCGGCTGGGGCATATGAAAATTCATCGCGTGCGCGACAAAAACCAAAATAGGTTTTCAAGATATCAAGAGTGTCTTCAAGCATATGTGAAACAACCACTATATGCTTACCAGTAGACTCTAGAATTTCACTGATGATCTGACTTGTAAATATGACATGGATAGATGTAGAGGATCCTGCACTTGTAGACGAGCTATTGATGCATCCGCCGTCGCATCCAAATGCATATGACATCATTATGCGTCATGAGTGTTGAAGCCGGGAAAATTCCCCACTCTAAAATTCGGATCAAGGTAGCCTAAGGTTACTAACTCAACAGATAGGCTCGACGGCTAGTGGGCTAAAACACGGAAGTCACCGAACAAACAGGACCCCAGACGCAGCGGTAGGAAGGTCCCACCACGTACCCGGATGCTTGGAAGAAGCAACCCCTCCACAACCAAGAATGACCGAGCAGGGTACGAGGGAGACTAGCTTGTAACTAAGTCGCGTCGACTAAAAGAGGATAGTCTCTAGGTCGTGAGCTGGTCTCTGAGAAAAAGGAATTCACAGGTTCAGGTGACGTTCAAGAAAAAAGTTTGAGAGATCTCGGTGAGATTCCAAAGTGTCCCTCCTCGTACCCCTGGGGTCCTATTTATAGGGAAATCTTGGGGGAGGGGGTGGGTCTTATTTATAGCCCACCCCCGGCGACTAGACGACTTCCTGGGGGAGCTTGCATGGTTGAGCGAGTAGCTGGCCTAATCGCCTACCTGGCGAGTATGCGATGGGAGCTCGCCATACTCGCCCAGACCTTCTGCCGCCTGACGCGTTGACTTTGACCTCTGTCTTGACTTGCTGACTTTGACTTCTGTCGACCTGACTCTGGAGGGGTCCACCTTCGACGAATACGGGTTGTACAATGAGTTTATTATTATTATTATGCTTTTATTTATTGTCCTGTATTTCTTTTCTCGCGCACCTACGTTATTTGGAATTGTTCGGCTCGGTTTGACCATCCGGTGAGATCCTAAGTAATTGTCCGATAATTTATGGTAGTTAGGACGAAAAAGGCAAGCTTGAACTATTTAAAATCGCATAAATATTATCTAAATTGGGTAAAATTTAAATAGCCAAATTTTCTAATAGTCCGAAATTTGGATTAACGAAGAAATAAGGCACAACAGAATTCATGCAATTAATGGAAAATACTATTTGAATATCAAAATTGGAAATGATTAACTGTACGATCAAAAGTGGGCTATTAATATTCCGGTTGAGGAAGTGAATGACAGTCCGGGTAAAAAGAGAGATGGAGAAATCTTACCTTCTTCTGAAATACCTGTGACACCTTCCACGCCCCCTGTTCTCTCCGCTGAATCCTCGTGCCCGCCTTTCTCCAGCCCCGACAACACAAGAAGATTCACGACCTCCTCCCGACGAAATTTTCGCTCGCAAGTCTCCGCCAAAAATAGTCTGCATCTGGCACTGCAAGTTCCCAGCGTCGTCATCCCTGTTGGGTCATTGTCCCCTCTTTCAACTCCGACAACCCTCCGATTGCCGTTGACGACGACCAAATTTCTCCGTCAATCGGCTAAAGGTTACCACCGATGTTGTCAAGGCGCGCGCCTAGGCGCGCCTCAGCACGGCTGAGGCGGGCGATGTGCCCCAGGCTCGCCGAGGCGCGTGCCTTACAGGCTCCCAGGCGCACTAAAGGCGCACCTGGGTCTTTCAAGATGTTTTTTTTAATTTTTTTTTGAAATGGGCAAAAACATGATCTCAGATACACCTGAGACACCCCCAGGCGCACTTGTACGCCTAATTCATTGAAATTGAGCAAATTGGGCGCCCAATTCGCTGAATTTGATCGAATTCGCTTAATTCCAGCAAATTGGGTGTCTAATTCGCTCAATTTCAACGAATTGAGCGCCAAATTCACACAATTTCAGCGAATTTGACGCCCAATTCGCACAATTTCAGCGAATTTGGGCGCCCAATTCGCTCAATTTCAGCGAATTTGGGCGTCCAATTCGCTCAATTTCAGCGAATTGGGCGCCCAATTCGCTCAATTTCCTTTACCCCAATTTTGCGCCTCACGTGCCTCAGGCGCACGCCTGCGCCTTGCGCCTAGGCTCCAGAGGCCTTTTGCGCCTTGACGCGCCTTGCGCCATTGACAACATAGGTTACCACTCCCCTGTGCGTTGTGCGACAACTGGACTTGGGGCGGATCACCTACTCTACGGCCTTCTTGTTCGTCCGTTGACGTCAACTACGGCTCCAAGCTCCATCAACCGACCAACGATTGCATGAAAATTCTGGGTGGACCTCTCCTCTGTGATATCCTGTACTACTCTCTTGTTTCTCTTTTTAGTTTAAATTTAAGCGAACTACTTAAATAATTATGAGTTTGCCTTCAAACGTTCTCACTAATTTAAATTCCGTTATTTCATAAATTGTTATTGTGGAAGTCTATGTTTTGAAAAGCGCGCCTGAGGCGCCGGGCGCACGGGGCGCAAAAAGTCGCGCCCTGGCAAGCCCAAGGCGGGCGATGTGCCTCGGGCGCGTCAGGCGCGCGCCTCGCGAGCCTTCCAGGCGCAATTCAACCCATGGATCGGTCTACACCTAAAAACCGGTTCATTTTTCCTTATTAGGGTTTATTTTCCGCAACCCATTTTAGGGCTAAGAATCGAGTATTGTCAGCCTGCTCTTCTTTCCCGAGTCCCGTCTCTATTCCTCTCGGCTCCTCTGCTGTTCTCCGTTCTTCTCTTCAGAGTCACCACCGCTCCTCTAGCCGGCGGCCCGACGCCGCTCTTCTTTCCGGAGTCCCGTCTCCATTCCTCTTGCTTTCATTGTAAGAATCTTTCTCCACATCTTTTAGCTTTAAAGTTTCTTTTCCCTTATGATTTCACAAAACATTTTTCAAGAATATTGTTGCTATTTCACTGGTAGAAACTACAAATATTGCTACTTGATTTCTTCTTTAGAAGGAAATATTGTCTTCTTCCTGAAAAGATCTGCCTAGGAATAGTAGGTTCCATACATTTGTCTTTCACATCTCGGTAGAAACTACAAATGTTGCTGTTGTCTAAGGTTGCATGTTGCTAGATGTTTAAATAAGCTTTCATTCATCTTGAGATCGGTCAATAATTGAAGCTTGATGATTGGAGACCAAAAATTTTCTTTTGTTAGCTCTCATATCTTGATTGCTCAATGATCAGAGATTGACTATCAAGATTCAATGCTTTTAAGATCTTCAATACTCTGCACGACGCAACAATTATGTAATAGCTGATCGACAATTGCTACTTGTTCATTGAAAACATTGAACTGGAACTGGGCTTCAAGATATAAGAGCTCTGGTATCATACTTCTAGTTAACTGTTTTCATTGTAAAACAGTGAACTGGAGCCCAATTAATTCTCTTACAGTGAACTGGAAGCCCAGTTCACTGTAAGACAGTGAACTGGGCTTCCAGTTCATTGTCTTACAGTGAACTGGGATTCCAGTTCAGTGTAAAACAGTGAACTGAGCTTCTCAACATGTTTTCTTCAACCTATTTTTTGGAGATGGGCAAAAACATGATCTCAGACGCACCCGAGGCACCCCTATGCGCACTTGCTTGCCCAATTTGCTCAATTTTAGCGAATTGGGCGCCCAATTCACTCAATCCCCCCCATTTTTACGCATCACGTGCCTCAGGCGCGCGTCTGTGCCTAGGCTCCAGGGCCCCTTTGCGCCTCGGTGCGCCTTGCGCCTTTGATAACTTAGGTGGAAGTGCTTGCGGTTGCACTAATCTTGATACGATTCAATTTGTTAGACGCCACAAATTCTTTTCTAATGACGACTAACGATCTTACTGAAGTTTAACGTTAAGAGTAGTTTTATGCACGAAAGCTTTGATTTGGCCCCTCGACCTATTTTCAAAATTGAAAGCGATCGTATACAAATTATTGTATTTTCAAAACCCTAATTCCAGTTTACATTGATTCGCTCCTACCGCGAATCAACGATCCAGATTAAAAAAATTTAAATAATAATAATAACTCCTTTTTCTATTTTCAAAATTGAAAAAAAGAGTTTTATTGAATTTCCTATTTTCCTATTCAACTTATCTCGTTATTTAAAATAAAAAAATAAACCCAAAAAAAAAAATATCTTTTTTTGAGTAAATTTTAATTTTTAAAATTAAAATAAAATTATTTCTTCTCCACTCGAGTTTCTCTTGTTTTTAAAAAATGTATATATATTAAATTATTATTTCCTTTAAATCAATTAAATTTATGAGCAAATTAAAATCAAGATATTTTTTTTTAAAAATGGAAAAAACGAGCGGATCACTTAAGGAAGAGCGTTGGGGATTTGGTCCAACGAATACGCGATTTGATGAACACGATCGAAACTCTCACCATCAATATGTGTTGTGTCACATATGTTATGAATAGATTGCGCACATCAGTTATTAATATCGAAGCTACCATGCACATAAACCGAGCACCTGCCCTAGTGGTCGAAATAGACCCTAACTCTAGATCTCTAGAACTCGCACATCCTGAACTTGAACCACGTAATCAACCCCGTTGGGATGTAGAAGTCAAATTAGACATTGGTGATTTTGATGGACACTTAGAACCCGAGGGTTGTTTAGATTGGTGTGATCGGATGGACTGCTTCCTGGCTTGGAAGTAATTGCCCCAAGCTAGGCAGGTTGAGTATGTCACGCTTAGAATGAAATGGTCCGCCCTAGTTTGGTGAGGGTAACTAGAGCGTTCTAGATTTAATCTAGCCTTGCCTCCTATCACCACATGGGTAGAGTTTAAAACACAACTTTGGAAACGATACGTTCCACCCGATTATTTGCAGTCTGTTACCGTCCGTTCCACAACCTACGACAAGACAAATTTTTGGTGGATGAGTATACGAACGAGTTCCTAGTCCCACAGTCTCTCCTCGATCTCCGAGAGGATGATGACATGAACGTGTCCCGTATTTGAACGAGTTACACTATTCTATTAGAGACAAACTCAAGTTTTTTGATTATAAGGACTTAGGAGAGATTTTGAGTCGCGCATGAAGAGTGAAGTCCTTATAGAAGCGGACTTCTAAAGCTAGGTCTACTAAGAGATCCACATCAAGCATCACCACTACCACCACTGCTAGGATCTCAGATTCCCCACACCCTCTCATCACTATCGTGACTCCGATCCTATCCACTATTCCCTCAAAGAGAAAAAAGATTATTGGGGCTAAGCCTAACATTGAAGTATTTTGATGCTTCAAGTGCATGGAACTGATGCACAAATCGTCTGAGTGTCTGCGATGTCACTTTGTCGCTGTTATTGATTCCACTGATGGACGAGAGCCTGAGTATAAAGTGTACACTAATAAATCTCACTCGGAGCCTGATCCTGTGCACGAGTCTGAGGAAGTCGTAGAAGTGGAAGGTGAGCACGCTAAGCACTTAGTCTGTGTCTTACGTTATAGCCTGATTACCCTTAGCGAGCCTACTGAGGGTGACTATTGGAGAAATGAGATTTTTTGCACCACTGCACGTATTCATGAGCAATTTTGTTCCATTATCATAGATATTGACAATATAGAGAACTTTGTTTCTCAATGCATGATTAACATATTAGGGTTTGAGACGCTCCTGTTAGAATAACCCTACAACCTATCCGGAGTCAATAATCATTTGGCTATGCCTTTTATCCATTACTATCTAGTTGGGTTTTTTATAGGGAGCACATATATAAACATAGTGTTATGTCATATCTATTGCTTTAAATGTCCTCCGACATGTCCGACATGTCATTTTTTAAGACAAAACAGTATGTTTTTCTAAAAAAAAATAGATTATGTTCTTTTGTAAAATACAAGCTAACATGTCCGATTTTTTTTCAATACATCGTCCGACACGACTTTAAATATATCGTTCGCTATTTTATTTTATGTTATATTAGCAGACTATATATTTATATTGTGTATGTTTAAATCGATTAAACTTATTGTTTCAATTTTTTAACGTTTTATTCTTACAATCAATTTTGTATAATTATTTCACAAAATTTTAATTTCATATTACAAAAAATATGAAAATATTTAATATATTTATTAGTTGATTGTTTGCATGTTTTTAATATAAATTTATAAGTTTGAAAAAACTTATAATCAATCATAGATTTTAACTTTTAAATCTTCTTTATTTGTAATAAACTTATTATTATCAAAATAAAATTATTGTATACTATTAAATATATTTTATAATATATCATTTTTGTATTTGTTAATAATCTTTTATCTAAAATACTATTTGATTTTATTTCGTAATATAAATAGCTCATTTTTATTTATTTATTATTTTATTTTTCTATTTTTATAACATATAATTATAGTTAGTATACATAAAAATAAAAATTTATTTATGAGACATGAAAATCCGATATTTTAAAATATCCCAGACATGTCTCCGACTTCTGACATCCGACATTTAAAAACTCAATCCGATATGTCGCCGATATCCTATATTTAAAACCTTGGTCATATCGCCACTGTGGTTGTCTGTCATATCCTATTAGGGAGATCTTGGCAATACAATCGATATGTCATGCACGACGGTACGAGTAACTCTCACTCCTCCGAGCACAATGTACATAAGATTGTTCTTCTTCCTCAGAAGAACTGCCTTATTCCCAGGGCCCACGAGAGGACTTCTACACCTTCTAGTTCACTTTTCACTGACTCCACCACATTACTGCTTACCGCTCTCTCACCTAAACCCCACCCCATGAAGTAACTCGTGGCCCATATGTGTTACTCACCCCACATTTATCGATTCCTGTCGTGCCACCTGATATTACTCAGTTTTCTCATACTATATCTGATGAACAATCACGTTGTACACCTCACTCTGTCGATTTCATATTTAGAGACTGCGCTTTTATCTTACCTCATTATCTTTTGAATATAGACAGATTTAGGGAGTTGCACCATTATATTAAATATTTTCAATCATATTTTTGGATTATGTTACGGGGTCGAAAGGAAATCAGACTCGAATTTAGTAGCGTTTATCACTCTCTGATCGATAGACAGACCATGGTTGTTAGTCGGAGTTTGGAGAACTTTCTTAGCCTTTAAATGAGGAGAATCCGACGCAATGAGCTCTAATACCTCCAAGGTTGTCAGGATCGCGATCCAGATCATCGGATCTTACGATCCTACGATCCATATTTTGTAAATCGATCCTGATTTTGTAAAGCGATTCTCGATCCAACCCTACTATCAGATCCGATCCTATCTCGAAATGATCTCATCTAGGATCTCGATCCTGACAACCTTGAATACCTCCACGAGCAAACTTCACATATGATAATTCTAAAATTCGCTCGCCTAATAAATCTCCTTTTGAGATTACTTAGGTGTTTTTCTTATCCCATCTACATGGACGCCACCCCCTCAATTTTCATGAACGTATTTCATTCGATGTGCAAGCTCATATAAATTATTTAAAAAAATTGCATAAATTTTTTTCTAAAAATTTGCAACCAACCTTTGAACTGTATGATTTCACGATCGGTCATTATCACCATGAGTTGTACTTTTCAAAGAGAGATTTTGTGTTTGTTTGTTGTAACAGGTTTAATCCATCCCGAGTTCAGAAGCGCATCGAGCCACCTGTCGAGGCCCCAGACATACCACCTGACTTGGCCCAAACAACGACATCAGATGTCTCTGTGGCCAGTCCTTGTGAATTCTTGTAGGGGTCGAGCTCTTCCAACCCCTGGAGAATTGATGCATCCATCGTTGCATCCAAATGCACATGACGTCTTCATGTGTCATGAGTTTATTATTATTATTATTATTATTATTATTATTATTATTATTATTATGCTTTTATTGCCCCGCATTTCTTTTCTCCCGCATCACGGTATTTGGAATTGTTCGACTCATCAGGTTGACCACCCGGTGAGACCCTAAATAAATGGTCCGATAATTTAGGATAGTTAGGAAGGGAAAGACAAGCTTGAACTAAATTTAAAATCTCATAGATAGGATCTAAATAGGGCAAAGTTTAAATAGCCAAATTTTCTAATAGTCCGAAATGTTGATTATGGAAGAAATAAGACACATCAGGATTAATGCAATTAATGGAAAATACTCTTTGAATATCAAAATTTGAAATGATTAACTGTACAATCAAAAGTGGGCTATTAATATCCCAATTGAGAGTGAATGGCAGCTCGGGTAAAACAGAGAGACGAAAAAATCTTCCGTCCCTCTGAAATAGGAGGAATTATTGCATCCGGAGTCCGTTTCCAAATTTCCGTCTGGGACCAATGAAGAGAGGACGTCTGCCATACATTTTTGCGCGTGGGTCGGAGATAGAAAGAGAAAGTCATCTAGGAGATCACAGGAGATCATGGAGGAGATCACCCGGATGCAAAAATTTCCGCTGAAGAGGAATTTTTGCATCCGGAGTCCGTTTCCAAATTTCCGTCCGGGACCAATGAAGAGAGGACGTCTGCCATACATTTTTGTGCGTGGGTCGGAGATAGAAAGAGAAAGTGATCTAGGAGATCACAGGAGATCATGGAGGAGATCACCCGGACGAAAAAAATTTCCGTCCGGGTTCCGGATGCAAAAATTTCCGCTGAAGAGGAATTTTTGCATCCGGAGTCCGTTTCCAAATTTCCGTCCGGGACCAATGAAGAGAGGACGTCTGACATACATTTTTGCGCGTGGGTCGGAGATAGAAAGAGAAAGTGATCTAGGAGATCACAGGAGATCATGGAGGAGATCACCCGGACGGAAAAAATTTCCGTCCGGGTTCCGGATGCAAAAATTTCCGCTGAAGAGGAATTTTTGCATCCGGAGTCCTTTTCCAAATTTTCGTCTGGGACCAATGAAGAGAAGACGTCTGCCATACATTTTTGTGCGTGGGTCGGAGATAGAAAGAGAAAGTGATCTAGGAGATTACAGGAGATCATGGAGGAGATCACCCGGACGGAAAAAAAATTCCGTCCGGGTTCCGGATGCAAAAATTTCCGGCAGGGAAGACGGTGCTGGGAACTTTAGCGGTGTTGGATGCGGACTGTTTTCGGCGGAGACTTGCGAGCGGAAGTTCCTTCGGGAGGAGGCCTTGGATCTTCTGGTGTCGTCGGGCCAACACCGCTATTTTCCGTCCGAGTGATCTCCTCCATGATCTCCTGTGATCTCTTCCATGATCTCCTGTGATCTCCTAGATCACTTTCTCTTTCTCTCTCCGACCCACGCGCAAAAATGTATGACAGACGTCCTCTCTTCATTGGTCCCGGACGGAAATTTGAAAACGGACTCCGGATGCAAAAATTCCTCCTTCCCTGCTGGGTTGCCCTCGACCCCTCTTTCAACTCTGACAGCCCTCCGATTGGCATCAACGACGACCAAATTTCTCCATCAATTGGATGAAGGTTACCACTCCCACTGTGCGCTGTGAGACAACTGGACTTGGGGCGGAGCACCTCCTCTATGATCTTGTTCGTCCATTGACGTCGACTACAACTCCAAGCTCCGTCAACCGACCAACTATTGTGTGAAAATTCTTGGTGGACCTCTCCTCTGTGGTATCCTGCACTACTCTCTTGCTTCCCTTTTTAGTTTAAATTTATGCGAACTACTTAAATAATTCTGAGCTTGTCTTCGAACGTTCTCACTGCTTTAAATTCCGCTATTTCATAAGTTGTTATTGTGGAAGTGCTTGTGGTTGCACGAATCTCGCTACGATTCAATTCGTTGGACTCCAGGAATTCTTTTCTAACGACGACTATCTATCTTACTGAAGTTTAAAGTTAAGAGTAGTTTTATGCGTGAAAGTTTCGATTTGGTCCCTCAGCCTGTTTTTAAAATTGAAACAGATCGTATAAAAAGTATCGTATTTTAAAAACCCAAATTCTGGTTTACATCAGCTATCCATCTGAATCTCATCCCCATTTAGATGGGGTGTAGCAAATAGACATTCCACTATGACAAACTCTGAGGTTCTTTCATCATCTCTTTCTAAAACATCTGCAATACTCACAACATTATCTCTATTAGTCTGCACGATCAAGTTCAGATAAAACAAATTCTTAAATTTTAACGTTGATGGATAGCTGGTTGTAGGGCGTGGCACCACTTAATGTCATATACTATTGAGATCTAAGGCACCGAACCTTATGAAAATGAGATGAATCAATGTTTGTTGTCGGGTCTATCGTGTATGTGGAAACATTACTAGGCACACCAATGGTTGGAGTAGTTCTAATAATGGATGATGGGTTAGATCGCAGATCAGCTCACTTTGTTCATGATTGATGTGATATGGCCACCGCCAGCTAGATTTCTCTCAACCCACACATGGATGACATGCACCTCTGGGTTATATCCGCAACCCAACCCCATAACTTGTTTACTTATTTCTCACCATATTGCCTAGTTCTCGCTGGGCATTGTCTTGCCATCACTCTGCATAAATTGAACAATATCATGTATGACTCTATGGTTAACCGTGAACACCTCTGCCGAGGTCTACTTCCTCTCCTGTGACTCTGTGAGATATCCTTGTGACTCTGAGAGATATCCTTGTGACTGTGAGATATCCTTGCAGCCAGTATTCCTCTCTCTTCTAGTGAGTACTCCCTCTCTTCTAGCGAGTGCTCTTCTTTGCCATCAAGGGCTCCCTTTTTCTTGCGAATGCTATCACTAATTGTTAGAAACGAATTAAAAACAAGCCGGAAGTGGATTAACAGAAATTTTATTATCCAAAAAAGGTATCTATTACAAAGGTATGACCTCCCTTTTATAGAATGGAGGAGAGAAGAGAGAATACAAGTAAGAGATGTGAGACTAAAAATTTACAGGACTAAGCGGTCTATACAAGAAACAAACCGCACAAGCCGCACGGTTAGATGAGAAGGGCTAACCGCTCGGCAACCACCAGAGAGAGAGAGAAGCCGCCATGGGAGACCGCTAGACCGCCCGGTCTCCAAGCCGCCTGAGACAAACCGCTAGACCGCTTGGACTCCAGACAGCAATAGCCCAGCAACCAAACCGCTGAAGGGAAACCGTCAGACCGCGCGGTCTTCAATCCGCCAAGACAGGCCGCCAGACCGCCCGGTCACTAACTCCAACACTCCCCCTCAAGCTGGAGCATATATATCGATCATGCCCAGCTTGTCGCAAATATGAAGAAATGAGGAGGATACTGGCTTGGTGAAGATGTCAGCAAGCTCTTTATCAGAAGTGACGAAGGGAGTGCAAATTTGTTACTTCAAAATCTCTTCACGAATGAAATGACAGTCGAACTCAATGTGCTTGGTTCTTTCATGAAAGACCGGATTTTTGGAGATGTATATGACAGCCTTGTAATCACAGAACATAGGTAGAGGATGTTGTGGACCTCTCCTAAATCTATCATGAGAGCCTGTAACCACTTTAACTCACAAGTGGTCGAAGCCATACTACGATACTCCGCTTCTGCACTGGACCTGGAAACAACAGACTGCTTCTTGCTCTTCCAGCTCACCAGATTCCCTCCAACAAAGGTGCAAAAACCCGAGGTGGACTTGCGATCCCCTTTGTCATCAGCATAACTCGCATCTGAGTATGCTTCAACCCTCAGATGACCATTTTTCTGAAAGAGTAATCCTTTCCCAGGTGCTGCTTTGACATACTCCAAGATCCGCAAGGCGGACTGTAGATGACACTCCCTAGGAGCTTGCATGAACTGACTCACCTTGCCCACAGCATAGGAAATGTCGGGTCTGGTCACTGTGAGATATATGAGCTTACCAACCAGACGCCTGTACCGCGTAATATCTAAAAGAGGAGGCGAATCATCTGTCCAGGTTTTGTTCTCCAGTTGCCATAGGGCATCAGGAAGGCTTTGCTCCAGTCAACCCTGCCTCTTTTAAAAGATCAAGGGCATACTTACGTTGGGAGAGGACTAAGGTGTTGTACTTTCAAGAGATTTCGATCCCCAGAAAGTATTTCAGGGAGCCCATATCTTTCGTGACCAGATGTTGACGAAGATGCCGCTTTGTCAGGGCTATCCCTTCCTGATCATCGCCAGTGAGAAGAATATCATCAACGTACACAGCAAGAACCACCAGTCCCGAGGAGGTTTTGCGAATGAATAGCGAGTGATCGGCAGAGCTTCGCACAAAACCAACAGCCGCCACGATGCCGTTGAACTTGTCAAACCAAGCCCGAGGGCTTTGCTTGAGGCCATATATTGCCTTCCGCAGCTGGCATACACGTGTCTCCCCCTGAGCAACATACCCAGGAGGTTGCTCCATGTAGATGACCTCCTGAAGATCACCATAAAGGAAGGCATTCTTGACATCTAGTTGGGAAATGAGCCAATCGCGATTGACCGCCACAGAGAGGAGAACCCGGATAGTGCTGAGACGAGCGACGGGAGAGAAGGTGTCAAAGTAATCAACCCCATAGGTCTGAGTAAAGCCCTTGGCAACAAAGCGCGCCTTATAACGATCTACAGTGCCGTCTGGGCCAAACTTGACCACAAAGACCCAGCGACAGCCAACAACATCGGTGCCGAAGGGAGGAGGAACAAGAATCCAGGTACCCCGCTCAGTTAGGGTCGTCATTTCCTCATCCATGACTTTCTTCCAATGAGGAATAGCAAGAGCCTCCTGGTAGGAACGGGGTGTGGCAGTGGCAGAGATAGCCAGTGCAAAGGCCCTGCGAGAAGGGGTAAGACGATCATATGAAACAACAGCCGCAAGGGGGTGCAGGGTACACGTTTGCACCCCTTTGCGAAGAGCAACCAGAAGATCCAGGTCGGCGGGTCCCTCAGCATCCGGAGCATCCGTGGCAGAGAGAGCTGGCCCGGGAGTAGAGAGCGACGACGCGGAGATGAGGGAGACGGTGGCGGAGAAGAGGGAGAGAGAGGTGGAGGGAGAGGTGGAGGGAGAGGAGTGGACTGAGACGGTGTAGGAGGTGAGACCGCAGTAGGAGACGAAGGAACGAAGGGAACATCAGGAGTATCAGAAGTTGGGGGAAGCAGGGAGGAGTCATCCGAGAAGGAGGCATTCTCGAAGAAGGTGACGTCAGCGGATGATGAACTTTACGAAGAACGGGGTCAAAACAACAATAGCCTTTCTGAGTGGTGGAGTATCCCAGAAAGACACACTTGGTGGAGCGAGGGGAGAGCTTATCACGGGTGGCAGATGGAGCATGCATAAAGGCAGTGCACCCAAAGATGCGGAGAGGGAGAGGAAAAGGCTCCTTGCCTGGATACAGAATGAAGAATGGGGTTTGACCGTGGAGAACCGTGGAGGGAATGCGGTTGATGAGGTAGCAGGCAAGGAGAACAACATAGCCCCAATAGGAGCGAGGGACATGCATCTGGGCCATCAAGGTGCGAGCGATATCGAGGAGGACGGCTTTTGCGTTCCGCCACCCCATTTTGCTGAGAGGTATAAACACAGCTAATCTGATGAATAATGTCATGTTGCACACAGAAGAGGTAAAAACATGACTCAGATATTCTTTAGTATTATCTGAGCGAAAAGTTTTAATAGAAACACCAAATTGAGTTTGAATTAATTGATAAAAAGAGAGCCATATATCAAACAGTTCAAAGCGATCTCGTAAGAGATACACCCAAGTACATCTAGAAAAATCATCAATAAAAGTAACAAAATAAGAACTACCCCGACCAATGGTGAGGGTAGGAGCAGGTCCCCAAACATCGGAGTGAACTAGATCAAATGGACGGGTAGAACCCCGACCTTGCTTCGTCGGGAAGGAGGAGCGGTGATGCTTGCCAAGCTGACAAGCGTCACAGTTGAGAGGAGTACTGGAAGGAGGTAGGTGGGGCAGAAGCTGATGTAGAAGCCGTGGAGGAGGATGACCAAGGCGGAGATGCCACTGGAGAAGATCCGTACAAGACGAGGAGAAGACGGACAAGGCGAAACATTGTCGAGGAAGTAGAGGCCGCCGCTCTCAGTCTTAGTAGCAATCGTCCGTTGGGAGCTCGGATCCTGAAAAGAACAAGAAGTCGGAGTAAACGTCACAGAGCACTGAAACTGCTAGGTAACTGACAATAAATTGCATGGAAATTTGGACACATAGAGTGTGTCCGCTAGGCGAAGAGACGGAGTAACATGAACCACTCCCGAATCATGAACCGAGGAGGGAGAACCGTCTGCAACGAGTACCGGGGGCAACCGATCATGTTGTTCGAGGAGAGAAAAGCACTGAGGATTGCCTGTCATGTGATTAGTCACACCAGAGTCGATCAGCCATTTACCTTGAGTCACTATGTGGGCACTACCTGATGAGGTGACCACGGAGGCAGACGGCTTGGAAGAGGATGTGGAAGAGTCACCCGAGGGGAGAAGATGAGGATGCTTCATCTAGCAGCGTTCCACAGTATGGCCGGTGCGGCCACAGTGAGAGCAAAGGTAGCGGGAAGGAGCACGTCCGCTAGACTGGTGACTGCGGCTACCAGAGCCACTCCGCTGAGTCTGGTGAGCATAGTTGTCCGGTGGAGGAGGCGCGGGTAGAAGAGGGCGCTGAAGGAGAGAGGTGACAACAGTGATGCGGGCTGCGGTGGCATCTAAGGTAGGAGATTCCGCCTCACCCAGAATTTGTTGGCGGATCATATCATAAGTATCAGGAAGCCGTAGAAGGTAGCACACAACCAGAAGCTCCTGGAAGTGCTTTTAGTGACTCCAGTCATGACTGCACCCAACTAGGACAGGGAGACCCATCAAGAGAAATCAGGTTGGGCGAGACGACCTCGCTCCACGGCGAGTCGACCTCTCCAGGATGACGCCGACTCGCGAAAGTGAGGCCTAGGGTAAGGGAAGCCGCGCGCCAAGTCGAGTGCAGGCGATCCAAGCCCACCTTCTTCGTGGGCTCGCCTCGGTAGAGAAGGTCCAACGCGCCCTTTCTCTTGCTCGCGGCCTATCCTTGTCTGTTTATAATCATCACAAACAACGGGATTTCGCTAGCCGCTGACCAATCAGGGGTGCCAATAGCAAAAACCAAAAGGCGGATGCTGCTATTTGCAGGCCATAAAGACGATTTTGCCCCTGGTTTGGGGTTTGCCTATAAATAGACCCTCAAAGCACCTTGGAGAGGCAGACCCAACCTCCTAGAGCTCCCGATTTTCTGAGAACTCTTGCTCCGTGCCATCCAAGGTGCCGAGCTCAGCAATTGGCTTTGGAGGGGAAGACGCGACACACGCTTTCGGGTGAGCGGCGGGACCTCCTCGCTGTAGCTCGCCGGGTCTTTTTGTGAGCAAAGTGCAAACACTTTAACCAGCTAGGGCTGAATCCAGGCTTGAACAGACCTTCCTTGTGCACCCGACGACGGACAAAGTAACTTGAACTGTTCCCTATCAGTTCGAACTCAATTGAACCGGTGTCCGGTTTCAACATCATCATATGTCTGTGTTGTGGGCCCATCTTATTTATTATTTTTATCTTCTTACGGGTTTGCCACTTCTATAAGTGGACCTTTCTATGATAGAGAAAGGATGGATCCTCAAATATTCAATACTATAAGGAGATTAAGGTAAGAATAAAAGGGGAGAGCTCTCTTAAGACTCTTGGGTGTGTGGTGAGGCCTCCAATAATCTCCACAACAAGGTTGTCAGGATCGAGATCCTAGATGAGATCGTTTCGAGGTTGGATCAGATCAGATGGTAGGATTGGATCGAGGATCGATTTACAAAATCAGGATCGATCTGCAAAATCTGGATTGTATGATCTATGATCCATCACTATCCTGACAACTTCGCTCCACAGTCATTGTGCTCGTCAAAAGTAGGGTCTCCTTCGGCTACGAATAAATTAAGGTCCACTTCCCTAAAAGCTGCGGTGATGGTACTGATCCTCTCTGCTAATGCCTTCATCTCCATCCGTGGCTCCTCAATCATTAAGGATTAAATGTTGTACCTTAGAAACAGTTTATTTTCATCCATAGCCCGTTTGAATCTTGATTGCCCTGCACATCCTAGTTGCTCTCCATTTACTTCATTGCACACTTTTACCCTTCCAAATCCTTTCAATAACACCCATTGACGTTCTCTTGCTAAGCATACAACATGTCATACCCAATAGTCCTTTTTATGCTGAACTACAATCTGCGAGTGTGGCAAGGACACACAATATATATATATATATATATATATATATATTTTATATATATACATATATATGTAATATATACATATATATGTATATATATACATATATATGTATGTATATATGTACATATATGTATACATATTATACATATATATACATATGTATATATATGTATATACATATATATGTATATACATAATATATATGTATATATATGTATATACATATATATATATATATATATATATGTATACATATATGTACATATATACATATATATATATAATATATATATATGTATATAGATATATATATCTATATATATATATAAGAGGTGCAACTTAGATCGGTTCGGTTCGATTCCATCCAAAATAAGAATTGGCCCATATAGGTTTGGTTCCAAATTTTTGGAACCAGAATTAACCCATGATCCTAAAGTATTGAACCAGATCTGAACTGTTTGCTTCGGTTCAGTTCCGTTTTGGTTCTCAATTTTACAATTTCTCAAAATAATTTTAAAAAATAACTAGCTAGGGCTGAATCCAGGCTTGAATAGACCTTCCTTGTGCACCTGATAACGAACAAAGTAACTTGAACTGTTCCCTCTCAGTCCGAACTCAGTTGAACCGGTGTCCGGTTTCAACATCATCATATGTCTGTGTTGTGGGCCCATCTTATTTATTATTTTTATCTTCTTGCAGGTTTACCACTCCTATAAGTAGACCTTTCTATGATAGAGAAAAGGATGGATCCTCAAACATTCAATAATATAAGGAGATTAAGGTAAGAATAAAGGGGAGAGCTCTCTTAAGACTCTTGGGTGTGTGGTGAGGCCTCCGATAATCTCCACAACAAGGTTGTCAGGATCGAGATCCTAGATGAGATCGTTTTGAGGTTGGATCATTTCAGATAGTAGGATTGGATCGAGATCGATTTACAAAATCTGGATCGATTTGCACAATCTGGATCGTATGATTCTATGATCCGGATCACTATCCTGACAACTTTGCTCCACATTCATTGTGCTCGTCGAAAGTAGGGTCTCCTTCGGTTCGAATAAATTAAGGTCCAATTCCCTAAAAGCTGCGGTGATGGTATTGATCCTCTCTGTTGACACCTTCATCTCCATCCGTGACTCTTCTATCATTAAGGATGAAATGTTGTACCGTAGAAACACTTTATTTTCATCCATAGCTTGTTTGAAGTCTAGATTTCCCTGCTCATCCTAGTTGCTCTCCATTTACTTCATTGCACATTTTTACCCTTCCAAATCCTTTCAATAACACACATTGACGTTCTCTTGCTAAGCATACAATATGTCATACCCGATAGTCCTTTTTATGCTGAACTACAAATCTGCGAGTGTGGCAAGGGCACACAAATATATATATATATATATATATATATATATATATATATATATATATATATAAAGAGGTGTAACTTAGATCGGTTCGGTTCGATTCCACCCAAAATAAGAACTGGCCCATATAGGTTTGGAAACAGAATCAACCCACGATTCTAAAGTATTGAACTAGATCTGAACCGTTTGCTTCGGTTCAGTTCTAGTTTGGTTCTCAATTTTTCCATTTTCTTAAAATAATTAAAAAAATGACCCTTCCAACTCATGATTCTTTTTCATACAACTACCAATGTCTCAAAATAATTGAATCGCGATTCTCTGTAACATTGAAGGCATACAATTACACGAGTTCAAAAATTATTTTCTTTTGTCATATGACTATATTCTCAATCATTTTCACGTATTAAGCCATACGAATATAACCTTTGTCTCAAAATATTTTCTTTAGCATTGATTTCCAGTTTTGATGTAGACTCGAATTAGGATTTCATAATTAAATATTTTTAGCAAAATAATTTTATTTGTTTAAAAAAAATTTAGGATTTTGGAAATCGTGTAGATTTTAATTTTTGATAAGGGGCTGAGCAACCAAAATTGAAGCTTTGCACGCGAAATCACTTTAACGTCTAAATATTGTAAGATCGTTAATTAAAAAAATTTAAATAGTGCGTCGATAAAATATTAAAATATATAGTAAAATTCTGAGGCTTTTATCGAATTGAACCCTTGCGAGATTTGTAATTCCACAAGCAATAACCATAAGTAAAAATTTATGGAATAAACGACAAAATTAAATAGTGCGAACGTTCGAGGCAAGCTTAATATTAATTAATGGGAACGCATAAAATAAAGCCAATATGAATAGCAAAGAGGGGGTGAGATTACCCAAAGATTTAAGGAGCTCATGTTTAGTCGACGCACGGGTTGTAGTGAAGTACGTTGTCAGTGTCGTTTGACTAAAGAAGAGTTGTTGGACGTGTCAAACATGAACTGGTCGTCGGAGGTAGTAGATGGGGTTGACGACGTCACGCAGACCCGCAGCAAGGCGGCGCTGGGGGTACAGAGGTATCAGATCTGGCTGCTGCGGAAGTCGCGAAGGTGTGCGACTGGCGAGACCGTCGCCGTTCGTAGCTCTCTGAGACGCATAGGTTGGAAAGGGGGAAAATTGCGTGGCTTCGACGGCTTCGTGGCTTCAACAGGGGTGTGAGGAGGAGGGTCGTGGTTCGAGAGGGAGGCGCGTAGTTACTATAGAGGGAACAAATTGAGATTTGTTCTATTCTATCTGGCGGGTGCCATTCCTTTCTTAATAGTGCTATTAATAGGGGATTCTTATTGCGATTACTGTCTTCCAATTTGAGTAAACAAATATTAATTTCCTTAATGACATTATTTCCTTATCTGCTTGATTTCTTCTTAATGCAGATCATCCATTCTCGAGGAGAAAATTTAGTTATTTAAAATTTGCCACTTCTAAATTTATTTGAATTTATGCGTTCTAATTATTAATTAATTTGAGCTTGCCTTTCTCGTTCCCTTACTACC